>PVKB01001379.1:0-428710 GCA_004027205.1 Ctenodactylus gundi | reverse complement strand
ACTCCTCTGGTACCAATTACTGTCTTAGTTACTTTTTTCATTGCTGTGACTCAATACCCAACACCCACAAACTTAGGAAACGAAAGGTTTATTTTAACTCACAGTCTCGAAGGTCACAGTCCATTCATGGGTGGCTGGCAACAATCAAAGTGCATGGCAGAGAGAGAGGTGGAGGCAGCTTCCCCGCACACCACAAACCAGAAGACAAACTGAAGCTAGCTGAGACTAGTACGCTCTCCTCTAGGAAGGCAGGTGCAGCTTATATATCCTTTCAGGTCTCCGCCCAGCAACCCCTCCCTCCTGCATCCAGGTGTGGCCACTACACACAGCTAATCCTAACTTAACTGCAATCCACCCCTCCACACCAGACCCCAACCCACCGTAGTTCCATCAAAATACATGAGACTTTTGGGGGACACTCCAGATCCTAACCACGACAGCTCCAAAAATTGGCAGTGAAAAAAAAGTTTCTCTTCAAAGTTGATCATCTCAGTATTTTTGCATAATAAAGTGAAACCAACCTAATGCTTAAGTGATTTTTTACATGGTTCACATTCAGAGGAAGAACTGAACCTCAGGTTGGGTCTCCCAGCTCCTACACCAGTAATTTCTTTCCAATCTATGCTTCTGTTTCACAATTAGTTGATGATGTTACAAACAGCTCAGCTGTTAGCACAACAGATACAACTCCGGTAACATACTGGGACTCCAGGACAAAGCATCATATTTACCATGATAATTTAGTTTGATTATTGGCATAATTCTTTAAAACCATAAAGCCGTTTGGAAACAGACTACAGTGCTCATAAACACAAATCACACAAATGACCATTCTTTGCTTTTTCCTATGACTTAGAGTTTTCGAATAAACAGATATGATGCATCAAATAAGCTTCATCCCGTTCATGGGATGCTACTCAGAAGTCATTTCAACATTCTTTGATTTCTAGAATACTATTTCTATTTCTATAATGACAAAATTTGCTTTATTCAGAGGACAGTCCTATCAACCCAGTACTCTTTTAACGTGATAAAAATCCTACAAGCCACAAAAATCCAGGTGCAGTTAGAGATGGGGTATATTAGTAAAGGCTAATTTGTAAATAGGTAAGGATTCAAGATGTAACAATAGGTACAATGATAGATTGAATAATAGACAGACAAAGATGATTGATCTGGTAGCTATAAATCAGGGTACACACAAAATATTTATGGGCATGAAAATTAGACCATTCATCCTCAAACATACATATAGCTAGGAAGTCCCTAACAGGTTCCTTTTTTATCATTCATTTCTGCATTACTCTAACACTGAACTTAGACAGTACAATTGAATTTTCATATAAATCTCTACCAATGTAATTTTTTTTGGAATGAAGTTTAAGAAAGCAACCACAGGTGGAAGCTACAGAAAAGTTCGTTGCATTATTGCTTGTACTAAACAGCAAAAATATCTGTTCATATGCTTATAAAGAGCATGGGAAACTATGTATTCATTCAACATAATATGATAATGCTGCAATAGAAACAAGAAATAGACAAATGTCCCAGGAACCATGATGTGTAGATCACAAACATCATATTTAGGGGGTATAGCCAAGATGGCCATGAAGTAGCATCATTTTGTCAGTTGCTCTGTATAATTAGGCTGGAAGATAGAGATTTAATAAAGGAATTTCCTTTGCAGCCTAGCCTAGGAAAGCAGAGGATTAGCTGGGCCTGAATGGTGACCACATGACCAGAGGAAATGTGGAAAAGATTGCTAGCAGGTGAGACAAAAGCTCCCAGACAAGGATAGGGCATAGGGGCCTGGGAGGCAGAGCCTGGAGATGCAGAAGAAGGTGTGTTTAGTCAGCCCAAGGATCACAGTGAAGAGGGCACTTCAGCAAGGATGACAGCCCAGAAGGCACTGGAAAAATCTTGTGGCTGTGTGCCCCAAAAGTGAGCCTTGGCCATGGTGTGCCAAACTCTGAGTCATTCCAGTCACAATGCACATACAAGCAGAGGTCCCAACCATAAGAGAGCTTGGGGTCTGTGGGCTGAAAGCGTAGGCTGGAGTCAGAGCCAGTGGCTGCTGGCTGGCCCAAAGAGGATAACTGGAAGTACATTGTGAGGTCTCTCAGGAGACAGACTGCCTGTTGCAGTCTCACTCCAAGGAAGCTGAGGACTCTTTTTGCAGGGCACTAGGCAAGGAAGAGTGCTGGCAATAGGATTAAGGAGAAAGAATTTGGTCCTCCCGGAAGAACTCACCTCAATGAGATCAGGTCTCAGAAAGCAGAGGTTGGGTTCCCCTACCCCACAACACAGGTGGGAGAAGAGCCAGCTTATTGGGGTGTGGTTCACACAGGGGGAGGGTACTGTAAGCTCCTTTGGATACGAAGCCATCCTGTGCTCACTCAAACCAACCTCATAGGAGTAGCAGGAAAGGCTTCAGAGTGGTAGCTCCTTACAGGAAGATGAGGGAACTGGTTATTCCCTGGCAGATCTTCGATGTGGAGACGTTTCATACAAATAACGCAGGGGAATAATGATTTTAGACTTTCGGCTCACTTCAGTGGTTTTCTGCGGGTATGCGAGGCTTGTATTTTATTTGCTATTGGTTTGTGGGTTTTAAATTTTTAATTTTTCTCCTCCTTTCCTTTTCCTTTTATTCATTAGTTTCTGAATTTGCCTTGAATAGCTCTTTACGCCATGTTTGAAAGTCTTTCTATAGATGCTGGAGACAAACTCTATCTCACTCATAAAACTCCTTGTTTCTTCTTACTTCCGTTTCTATTGCTTAAGCTAATCTGCTTTCTTCTGACCTGGGGTTGGAGCTCCGTCATGCTTTTGTCTGTCCTGTACATCCTTCTGTCATCTATCGCACTCCCAATGCCAAGTCTTAGTCTCAGTCTGCTCAGACCCTACCCACATCACTCTTACTAATAGTACAGTGAAGTCTAAATAATTCGCAGCTATATGTCTTGTCATGTTTGAAAGCAATAATTTTGTGCTATTTAGCTAGACATAGATCATTAAGGCAGATTTTTCTACACTATTAATAATAATTTAGTGATGCTTTTAACAAACTCTTCTTATATGTTACTAGATCATCTGTTTAGACACCTCCATTAGCAGTATGGTTCACATTTCTAGTAATAAGTGTGGTATCATTGTATGAGTTGATATATTATCATTATAAGTCTATAGGGGGTATGCATTAAGTTTAACTGGCATGTATATCCATCCCATTTGTATAGTAGTTAGAGAATAATAAGAGTTGTTAACTTTGGGTATTTTGGTTTAAGATAGGTAAGCAACATGGAAGACTATTTTATTATTGACAGAGATACAGTAGTAATACTAGTGGAACATTTTGATAAATCAATTTTAGTTTTTTTACATAGATACATTAATGGTATAGACTGTACCTTTTCATGTTAAGGGTAAAATAATTGCAGTATTAAACTGGTTACTAGGTTCTGTCAATAATTGTTTAGTCTTAGATTATAATGTTATTGTAGATTTTTATTCAAATTGTGGATGATGGGATAGACACTGATCTTGGTTCCCAATATAGGGCAAAAAACTTTTTATCTGTTGACCACATTCAGTACTATACCTTGTCCTTCTTCCTTGAAAATTGGAGATTAGGTAAAGCAAAAGGTTGGTCATTGAGAAAACACCCCACATTAATAGCAAAGTAGACTGAAAAAGACACAAATATTGAAATCTGAAAGAACACAAGAACATTTCAAGGAAATAAAAAGTCTATTGGAAAAATATGCACAGTAGAGACAGGGTACATGAACACTACCTAATGTATGCCTACAGTAATAGAACAATGGTGAAATGAAGCAATAAATCACCTGCAAAAAGCCTCAACAACACAGAAGCTTGTATTATGACCCTGCAGCAGTAGAACCTATGAGAGATGAAAAACAAACAAACAAACAAAAGAAGTGGACCTATTGACCAAAGAGCTCAAACAAGATATTCTTAAGTGAATTCAGGAGGTTCTTAGTGAGTTCAAAGAAGATTCAATCAAAGAGACAACAATCTTAACAGATTAAAAACTTTAACAATTACAAAAAAAAAAAAATGTAAGGAGATAAACAAGCCAATGCAAGAAATGAAGGAACAGCTCCGTAAGGAAGTAGAAAGACTTAAAAGCTTACAGGTTGAATTTCAGGTTAAAAGAAAAAACTCACATGGAAACTTGAGAAATCATTTCAAGCATATTTGAGGATAAGATCCTGAAGATAAGGCTGACAAATTAGAACATATAATTAGCAATAACCAAATAGCAAAAAGATAAGAGACTGGACGCAATAGCTTATGGATGACTCAAAGAGAAACAAATATGGAACACAAAATATGAAACACAAGAAATATGGAACACAAGAGAAAATGGAGGACAGTACAAAGAGTAGAAAGAACATGTTCAATGAAATTATAGAAGAAAACATTTCAAATATGGGAAAAGAAATTAATATTCAGCTACTGCAGGCATATAGAACATCAAATAACTTTCACCCAAAAAAGCCTCCCTATAACATGTCATAATCAAGATCCTAGACAATCAACACAAAAAGAGAATACTAAAAGCTGCTAGAGAAAAATAGAGAGTAATTTCCAAAGTCAAACCCATGAGGATAACTGCACAAATCTTAGGGCTAGGAGATCATGGACAAACATCACTCAACTGAGAACAGAAGTGGCAGCCCATACTGTTACATCTAGCAAAATTATCCTTCAAAGTAGAGGGATAAGTTATTTTTTCATGAAAAAGAAAATATAGACATTCATGACCTCTAGGGCAGTGTTGAAGAAAATACTAAAATATAATTTTAAACAGAGACAGGGAGACCAACAGCACTAAAGATCTCAGAGAAAAGGAAACAACAAAGACAAGAGTGAACTAGCAATGGTGCAGAATAAGTAATCAACAGTGAGGCATCATGATGACAACATATAGCATATATATCACTATAATAATATTTAATATTGATGGTCTCAATCCTCCTATCAAAATACAAAGATTGCCTGATTGGATCAAAAAACGGTTGTATGTGAAGGACATATACATTTACCCATAAATTTGCAGTCTAAAAATAAAAGGTTCAAAATTAATATTTCATGCAACTGGACTCAGAAAACAATCGGAGGTTATTATTCTATTCTAGACACAGCAGATTTCAAGAGAAAGCCAAAAAGATAAAGATAGACATTATATGCTGGTTAAGGGAACAATTCAACAGAAAGAAGTCACAATTATCACTATATATGCACCCAACACTTTGTAAAACAAAAACTACTGGATATGAAAGGTCAAATATGCCCTAATACAATTACAGTAAGGGAACTTAAAACTCTACTATCAAAAATAGACAGTTCAACTAGACAAAAAATTAACAAAGAGATATTAGAGTTAAAGCGAACTATGGAACAATTGGACTCCAGTGATATTTACATTGTTCTATCCAATATCCACAGACTATATATCTTTTTTCAATAACACATAGTTCAATTTTGAAAGTAGATCATATTATTGGATACAAGACATGTTTAAATAACTATAAACATGTTGTAATAATTCCTTGTATACATTCAAATCACAGTGGAATAAAACTAAAAATCAATAGAAAAGAAAGTATAGAAACCCTCCAAATCCATGGAGACAAACATAATATATTATTGAACACACAACAGATCATGAAATAAATCAAGGAAAAAATCAAAAGCTTTCTAGAATCAAAGAACAAGAGAAGCATGTCACACCACAACCTCTGGGACACAATAAAAGCTAAGAGAAAATTTGTAGCTATGAATATAAACATTAAAAAAGAGCAATTTCAACTAAAAGATTAATGATGTACCTTAAGTTATATTGAAAAAAGGACTACCTAAATCAAAAGCAGTAGGATAAAACATAATGATCAGGGCAAAAATTAATGAAGTTGAAACCAAAAAATAAAAGATATACTGAAGTGTTGGTTGTTTGAAAAAAAAAAAAGACTGATAAACCTCTAGGCAAACTAACAAAAGAAAAAGAAAAAACCCATAACAGTAGAATTAGAGATGAAAAATGGTGAAATTACAACAGGCACTTGAAATTCACAAATTTTAAGAAATTATTTAAAAAACTTACCAACAAATTGGAAAATTTGGAAGAAATGGATAAATTACTAGATACATACAAGATAACAAAATTGAACCAAGAGACTTAAAAACCTGGAGTAGACCCATAGCAAATATGAAGTTGAGGAAGTAATTAAGAACCTACAAATAAAAGTCTAGGACCAGAAGGAGTCAGAGCAAAATTTTACCAATACTTCAGGGAAAAGCTATCACTAACACTTCTTAAACTGTTCCATGAAATTGAAAGAGAAGTAATATTGTCAAACTCATTTTTTTGGAACCTAGGAATATCCTGATACCAAAACTTGACATGACTAGGAGAGAAAATTCTAGGCCAATGTCCTTAACAAATATACAGGGAATGATATTCATTAAGGTCCTGGGGAACAGAATTCAACAAATCATTAAAAAATCATACACCATTATCAAATTATCTTTATTCCAGGGATGTAAAGATGGTTCAACATCCATAAATCAATTGATATCCTACATCACATAAATAAAAGCAAGAACAAAAAATACAGGATTGTCTCAGTAGATGCAGAGAAAGCCTTTGGCAAAACACAACATCCACTCACAATTAAAAAAAAGGAAAAAAACTTGATAAAAATAGGTATAAAAGGACTTTACCTCAATCTGATAGAATCCATTTATGCCACATGTACTGCCAGCATTATACTAAATGGGAAAAAAAACTGAAAGCATTTTCCCTTAAATCAGGAACATGACAAGGATGTCCACTCTCACCACTGCCACTCAATACAGTACTCAACCCTCAATCCTGAGCAATTAGGCAAGAGAATGAAATAAAGGGAATATGTATCAGAACGGAAGAAGTTAAGCCATCATTATTTGTAGATGACATGATTCTGTACACAGAAGACCACAAAACTCCATTAACAGCATAAACAGACTCTTAGAACTAATTTAAAAATTCAGCCAAGTGGCAGGATATCAAGTTGATTTAAAAATGGAATTATTCTATGCTAACAATGAACTCACTGAGAAAGAGCTAGAAGAAAAATCTCCTTCTGAATAACTCCTCAAAAAATTAAATAACTAGGAATAAACCTAACCAAGGAAGTGAAGGATTTCTACAATGAAAACTATGTCATCCTAAGGAAATTGAAGAGGACATTAGAAAAAGACATCCCCTGTTCATGCAATTCCTATGAAAATACCAACAACATTTTTCACAGAACTTTGAAAACAATCCTAAAAGTTGCATGGAAATGAAGAAGACCCGGAATACCCAAAGCAGTCCTAAACACCTAGAAAGATGCAGGAGACATTATAATTTTGGACGTCAAGTTATATTAGAAAGCAACTGCGATTTTTTTTTTAAAAAAACCTGCATGGTATTTGCATAAAAGCAGAAAAAATGAACAACAGAACAGCAGAGAGGATCCAGAGACAACCTCAAATACCCTTAACAATCTGATTGTTATAACTTACATTCGAGAAAGAATAGCCTCTTCAATAAATACTGCTGGGTGAAATGCTTATCTACATGCAGAAAAATGAAATTACACCCACATTTATCATCATGTACTAAAGTTAAACCAAAGTGAATCAAAGACCTAGATATTAAAACTGAAACACTGAACCTCCAGGAAGACGAAATATATAAAACTTAAAATATATAAGCATGGGCAAAGACTTTCTCAATAGCATGCCCGGTGCAGCGAGAAGTAACTCCATAATTAACTGTTGGGATTATATTAAGTTAAAAATCTTCCACATGGCAAATGAAACATCTAACAGAATGAAAAGAAAACTGACAGAATTGGAAAAATTCTTACTATCTACACCTTAGACAGGGGCTAATAACTAAACTATATAAAGAACTAAAAAAAAAAAAAAAATAGAGCCCTCAAAATCAAAGACCCAATCAAAAGTGGGCAATTAAAATAAAGAGTTCTCAGAAGAGGAATACACATGGCCAGCAAATACATGAAAAAAACTGTCGAGCATCCTTAGCCATTAGAGAAATGCAAATCAAAGCAAAGGTATGGTACCATCTTACCCCAGTGAGAATGGCTTATATCAAGAACTCAAAATGCAAGAGAAAGGAACCTTTTTACATTGCTGGTGGAACTGTAAACTCGTCCAGCTACTATGGAAAGCAGTATGGAGATTCCTCAAAGAATTGAAAAACAGATATTTTGGTTGGCCCAACGACACCTCTAGATATTTTTTTCAAAACAGATCAAAGCAGTATATAATAGAGATACCTGCATAACCATGTTGGTGGCAGCACAACTACTAATAACTATCTCATGGAAGACATCAAAATATTTGTCAGCAGACCAATGGATTTAAAATGAGGTATATATACACAATGGAATACTTTTTTTGCCATATAACAGATACATATGAATCATTTGTAAGTAAATGGATACAACTTGAAACCATCATGCTTAGTAAAGTGAATCAGAATCAAAAGATTAAATATCACATTGTTTATCTAACATGAGAAAAACAGAGTCTACATTAAGAAGAGCATAATGGGCGAGGTGTGGGGAGTCGGGGGAGGACAGAAGGTTTGGGAAAGCAAGACAGGAGTGGAGAAGGGAAGGTAAAGTTTTTGTGATACATAAATTTAATATAACCATTGTGTATCGCATGTTCATAATAAAAAATGCAGAAAAATAAAAAACTCCACCATATTTAGCACAAAATTAAAATGTACAGTAGGATAACAGCAATAATGTGGTTAATATACTGAACTGTATATTTTCATGAATACATATAAGGAGAGTAGAAATATGTGTGAGATTATTAAATAGCAAATACAGTATATTAATTTTTCCCCAAAGAGAGGGAGAGGGGTGGAAAGCTAGGGCTTTCTGTCTATCTGTAAATATTTATTTCTTACAAATTTTCTGAAGCTGGGTAACAGATTCCCAAATGTTCATTATTTATGATCTGTTTATTTTGTTTGAAAGTTTTATGATTCTTCTAAAATAAACCATTTAGACAAAATTCCAGGGAAATCATTTCTAATGCCAGTTATACCCTGCTTTGATGTGTGTTTTGGCCAAGCTGCTTAACTGTTTGCCTCTGATCTTCAATTGCAAAATGTGGACAGTAACTCTGTCATGCCTCCCTGACATGTACTGAAAAACACTTAATAAAAATTGTAGCAGAAGAGCCTATACTGTTAAATTCTATGTCAACTGAGAAAAAGGGGGTAGATGTTAGTGGCTTGTAAGAAAGAGTTCATAGCCTCAGATGAGAGGCCTGTTTCTTCAGAAGACAGAGGGGATGTGAAGGCAGGGTACGGAACAGGGAAGGGAATGAAGCTCTCGCGATACATCTGTGCACACAATTTTTAAGTTTAATATAACTGTTACGTATGACATATATATAATAACAAAAATGGAGAAAAATAAAATAAAAAGCTCCACCATATTTAGCAAAAATGTAAAATTTACAGTAGGATAACAGTAACAATGAAGTTAATACACAAAACTATATTTTTATGAATACATATAAGGAGAATTTTAAAAGTATGAGATTATTAAACACTGAAAGCATTTTTCCTTAAATCAGAAACATGACGAGGATGTCCACTCTCACGACTCCTACTCAATAGAGTACTCAACCCTCTATCCTGAGCAATTAATTTTTCTCAAAGGAGAGGAAAAGGGTAGGAAGCTGGAGCTTTCTATCTGTAAATATTTATTTCTTACAAATTTTCTGAAGCTGGGTAACACATTCCCAAATGTTCATTATTTATGATCTGTTTATCTTTGCTTGAAATTTTTATGATTCTTCTAAAATAAACCATTGAGCCAAAACTTCAGTAATAACATCCAAGGTGAGACACATTCTCCTCACGCACACAAACCGCACGACCACCAACCACAAACATGCACAAACTCAATAACTCTTTTCCTATTCTGTCCCGCTGCAACAAACTAGCCAATTTGACAGTCCAGCGTTTATAATTATTTCCTTGTGCTTTTGCAAATAAGATTAATTCAACTACAAGATCTCAAAGTATGACATTTACCTGAATCAAAGTCGGTGTTCACTAGTGAATATTCTTGGGACAATGACTTTATAGTTGATGGAGCTGTGTTGTTAATGATGTCATTGCAGCAGCTTCATTCTTTATGGTCAAAGGACTTCATGTGGCCAGAGTGGCCCAACGTGAAACAAATGCATGGCTTCCTTCCTAGCCTCGAATCCTCTCTTCTCCTACTAATTTTTTTTTTCCACTAAGAGTGTGATTGATGACACACACTTCATCTGAAACCGATGGTTCTAATCTTCATGCCTTGAAATCTATACCATTACAGTGCCTGGATGGATATGACATAAACCTATCAAAACTTGACCCTGATCACAACAATCATCCTAGCATTTGCAAGTGCCTTACACTGTTCCAGTTGGGCGAAGCTCACAAAGAACTAACCCAAGCCCTCCATGTCTCTTTGGCTGAGTATGGTGATTTCTTAGGACTGCCATCTTTTGGACATGAGGGGACTAGATGCAAAATAAAGTGAACACCTTAAGACTTGTATGCTAATGAAATGGTATAACAGTGTCTCCTGAACCACTGGGACAACATTCTTATCAAATCTATTTTGCAGTTAAAATTTTTAATTATGTTACTTGATAAATTTTTTTTTTACCATTCAAAACAGTTGAGGTCAGGGCTGCTGTAACCAAAAGAACTTGTAGCCAAGAACATTCTAAGGTAAATGCATGCCTATGTACATATTTTTAACATTAACTAATCGCATTGCCAATATGTACTGTTGATTTAAGTTAAGGAAAGGACATAGAAAATTATTTTTAGAGAGCAGTGCATCAGTCAGGTGGTAGATAACTGTACAACTCCTGCCTGATAAATCTTTTAGAACATTGCTATCTGCATTTTTCCATTTGAGTCATCCCTTCTAGGAACTCGTCCACTATGGTAGAAGCCTATGTCACGTGGAGAATGCTTATTATGTCCTCCAGGCAAAAGTCACAGCTGGACTCAGATTTCAAGGCGAGCTGCCCAAAAAGTCAGAATGTGAGTGTGGAAACCACCAGATGACTCCAGAGCCAGCTATTGAAGTGACCCCATCCTTAGCTGTTTACCTCTGAAAGCACAGAAAACCAGAAGAGCAACCCATTCCTATTCTATGACTCGTTAACCTGCAGAATATACAAGCATAAGCGAGTGATCTAGTTTTATAACAGCAAAATTGGGATAGTTTTTTACCTGGCAATAAAAAATTAGAACATGCATAATAAAAACAGCTTACAAACCAAGTGCTCTACACACATCTATAATCCTGGCACCTTCAGACCCTGAGGTAAAGAATTGCAATTTTAATTCCATCCTGGGGAATTTAGTGACTTGGGAAGACCCCATCTCAAAATAAAATAAAAAAGTCTGGGAATATAGCTCAGTTCAATGAAAAAGTCTCAGGGTCAATTACCAGTATTAAAAAGACAGACAGACAGACAGACAGACAAGAGCCTATGTATCCACACAGGGAGGACAATGCTTTCACAGCCCACCCTGGTTAGTGCTACATTCTGTAACACCCAGTCTCCCCCTTGAATTACTCCTGAACAATAGGTAACTGCACTTGCAATCAAATCAATACAGTAGATAAAAGCCACTGTGATGTCTTAAAATTCTTAATTATATTCTTTTGGAGGCTATAAAATCTTGAAAAATAAAAAAAAAACAAAGCTCCACCAGATGTAAGCTTATTTAAATTATGTTTGAATTTACAACTTATGAAGAATGCAATGTAAAAAATCAAATATCGAAGTTTCAATCAGATCACAGCTGAATATTCTTGACCTACATTTTCAACATTTGACAAACTGAACTTTAAGATTTATCACCAATAGTAACAGAGAAAACAAACTTTATAAAAATAAATGTTAAAGTATATTTAAAGCACTGTACTAGGATTATTTTTAATTTCCTTATTCAGTATTATACTTTTTAAGTCATGACATGATGAATAGGGAGACCAAGAAAATTATATTACTCTCCTTTCCTATTTTCATCTCTAAAGATGTCATTTATGATTTGATTTCAAAATCTCCGAATAATTTAAAGTCGTGTCAAAGGCTTTGGAAACTGTGGTTAAATGACTTTGCAGCACCTAGAATCTGTTCTTCTTATATCACTTAATGTAGTTTAGTGTACTAATCACAGAGCTATGTGGAGAAAGCAGACTTGAACATAAAACTAGGCTTTACGCAAACACCCAGTTTGGACTCCTTGTGAATCAGGTGGAATTACACAGGCAACTACTTTGGCTTCGTTCAAGTGACTTTCATTCTAGTACTGAGGGGACGTGGAGGATCATCGCCTTTCCTCACAAGCCAACTTCAAAGTACCTAAACTTTACTGCGGTGGTGGCAATAGCAGGGAAAGTCCTGCCTAAATCACACAAAAATCTGAAAGCTAGAGGAGAAGTGGATTTTCGTAACTCAGGCAAAAGAGGAACATATCTTTAGGAGTAATTCCAATGCCTTACCTCTCACTTTGCATAAGGGCCAGGCCTCTGATAAGATATTTCAAAGAGCATCTCACAGACGTCAAAGATCATCTTATAGAGGCAGAGGCTCAACAAGAACTTCTCTAAAAGAGAGGGGCTCACCTCATCCATGACCCTCCCCTTTTTAATTTCAGGCAGAAATGTCTCCCCAGCTGTGAGAGAGATTGGGGAGAAAAGAGATGGTGGTTGAGAAATATGGGCTGTTATCTAATACTCATGGTTTCTGGCTTATATCTTCAGGACCCCGGAAGCAAGTAAGGACATCATCTTGAGTACTTATTATTCTATTATTCAAAAACCAAACCAAACCAAACCTCCTGAGATTTTAGGAGAGGCACAAATGAGGCAAAGCAGAGAAAGAGATTTATGGATACAAAATTGCTTTAGATGGTTTCAAAAAGAAAAGGGAAGAGGTAATAGGAATATAAAGCCTACATTTTGTTCCATTATTTTGGTTCCTTTTTTCACTCAAAGCATCCTCTTTTTTGCTGGGTACCTATATATTCACCTTTCATGAACAGCAACACAGTGAGTGAATCCATCAGTGATATGGTTTGGTTCTGGAGTGTCACATAAAAACCACAGGTATTTGGATGCAGTGGGATCTCTGTGGAACCACGAGTTATTGGAAGGCAGGGCCTGGATGGAAGGGGCGGGGCGGATGCTCGGGTTTGTCCTTGAGGGATTGTGTCAATTTGTTGAGATGGGGGTTGGGGGGTGCCCAGAGAACAGCTGTTAGGTATGTGTCGTTGAACTGTGGGCCAAGAAATGAGGGAGTTGCACCCACCCAGGGTGTGGGAGCTTGAACTGAGTAGAGGAAATAAGAAGGAACATTGTTACAGCTTCTTCCAGGGAAAGCTCTGGCCCTGTCTAGTCTACAGACATCAACTCGCTACGCAGTTCACTTTGCGGCTCCTTCACTTGGCTCCTGCCTCACTTGCCGTCTGTCTGCGGTGCTCTGAGCAGCTCTCCAGCCTCTGCCATATACTCCACTATGACGGCTCCCCACAAAGGGATTGTGTGAGACCTTATGAATACTATGAGCTAAAATAAAGCTTTCCTCCATCATGTTGTGGATGTTGGATATTTCATCACAGCAAGGAGAAAGTAAATAAGTGTTCTCATGCTGATCCACCTGAAAAACATAAATTCCAGTTCTCCCCTTTACCTGGCTTCCAGGGGCAGGCCTACTTTCGGGAGTTTTATAATATAGAAATGGAAGGTGTTGAAGGGGAAAGATGAAAGGAATAAAAGAATAGAAACCAAAGGTTCTGTGATTGTGGTTTTGGAAGGAGTAATGGTAAATGAAGAGTGAGTACTTGGGAGAATGGCATGGTAAACAGCTGAGTGAAAATTCCAATGGTGAAACAGTAAGTTATTAGTTGTTTCCTCTTTGATATTTAATGAAAAGTTGCAACTAATCTTTAGTCAGTTTTAATGGTTGTTCTATTTATTGGCTGTGACAGTGGTGAATGTGGATACAAAGAGATCCTGAACTTAATTAGGGTCAAATTCAGATATGTATTTCCAAAGGGATGAGGGGATCTAAAATTTTTAGTGTCTACCTTACTCCTCACCGTGGGACTGAAGACATAAGGAGTTGTTTTCAGAAGCTCATCTATAGAAGTCTTCCAAAAAGAAGAAAATCCATACCTTTCCCGAAAAATTATCCCAGAATTAGTGATTACATTAAAAATTATCCATATTGGCATAAATTTGAAGGAGTATAGAGATACAAATTGGCCATACTTTAGAAAGGATTTTACAATCAAATTTAACTCAATCAATAGTTTGATCATTTGTACACAGGAGAAATATAACTCATGAGTAACTCAAATTCACTATCTTATCCATCTGACTAATATTCATAGAGTAATGTGACATTTTGTCACAGAAGCTGACAGTAAAAATATTAACTTCCTTTGCCTGGTGAGATAAAGGTAGGATGCACTTTAAAGTACAAGGTATAATATATATATATATATATATATATATATATATATATATATATATATATCATTGTCATTTGGCTGACAATGAAATGCAGGCACTCAAAACATAAAGTGACTTATCTAAGTGAGCTTTCAAACAAATTCACATCTTTTGATTTAATGCCATTCTATGCTGACTTATAAGCCTGATACACTGGGAGGCCAGCCAGTTTTCAATGAATAGTAGGAACTGGGATGAAAGATTTAGACATTCTAATGAACAGAAATACTATGTGAAGAGAAAAAAAAAAAGGATAAGTATTGACATTTGTTTGAGTCTATTTAAACTGTAGTAGAATAAGGCTAACCAAAAGATTCGATGGATCAAAATTTTGAGGACCAACAAGTAACTATAAGTTGCAGGTCAATGCCTAATTGGCCCAGGACGTGGTCACCTGTGCATGTGTGTGTGTCTCTGTTTTTGTTACTTGCAATGTTTTTTGTATTTCATGCTTCAACCCATTCTACACTTAATGGACACTCAATGTCTAAATCTTTTTTTTTTACACGTTTTGTGAAACTTGAAATTACATATTATTTTTGGCACTTTTTCTTTTAAAATTATGCAGATATTCATCAAGAGAAAGCAGGTGAAAATGTTCCTGTAGTTTCCCTAACATTAGGAGAGAATTAAAAAGTTTCTTCTTCAATGAATTTAAAACTAATGCACAGTTACAAAGACCTAAAATTAAAAACAGAAAATAAAATGTGGCGCTTTCATTATTCAAATATATAAAATTCTACAATTTTAAATTTATGCTAGAGTCCTTTAGATAGAAATAGTACAGTAATTGTGTAAAAAGGAAAAGAACACTTAATTGACAGTCGCCCCCCAAAATAGGTGGATTTTAGTCTCCATTTTCCCAACAGGGGTGTATAAAATTAACAAAATCCATGAGACATCCCCAAGTTCCTATAACAAATGATACATTTGGGCTAGACAAGTATTTCTTGAATAATGTGCTGAGGAGTACTTATTTACTAAGCTAATGGATGCTTTATAGAATTTTTCAAGGTCTCTGAGCTCCAATAAATGTTTTTAAAAATAAACAGTTTAGATATGAGATTAGGTTTAGCAAATTATGACCTACAGGCTAAGCCCAACCAATGCTGCATTTGCAAATGCAGTACTTTTGGTATTCAGTCATATTTGTAATATGTATACATACTGGCTATGACTCATTCTGTACCACAACAGTATACTTCAGTAGTTGCAACAGAAATCACAGCATCTGTAAAACTAAATTATTTACTGATTGGCCCTTTAGAAAACTTTGCCAACTATGTTACAGACCTCAGAATTTTTAATGTGATATTGTGAATTCCAAAATAATTTCATAATAGTTATTTTATCCCTTGACAATTATTAACAGAAATAGTTTCCCTTAATACTTGATGGGTCAGATTATTTCAGAGATCCAAGGGTTTTTATTATTACCTGATTCTTTAAAAGACTCATCTAGGGCTGGAAGTGTAGGTCAGTGGTAGAGCTCTTACTTGGCATTCAAGAAACACTAGGTTCATCCCCTAGTGTGGAAAAGAAAAAAAAATCTAACAGAATAGCTCAATTTATTCATACTTTCAGCAACTATGGAGTAGAAAGTATGTGCTCAATAATGTTTTTAGAAATTCAAATGCAAATTCACCAAATGCCAAGGATTTTTGCCCTTCTGGATGTGACATTCTTGGTAAAGAGGTGCTTTCACTGGAGGTGAAGGGTGTACCATATACTAGATGACAGTAAATGCTATGGGGGAAAATGAAGAGAGAAAGGGCCCAGAGGATGAGAGACTGAAATTTAAAAGACAATGATCAAAAAAGGGCTTAAAGAAAAACAAACTTTTAGGTAAAAAAATAAAACAGAAGACATAAATGAGTGATCCTACCTGTAAGAGCTGAAGACATTTTAAAGCAGAGGAAAGAGACATTTCAGATGCTCTAAAAAACAGCAGGTCAGTATTAGCAGAGTAGAGTTAGAATAGAGAGAAGGTCAAAGGGTTAATAAAACAGATTCAATGGGGCATAAAGCCACCAAAAGAATTTAGGCTTGCCTCTGAGGGAACCAAAAAGGGCAATTGGATACTTTTAGGAAGTGTGGTTAGATTTTCATTTTTAGGGGTCACTTTGCTGCTATGATAATAGACTGAGAAGAGAGAGAAAACAAAGAAATCTAGAGGAAGCTACTGCTGGAATCAAGAAGAGTGAAAGGAGATGCTTCCTGGGGCGGGAGGAGGAACAAGCGGGCAGAGACAACTGGGGGCATGTATTCTGAAAACTGAGCCAGTAAGCATCTGCGGTGGAGTAGGAAGCGGGGAGGGTGCAGGAGAGAGCCAGGATGATTCCACTTCTCCCCAACGTAGCCACATAAGGGAATGGACATGGTAGCAAGAGTGCTTTTTAACGCATATGTCAAGGACCACGTTTAAAGTGTTGAGTAAGGTGCATGTGTTGTGGGAAGACAGATGGGGCAGACACGGGGGAATGGACGTCAACGGTTAACAGATGGTATCTAATGCAACAACAATGTGTTCAATAAGAGGGCAGAGTAGAAATCCTCACCGTGAAAACTGAGACAGCGCGACGTTCTTGTCACGAACAGAATGAGAAATGTGCAATGGAGATTGAGTGTGTAATGAAGTAGCCAGAGAACAGGAGCGATCTCTGTAAGGTGGAGCAGTCTGGGAGCCGAGTGAGGAGGTGGGGAAAATGTGATTACATCTAGCCTATTACTTGATCAAGGACAATGAAGACGCAAGAGCCGAGTGTTGGGCTTAATATGGACAAATCCCGAGAGTTTCAATGGTGTTATATGAACAAAAGGCTGGTTAGAATGGGCTTAGGATAAATGTTGGTGTGGAAAACTTGTTGCCAGCTAACAGTCTGAAAATTCCAATTTCATCTATTCTTTTTGAGACATTTTAAGTCTTGAGATTATCTTTCATCCCAAGGTTGATCTCAATATAGGTATCACATAGTGTTAATATAGATCTTATGATTTATATTTTATAGGATACATATATTATTTATATGTTATATAATTCTCCTTTATATTAAATTCCTTTTTGCCATTTTTACATGGTAATACAATGCGTCACATATGACTGTTATGTGAAAATTTTCTGTTATCTGAATGTGCATATGTTTAAATCAAAATAAAAACTATTTGGATGACTAGCTAGATTTTTCATTTGTATATTTGTATATCTACATAATTCCAAGGTTAAGATTCAAGGTTGTTACAAAATATCTTCATAAGTCCTATTGGCAGAATATTCATCTGTCACGGAAAGTCTACTAAGTATCTTCTACCTTTTATCTTCAAGTTTGTTAAAAATGGTTAAGAATTTGTAATATTGAGGTTATTCTCTGTGCTTAAGACAAGTGGACACTAGCACGATGTCATTAATCCAGATGATCTCATATTAAACAGAAAAGCATCATTACATCTGAGTTAAGACACACATATGAGACACACACACACACATGCACACACATATAATGAATCACTATAGAGAGAGCGATCTACTGAGATCTAGCCATTGATCACACAAAACTTAGGGATCAGTCAGTAGCAAATGTTTTTTAAGCAACAAAGACATAAAAGAGTTTTAATATTCTAGACAATTTACACTTTTTATGCTCATCTATAAAATATAAGTGAAATACAGAAATCATAAATTATAATTTGATAGCTATCTTTATAATACTTCATATATATTTGAGCTACAGATTCTCAAACCTTATTATGCAGCAGAGTTGCCTGGAAGGCTTCTTAAAACACAAACACTAACCCCACCTTGCAGACATGGATCTGTTTGAAACAAGCCTTGTAGGAATAGAAAAGAAAGAGAGAGGCTGTGTGGGCAAAGGAGTAGTTTGTGCTATTCAGCTGGGGATTTTCTCTTGTACGAGGATGTACCTCTCTCCAGGCTTTTTTTTTTAAACACACACACACACACACACACACACACACACACCCCTCATTTCCAAGTTTACTTGCTGCCTTTGTGACTTTCAATGACACCTGGACAATGAGAAGCCAGAGGGAGAGTGAGGAAGAGAAAGAGGACAGGAGCCGTGGAAGCCATTTCTCCTCCTAACTGCTTTTGGGGTGGACTGGAAGTGACTATATCTTCTGATGGCCCCAGCTCTCTCTTCAAGGTTGAAGATGCTGGTCGATGTTGGCACCAAGAATCAAGATCTATCTGGGTGGTTTACCTTTTATTCTTTGGAATAGGCCTCTGGCCTATGTCACTTTGGCAGCTGGGCTAGTGGCTTCTGCTTAACTCGGGGTGAGTACGTCAACTCCAATCTGTGAATTCCTAAATTATTATGCTCCTAAATGGAACCCAAGGAATGTAGTCACTGAGAATTTGGTACTTTTTAAAAATTTACCACAGAATAGCCTAGGCTAGTACAGAACCTAAGTCAAGTATCTGTCTACTTGATACTGCAGGGCAATTTGTTTTTTGTACAACCTGACATCCTGAACATAAAGTTTATAGACAATAGAAAAGAAACAGAGAAAAAAAAGACATTTGATAGAAAGAAGTTGACAGGTGACAAGGGTGTAGAATCTGAGAGTCCATCTGGGCAGGCCTGTTGACAGGATAAAACAGTAACCTCGGGTCATTCACAGTTCCATAATGTAGAAGAACTTTTCTAACATTCAGAAAAAAAAACCCTCTGTGTAAATGTGAATTATTTAGATGAAATCTAGTACTACTTTATGAGAGAGCAAAAATTAATAAACTAGAAATTTCCTTTGGGAGATATTCAATCTACTTCAAAAAGTCTCTTCAGTGATCAGAGGTACTCTGAATGTTAGCAGACCTTTTGTGGGATGGTGTGTGTGTGTGCGTGTGTGTGCGTGTGTGTGTGTGTGTGTGTGTGCGCGCGCGTGCGTGCTCAGGCACATGTGTTTATTCACGTCCTTTGATATATTTGCCTCACTTACTTCTTCCTCTGATAAATTCAGGTTGTACCTAGAATCTGTTGCTCTCTGGGAAATGGAGCATGGAATCCACGTACACTTCTAAGGAGAAAGGGCTTTGAAAAGCAGAGACAAGGAACACTTTTCAAAAGAAGCACGTTTAAACTCAAGGCATGAGCCACGCTGTAAAAATCATATCACGTGGACCCCAGGAAGTAGACTGGTATTCAGATGTGCCCGTTCCATTTACTGAACACTGCCTACTACAACTATGCAGCATACAACGGGTCCTGTTAGTACTGAGTTCATCACATACATCCTGGTCTGCGTCAGAACTCAGGGAAACACCATGTCACTAGCCTTAATTTTAATTGTCAAGCAAAAAGAACGCAGTACAACAGTCTTGTTATGTACAACTATCGACCAGGAACTGATGTGTCACGCTCTTCTGCTAAGATGCAAGAGTGACTCTACTACGACGTTGGGCAGGACAGTGGGTCCAACACTGTGATTCCTAAAGAAGTCTGCCAAAACTTAGTACTATTTTTCCCCCGAAGCACAACATGTGTTATAAATGTTACTGTGAGTTATCTGTTATTCAGCAATACACTTGTGTATATCAATTTTTAAGCTTATTTTACACAGATTAAAATTTTCAACCATCCCTTGGCAGCTCTGTTCTCATTCCTTTTGAAAACAAAATCTAATTATTTAATTCTGGGAAGTATTATTCACATACTTAGTCTGGAAAAATTACCTTTAATTTATTAGACAGTTACATATTACATATTGTACTTGAAAATCTTGCTCCATTTTCAATGGCTGCATAGCAATATTTAAGAGGCAAAGTATTAGTCCACGTGAATCGTTCTCTTCTTCAACCTAATGAAATCTAATTTTAGATATTCTACATTGCAGCTCTACTTTTTCACTCAGTCCTATTATTTTTAGTTTTCTTTTGTCTCAACAGAGTCCTGCTTCTCCCTACAAACTTCACACTATTTTGAGGCTCTTTATTTATTAAATGTTTATAATCTTATCCTGACCTAAACAAACATTGCTTAATTGATCTATTTCTAAATGAAGGTTAAGATGAAATAAAATACTAAACATAGAAAATGCAAACTGAGAAGTGGGGAGGGGGGTAGTTAACTCAGTGGTACAGTACTTGCCAAGTCTGTGTGTTAGGCCGTGGGTTGGATACTCTGAATAGAAAGAAGGAAAGAAAGAAAGTGAGAGAGAAAAAAAGAAAGAAAGAAAGAAAGAAAGAAAGAAAGAAAGAAAGAAAGATCACTGAAAATACTGTGTTCAAAGGGCACAAAATATTTTTGTCTAATTAAATTATACCCTGCTAACTGTTCATAAAATTAAACATCAAATTTTTTAGTGTACAGCTTCAGCAAATTATTCTTAATCATTTTTAATAGTTATGTTAAAGAAGAAAATAAGATTTCAGGAAAATCCATGACTTATCTGATTTTTTAAGTTGGTAAAGTAGATGGAAATAAAATCTATCTCAGGGCATTTATTTCTAAAGCCACCAAGAAGTGTGAGAAACTTGAGAGACACTGGAGGGCCACTGGGGTTTTTATGACCAAGTCAAACTACATTTTGTATGTTTTCAAAATATTTTATGTGCAGAACATCGATCTTGAACGGTTATCTGTAACCCACTGCTGGAATCCTTCAGGTGCTAATGGGCCTCAGCCAGAGGCACAAGTAGGCCTCCCTGTCCTCGTAGCCACAGTGCTCTTGTCCTCCAGTTGGGCATTATTCAGACTCTACATCATGTGGAAGACCTTGTTCTCTGTTCTCTTGAAACTTCCATTTGGCTTTTTGGAAAAATCCAGATGCCTCACCATTGCTACTTGTTTCAGATAAGCAAGATCAAGAACAGATCCTTAGTCACAGCTGTCACCCTGAAATTTCTGTCTTTAAACATGTGCCAGACCCACCACCTCAGAAAACTAGGAAGACAACAAGACAAAAATCCCTCGCTTAATTCCATTACTTCCAATATATGTGTATGTATATATATATATATATATATATATATATATATATATATATATATATATATCTTTTTTCAATTTTCTTTTTGTATCCACAGTAAAGTTTTCTAAGGGTGTGGCTTTTAGTGTTTTCCTGGTTGGACAATATGTGTTGTTTCCTTGATTGTCTATACTGTGGTTTCACTTTATTCTTTTTATTCAAATTATCCCATCAAATATTTTCAATGATTTATAATGACCAAACTGAAGTGCTTCTCTTTAATTCTTTATAAACATATTTTATATTTCTGTTCATTTTCTCCTGGATGATATTCCTCTAGTATACTTTTGCCTTAATCTAGAAAAATCTCTCTAATTTTTTCTGGGTTCTTTTCTTTGTACTCATAAGTATTTTCCTCTCGCAATGTGTATTTCCTCATTTTCTCTGTGGACTACCTAAAAGCTATTCAAATAGTTCATCTAAAATTAATTATCCATAAAACATTCGGCTCCTATTCTATTTTCCTATTTTTGCAAGCAGAATGAGTGCACAGGAAGTTTTATTTTTCCCAGTGCAGAGAACAAAAGCTATGACAAGGTACAACCACATCACGAGTGTCACAAATGATCAGGGAGAAAGTAAAACATTTTGAACACCTACAGCAAAAACAATAAAACTAAATTATTCAGGAAAAGGATTGAGACTCCAAAATCACGACTACTCTTGAGGAAAGAGGTTTAGAATGAATTCCTTGATCTCACTGAGTCATTAAATTGTAAGCTACTAGGAGTATAGACCCATCTATCTCCATCATCCATGGAAATTTGCATTGAGTTTTATATATAATGTGGTCCCCACTAACATCTGTTAAATTACATATGATACTGCCAGGTAAAATTGCATATGTATGACAAAATATATTTTACATATCCTCATTGAAAAAAATCACATATTTTTTCCTAAAAAGAACTGTGTGCAATTCTTATTGTTATAATAGATGAAACATTATATGTAACAGTGGGCTGACAAATTTTGTAGAAATAGTTTAGAACAGCTAAAAAGACCCTGTCTGCTCTTTCTTCTTAGCTCAAAGTGCTGCACAGCCCCCTCTTAATGTGCAAACAAGGAAGCCTGTAAATGGTAGCATTGCAATAATCCTACATGACAATAATGTCTCTTTTGTTTTACATAACAGGAAATCCATATATGGGCATTATTAATAGAGGAATTCCAGTGAGTTTGAATATGACCAGTTGTCAGTAGGTTTCTGCTCCATTAAAGTACAAAGAGACTGTGACTTCATTTGCCTCATGTACCAAAGCTCCTAAATCACGTGTGGGATGCTATGCTGACTGATGCACAGGGCCACATGTGCTAGTGATTCACAGAAGTCCTTCATTAATTATTTTTACTCCTAAAGCAAAAGTTAAGCATCTGAGTCTTTGAAGAAGCAAGAAAGAGGATTTGAAAGGTGTCTGAGATCATCATGCCCAATGGGATGATCAGAGTAAGAAAAAGAAGCTCTAATACCTGCCTGTGGAATTTTTCTGGTTGATCAAAGAGGCCAGTGAATATCACAGGCAGGGCCTGAGGGGAAAATAGCTCCTGGAGATTTATTGCTCCTCAGAGTCAGCACAGAGAGAACTATCTGAGAGCTCCCTCACTGTACACAGAAAATCAGGAGTGAAAAATACCCAAGCTGGAGAGGGAGTCGTCATCCATATCTGACCTCGATTCCACGTGCATTTTTTTATGCAGATAAAATTTGGCAAAGAGAAAAGGAAATGGCCACCCTTGTGATTTCTGCAGTTGGCTTACTTCTCCATTAACAAACACCTCTGAATTCTAGATTCACGGACCCTCCAAGAAATAGGGAAGGCTCAGCACATGCTCTATCAGTACATTCTACCCGTAGGCCTCGACGACAGAGAATAGGTGGCGAAAGGAGAAGAATCATCTATGTATCACTAGAGTATGCTGAACATACTGAAAGCAGAAAAGGTATTGTTGAGGGGCCACATGAATTTACACTCCTCTTCCCATTAGTAACTCATGAGAAGCGAGGGTTCCATAAAGTTAATAGCTGTTATTAAAATAAAATTATTTCATGTTTGGAGATTGCTGAATTGATACTATTAATTAAACCTAGAGTACTTAAAATGGATTTGGAGAATACTGTTGTTTGGAATATATTTTCTGGCCTATAAAAATTTCTATATAACAAGGGCAGAGAGGGAGAGTGCTAGTTAAATGGGATCCAATATATAGCATAGTGTAGATTTATCATTTTGTCCCAATAAGCAAAGGCAGAGAACTTCCCTGAAGGTTAAAAATTTCTTTGGAAAAAATACATATGACCTCAAAACATCACGTAGAATTAAACTATTCCATTTGGAAAACATTTGAAAGCAGGACCTGCAAATTAATGCACAACACATCATAGTTGGTTAATTAGGGAATTTAAAAAGTTTAGAGAATAAATCTGTCCATTCGCATTGATACAAGCTATCTTTTGGCTTTACTGTGAAAAAAGAAATCATTGATTTTATGGCTGTGGATAGGACCTGGCAAGGTAGTTCCTTCCTTCTTAGCAAATGGCCTATCCTCTGTTCACACATGAAGAAGCTAGTCGATTCTTCATTGGATGGAATGCGCTCCAAATAGCCCTTTAAGTTGCTGCATCTCCACCAAACACACAACCCCACATATGTCGGCATAATCTTAAAGATGTGGTTTGCACTTATGTCGCAGAGTATGACTACAGTCCTATCACAACTCCTTTCTGCAGAAAGTCTATGATGGCTTTGTCTCAAAAGCAAAGGGAAAAAATAGGAAAAATCCGGTATGTTAAGACAACTCTCTAATTAATGCAAGGCGACTGGTTTGATCCACAGGCTGTCTTTGAAAGAGAGTTAAATGTATATTCTTAATTTTCTAAAATCATACAGGCAGCTCTCCATATCCATGGGGTCCACATCTGTGAATTTAACTAGGCACAGATATAAGTACTCAGAAAAAAACTGTATCTGTACTAAACAGGTACAAAACTTTTCCTGTGTGTCATTATTACCTGTAAACAATGTAGTGTAACAACATCAGGTGTAGAATGTTTTATAAACAATCTAGATATGACTTCAAGTACAAAGATGGATGTGGACAGGTCATAAGGAACTATTATTCAATTTTCTTTAGGGTACTAGAGCAAGTGCATATTTTGATGTTTATAGGAATAGATTCCAGAACCAATTTATGCCACCCACGGCCACCAAGGGATAACTTCATTTAATTGATAATATGTGAAGTTTCATATTGTCATGTATTCTAATGTAAAGTTCAAGTTGTACAGTATAGAACTATTTGTATTTTATATCTCAATACTTCAGAAAAGACTCTGGGCATTGTTTTTTTTTTTTTTTAAGTGACATGATGGTAGTATGGATTGAAACCCTTCTCAAACTTTGCCGACAGTTTATGTTTTAACCTAAAATATTTTGAATGAAGATGGCATATCAGTATTCTCAAACACTAGTATAAGTTAGAAACCAGATTACAAATCACCCGGAAAACTTATTCAAACATGGATTCATGGCAAGTTGAGTAGATCTGCTTTGAAATCTGTGGGTTTGAACCTAATAGCAGGTTCTTAGAAAATGATGTTTAAGGTGTCCCTGATTTCACATACTCGTCTAGAACCAATACAAACAGAAATAAAGCTGTTGATAAAAATTCTGAGAATTACATCTGAACTTCAAATAAACCATAAAAATACCCACTAACATCTATGTAAAGTCTTCTCGAATTAATAATGTAAAATAGTTCTGCTTTTTGGTCTTACTGCCTTTTATAGGTCATTCAATTTTAATTCAAAGTTTTCTGATTTCTGAAGAATATGTTTTATTTTGGCAAAAATAATAGTTAATATGAAATATAACATTAAAAACATACTGTAGAAACTGCAACTGAAATTTTCAATTTATCTGCATATTATCATATGTATGTCCTTACAACAGTTTGATACATTCACTGGGATATAGAAAAAGCCTAAACACATAAATACTCCTAATTCTCTGATACTGAATGACTTAATTGTTGTGAACTTGGTAGTGTGGAGAAAGAGCTGCACAAAACTGAAAAGTGACAAAAATATTCCAAAATTGAGCAACATTTTTATAAGCTTGGATGCCTTAAAATGTTCACATAAGACACTTGATAAGTACACTGAATAAATTGGTTTCCATTCCTTAATATCGCATTGAATAACTTGCTTTCTGCCTGCTTTTCTCCTAACGCCTGTGTGTGGGGTGTCTGACACAGCTCACGTGTTTCTGAGGATTGATATGTTAATTAAAGCATTTTATATGGTGAAGAATTATGCGAAATATTTACTGGACTTTGTTGAGATGTTCAATTGTAAGTCCATATTTCTCAATTTTGGCATTTTATAGTGGATGGACATTAATTTCTGGCGTGAGCAGTAGAACACATTCAATAGTGCAAGGAAGGCAATGTGGTAGGTGCTAGTCATGCTGCCTCGGGCAATCAGTAGTTTTTGGTTCATTAATCTCAAAATCACTCTCAAATCCCCACCCATGCTTCTCTAGTCATCAACTTCTATGCTTGAATTCTCCTGAAGATTTACAACCAAGAAATTATTGTTACTGCTTTGTATAATTCATATACTCACAACTGGGAGGCATCTTTTCCATAAATATTGTGTAATATTCCTTTAGGAGTTCTAAATTTTCTTGATTAATACTTTCTTGCAAAGAGACATCACCAAACCTAAAAAGAGAAAAAAGAAAACAGTCATGAGTTTACAAAACAGAACTAATAACTTTGTATTCATTTTCTTTTTAAAGAAATCACCACTAGACTCCTAAGAAGACTTTCTCATGTTTTACAGTATATTATGTTAGCAGTTTTGAATATATTCCCATTTCCACTGCATTCTACCAAACACCTGTGACAACCCCTAAATGGTCTCACATCATCAAATATGAACTTAAATGAAGCATGGTATGTAAAATATTGTCCTCTGTGTGTGCATAATTAATATTCAGTCAATGGCAGGCATGGCAGAGCATCCCATGACCCTCCTCTGAAGGCTGTGGCTCTGCATTTATAGAACACTTCCACTCTGTCTATATATTCTGTTCTTTTCACTCATAGCAGCTTGAAAAGGACTTTTAAAGATCAAGACTGGATGGTGCAGAGCACCCATACTGCCAGAAGCTAAAGACGCACGAACAGCATTAGAACTTCCCAGAGAGTGCTGAGCTTTTAATGACACTTGTGGTCCGAGAGAGGGCCACAACTCTGTAAAATACTCTTCTTTCGCTTCTTCCAGGCAAACTTTCTTTCCCTGAATATCACTGAGTTTGTCTTCTCTATTTCCCTGTCTAGAACTTAAAAAAAAAAAAAAAAAAAACTCTGTAAAACAATGCTGTGTAAGTGGCCTCCAATATCTATCTCTATCCAAATCTAAACCTAGAGATGTCAATTTTAATTTTCAGTATGACTTCCCACCTCCATTGGAGCTGCAAATTAACCATAAAAACAGATTTAATTTTTCCCATGGACAATTTCTAAGGAAGCCCCCACTATTTTGTCATTAACTTAGATTTAAAGTCTAGGTATAACCTGAGATTTTTTTTTCTCTTTTTATTGATCTTTTGAAGATTCATTGATCCTTTAATACATCTGGTATCTCTTACTATTTTTTTACCACTACCATTGTATAATATAACATTTTTTCCAAGAGCATGCCAAATACATTTTATGCCTTTATCTTCTTTCTCTTTCAACCTATCTTTTCCAGCAGATTCAAGATTACTTATTACTTCAATAAATATTTATTTTAAGATCAACTATTCACCAGGCATTGAAATACGCAATAAATGAATTCTTGGAAAAGTAAATCTAACACATATTTTATCATATCAGCCCAATGACTTTCATTGTCTCTCCACTCTACATAAGAACAAAGTCTAGTCTCTTTAACATTCAACACTCCACAGAGGCTTCCAAAGACCCTTGTGGAGATGTATTATACCCTTCTCCATTAGTAGCAGTATTTTAATGCTTTTGACAACTTTCATATGTATTCCTTGAGTAGGATGCCTTACTTTCCTCATTGGTCAGATTAATTTCTAGTCCTCCTTCAAAGCCAATGGGGGGTTTACCTCCTCTGTGAGAACTTCCTCATAGATTCATTTCCTGACTTTGAATCTTTTCCTTCTTGTACTATTCCTAGTTTTTCAACATCTTTGATTACTGTAGGAGTCAACTGAAATGGAATGTCTGCTGGCTTATCTTGCCTACTGGAAGCAAGTTCTTTCAGTAGAGAGATCAGATCGCAAGCTCCATGTGGTCCCCCTTTCCCCCTGTGTGTGGTAAAGCACTGCTTAAAAAAGCTTTTGTTCAATATCTACACTGACTTTACCACGGAGTCCAGGAATGTAATCCCAGAAAAATCTATGGGAGCGTTTCTCTAGACTCTGAAAATATTCTCTTCTAACTTTTTCAGATATTATAATCAATATTTTAAAAATACCATCCCTGTTAAAGTAATATTAATGGTATAAGCCAAATGTCAGTGTCTTCACAAAATTAATAGGTTGAAGTCCTAACTCCCAGTGTGATCATAATTAGCGATGGGTCCTTTAAAGAAGAAAAAAAGGTTAAATGAAATTTAACCCACAAGGGTGGGTTGAGTTCCCTAAGGATTAGTGACATTAGAGATCCCCACCTCAATTCTTAGATGTGTACAAAGAAGACATCACATGAGCACACAGTGATAAGAAAGTCATCCATTTGCAATTCTGGAGAAGAGCTGTTCTTGGAAACAAAATTGGCTGGGACCATGCTCTTGGAATTCCCAGTCTCTTGAGCAGTGGGAAATATATATATGTATTTTTTTTTTTACACCACGTACTCAGTCTATGGTCTTTTGCTATAGCCAAGGAAACTGATGAACAGAATTAGCATTTCATTGCTTAAGAGCTATACATTTTACTTTGAGGTAAGTACATAGCAAAATATCACAACTAGATTTTGATAGTTTATGTAACACGGTGAAGCTCAAATTAAACTGTGAATCAGAGCGAGGAATCGCAGAGAGGAATAGCTTCGCTCAGATAACAGCCGGGTACTGCTAGCTGCTGTTCAAGCTCAGCCTTTCTCCTCTCAGCCCTGTGCCTTACTTGCTGTTTCGCCTCCTTTTCAGGTTTTGTGAGTTTACAGTTTCCAGGTAGGCAAAGATGGACGCAAGAGATACGGAAAGGATGGAAAGGGGCACTTACTAAAGTGACCGACAACTGAATCACAGTGACATCAATGAGGCAAACTAGTCCAATCACAAGTTCGCTAGTGCTTGAAAATGCTAACTAGTATCGAATAGTCTACAAATGGAAGTCTCTCATCTTCCTCAAAGTCACTCTCACAGGCTTTAACTCCCAAACGTCTATTCTCCGGTGCACTAAAAAGACACTACTGAGCATGCTCGTGCTGGATCCCCAGGTTACATGCTTTATCTTCGGGAATATCGCCCACCATAAACACTGAAGTTTCTGTGAGAACTAGACAGATAGACTAGACAGATAGACAAAGAGCATATAGTCTAGTTATTTATAAAACTAGAGTATAATACTAATTTTCAGAAGTACTTAATTATCAGAGGAAACTTCATAGAAAAATAGTGAAAAATTCTACTCTGATTTGTGCTTACTATAAGCAAAAGACTGAGAGTTTTCACAGTTTGAAATTAAATACATATTATTAGATCCCTGACTTGTTAACTGGCTAACGAGACAGACAAAAATCTGTGTGGTTCAGGACATATCTTCTGGGTGAGAGAAATAGAATTGATACTGTGAAAACAATAAATATGAGAGTTTAAGCATCTTTGAAATTTAGGAAGACCCCACTTATAGTCAGACTTTAGTAGACACAAGACATTAATAACGAGCTAAAATGTGCTTAACAACTCATAGGATGCTAGGTACTTACCACTTTGCTATGGGAAAAGAGACACTGGGAAACGAAGTAGATTAGAGTGTATCAAACTTTCCTAAATTTGCCTGTGGGAAAACTTCTTTAGCTAGGTCAAAAGATGATAAATTCTTTGTCTAAAATCTGTTACAACTGAGTTGTAGGAACTAGAATTGTTATCTATATTTCAATAGTCATTACATATAAACTATATAAGATGTAAAAGTAAAGTTCTACGTTCAAAAGCATGTTTTTAATAATGATTCCAGGAATGGCACGCAACCATTTGTTGTTTGAGAAAGTTGTTACATATATAAAAAATATGTTAACGTTACTTCATAGAAGTGATAATGACAAGTGAAGTGATTTTATATTAAAATAAATGAAACCAAAGAAAAAACAGAATGTTTTTAGTTCAGAAAAATTAAACACAATTAGATGGATTGATATATATGAATGTAAAATTTCTAATATTTGACTTACACATAGATATATAGTAACATGGATAAATTTAACCCATGTGAATATTCTGGCATTGGCATTAACATTTTTTCTTAATGTTTCTGACACATTTAAATTTGATATTTTCCAGAATTTTTGGATATAAATAATTTACCTTGCTGTATCAAATAACTTGGCATTGATAAAAGGGAAATATTAACCATAAATATTTCTATATGCAGAATCATGTGGGATTTTTCAGCATAATCTAAAAAGGAAGAAGAAAAAACTGAATAGCAAACTCCCAAAGCTTACCTCTCAGCAAAAGTTTGCTGTTCATTAATTCCAACATTAAAAAGAACTGGATACACATGAAGCAACTGTCCCTCCTTAATTTGGAGTGGTAGCAACTCGAACATTCTAGTTGGAAGCTTGACCTCTACTACATAGTGTTCACTGGAGAATGTGAGGAACAGAGGGAAGAATGATTAGTTACTGCATTTGTTTTACGTTATCCCAGACTTATTGGAAAGAAAAAATAAAAGAGTTGGAATAAAGCACTAAGTTGTTTGGCTCTTACATACTTTTTTATTGTTCATTCACTCAAGAAATATTCCTTCATCTCATTATTAAATTAGATAGCACAAATAATTATAATGATTTGCTTACATTTGATTTCTCCACATTATTCTGAACTTCATTAAGAAAAGGAGAATATTTGATGCATTTTTTAATACTCAGGGCCATTTGCACAGATAACCTTAATGTTCTGTGGGTTTTTTGATATTTTAAAACTCCAATCAGTCTCAAGAATAAGAAAGTAATTTAATAATAGATATTGAGATATAGTGCAGCCTGACAAATCAAATCATTCGTAACAGTTTTTAGCATACCCCAATTGGTATTATTATTATTATTGATGAACCTCCGTGTATGTGATGGCTACACAGAAATGAAATGGCTTAATTATTTAAGGCTGAACCCTTAGAAATCTTGATGATTTTGAAAAATGTACATAATGAAAGAGCATTTCTCTTCAGAAATTTTCACTCTAAATGACCCTAGTGTTTAATGTTGAAACTGTAAATAGGAATTCATAAAATATGCCCAGCAAGAGCAGTGCTTATATATATTGAAACAATGTCACATGAATTGAGTAAAGAAATGTAAAGAGGCTTCAGCTCAGAAGCTAGTGCATTCCACGTGTTCCCAGGACTGTATAAAGAAGATTGCAATATACATACTGGACAAAGAAGCACAGGGAAAAACAGGGAAACTCTTCATGAATATCTTCTATGCTTCTTGCATAACATTATCGGCAAGCAATAAGCAACTTAAGCCTTGTTTCTTTCTAGCTATGAACTAGAGACTTGGCAATGACCATGAATCCAGAAGCAGGGACATTAGCACTACTCTCAGGTGGCTAAGCACATGATTTGCCTTTGCTTAATTGCTCTCAGTGTCCTTTAAACAGCCTGGAAAACAGAGGGCTGATGTTTATTTCAAGCCTTTCAAGACTATTGAAGTCCCAGTCGGTCGGCTCATGTTTAAAAGTTGCTCTGGATGTGAAGTGCTGTGCATAAATTCTTTGTTAGAACCTTTTATCAGTTTTTGTAAAACATAATTGACATAAAAGCATACATCTTAAGTATATAATTCAGAGTTTTAGCAATCGTACAAAGTTGTGAAACCATAATCATAATTCAGTTTTAGAACACTTCTATCACTCAAAAAGATCTCTTCCACCTGTCAATCCCACTCCCACTGGCAGCCCCAGGAAATCTCTAGAGGTTCTAGTTGCCTGTATATTTTCTATGAATGGATTCGTACAATATGTAGACATTTCTGTCTAGATTTTCACTCAATTTTCTCTTTTCAGCTTATTCATGTTATAATAGGAATCAGTGGTTTAGTATTTTTTAATTGAATAGTCTAGTGTATGTGGTATAACATGCCACATTTTTCTATGCATTTGTTAGTTGATGGATAATAGAACTAACTTATGATTCTAGGAATGAAAATGTTGCTATGAATATTGAAGCAAAATTTGATGATTCAAACGCTTCAACTTTTGGTGATATACCTACACATTATATAGTAACTTAATCCCTAAATTTTAAAGAAATTGCCTATTTCCAAAATGGCTGTATGGCTGTACCATTTTGCATTCCTCCCAGCAAACATGAAATTTCCAGATTTTCCATATCTTCATCAGTACTTGTTATCACCTGACCTTTCTTTTTTTTCCTTTGAGACACGGTCTCACTCTGTACCCCAGGCTGGTCATGAATTCACTATGGCGCCCAGGCTAGCCTTGGACTCAGGACAATCTTTCTGCCTCCCATGTGCTGGGATTACAGGCATGCACCACCACACACAGCTTATGTGGTGCTGGGAACTGAACTCGAGTACTTGGCATTTGGCTTAGCATCTGCTAGACAAGAGCTTTAACTGCTGAGCCATTTCTCCAGCCCAGTATGACTTTTTCATTATCATGAATCTGGTGTAAGCTGCTGCTAAGGGTTAGATCTGTAATATCCTCAAAAAGCCTCATGGATTTGGATGCTGTGAAATACTGGTGGAACACGTTCTGTTAAAAGGTGGGTCCTACCTGGAGGGTGTGGAACACTGGGGTTTGAATCAGAAGAGGCAGGTCACGAGGACAGGCCCTGGAAGGGTAGCTTGGCATTCTGTTGGCCTTGCTGTGAACAGCTTTCTGGATGTGCCTCCCCCACGTGTTTCCAGCCATTGCTGATCACCCATAAGTGGACTTTGACCTTCTGAAACTATGAGCTAATGTAAATTGTTTCTTCCTTATATGATGAAGAAAATACTGAAATCATTAACAAAAATGATGACATGTGATGTAGACCTGCGCTAGAACATCCTTGTGAGTTCTGAATATTCTGCTTCAGCAACGAAAAGGTAACTTGAAGAGCTGGTATCTAGCTGTGCTTTTAATTTCATTCTTATAATGACGAATGATGTCAGGCCGGCTTAGAGCCAAACACTTTTTCTGTTGCATCTGGTGACCTGGTAAGCTTCCCTTAAAATTTATGGGAACTTTCTATTTCTCACTTTTGATAACAAACATCATATCATAGATAGAGCTTTACTACTTTCCAAGTGAGTGTATGAGCAGTTTTATTCCTTTCTTTTCCACTGAACAGCAAATGAAGTATCAATTTCCAGATGAGATATTTTATTTTATGAGAACATATATTTTCTTTTAATAAGTAAGGAAAACCTATCTTTTGTTTGACCATGTAGCTTTAAGCTATCATCATAAAAACTTTTAAAAATTTAAAATAATGATCATATTCTTACCACAGACTAGGAAACAAGTTTGACATTTCTTTAGACTTCATCTCTTGTGCCTCTGAATAGCACTCTACCTTTTGTACAATGTGAGCTGAAAATGTTTTAAATCTTAAGTGATCTCATGTAACACTTATGAGTATTAACACCAGAGTGGTTGAAATTTGGAGACACTCTCTTTGAAATAAGTTAGTACAAGATACTATTCTTTTATCACAGGTCTACGTTACATGTCTTCATTTCTGTTAATTATTTCGGATTTTTTCCCCATCTTATACTGACCTTCCAAGCTATTTATTTAAAACCTTCTCGGAAATCTCACAGTCTGAGAGTGAATTGTCAAAAATAATTAAGAAAAATGGTGGTGTATGCCCTTGACATAGGAATATATCTTTCCTAAAATGTTGCTGCTTTTAACTGAATTTAATTTAAAGTCATCTGAAGAATTATGAAGCTATTAACTGAGTGATTCCCGCAAAAGTAAAAACATGCAGAACTCTAGAGCAGACAGGAACAGAGGGGAAAATATCCTTCTCATGCATGTTATTATTTTATACTTCTTCTATTTCATGAAGGAGCATCTCAAAATTCACCTCATTATAATGTCCAAACATTTATATGACTTCTAGAAAATTTTCAAAACTTTCACTGCCCTATCATCTCTACTTATTTTACACCAAATACTTTTTATAAAAGGAAATGAGAAAAAAAGAAAATTCTCAAACCAAGTCTAATTCTCCCAGTTCCCTTTCTTTGCTAGGAATTAATGTGACACCCCTAACAAAGCTCTGTCTTTGGAAACAAGCACCACTCACCGCCTTCCTGTTATAACTGGCAAGACGTCATTGGTTTTGGCTTCGATTATTTTAAATGCTACTTTCTTTAAATCAGAAATGCCAACAGCCATGTCCTCTAGCATTCCAATTTCATCACCTAAAAGAAAAAGGCACCTTGTTACAAACATACTATTTAAAAGAAAATGTCACTAGCTACTATGCCTCCCTGCTGGAATTCATTCTGGTGTTTTTTGAACAACATTCTGAATACAGCAAATCCATTCTGCACACATTTCCTCATAGGCTGCAGGTTTTTATCAGCGGCAAAGAAAGAATCATTTTAATGAACTCTACAAGTCAATGTACCCTTAGAGAAGATGGATACACATGTTTGCTGGGAGGAAAGACAGAGACAAGCCTTTGTAAAACAAAGCACCATACGAATATCTTGCTGTTGGTGGAAATGATATTTGATTTTCAGAAACAAAGAAACAATCTACTTGGTGACCACAGACCCAGGCTCATAGGCCTCCACATACTGATTAATAAACTGAGGTGATAAACAAATAAGATCAGCCCTATCCAACAGAAATAGAATGTTCTACAGAAAGATCATTTTAGATTTTCTGGTAGTCATATCTTTAATATTAATAGCACACAAAACCTAGTATACCCAAATGTCATTTAAGCTGTATATTGATATAAACAATATGAATAGCCAACACGATTTTTTAAAACTTGTCTCTGAGGCTGGATGTGCATGTCTAGAACATACTGGTTTGGATAGGGCATGTTGTAAGGGCTCCATGGCCACAGGTCTCCTGTACTGAGCAGCACAGTTCTAGATACTACATTGCTAAGACTCTAGGATCCAATCATTGAAACTATGTTGGCAAACAGTCTTTTATATTAAAAAAAAAGAAAGCCATATGGCTATTCAGGAGCCTACTGTGAAACAATCCATAATTCCATTTTCAAAACATAGTGAGAGGGAAAGATAAGTTAGAAGGCGAATGAATGAGAAGCAAAAAGTTACATTATTTTTGTAATACTTTGTACAACAAAGATCCACTTATGCTTACCTGAGCAGTTAATGTGTTAAATATGCTTAGAAATGAGAACACGACTTTAACCTGCACTAAAGTGATACTCACTGTAGGTACTTAGCAGGCCCTCGTACTGCACTACCAGTCCCACCATGTGCAGCTGCTGTAGGAAGTCAGGGTCATGCAAACTCGTGTGCAATTTGATGATAAAACCACAAACCAATCCAGCAAGCTAAAAAAAAAAAAAAAAGAAAACAAGTTGAAGAAATGTACTGGGGTCAGCAAACTTAGGAGTTCAATGGTTGAGTATTTTAAGACTTTTGAGACATTACAAATTTAAAATTCTCAACTATATGTGAGAAAGCTACTACTATTTATGCACACATATTAAATTAAGATGATGGTCCTTAACCCAGAAAGGCTGTGTATAAAAGGCTTCTGGGAAGTAATGTTGACAAAAGGTAAGTGTGCAATTTTGGAGTCAGGAGGGTATGTCTTCAGATCACGCCTGCCATTTCTAACAACAAAACCATAAAAAGTGATCGAGCATTTCCCAATCACGTTATTGTTATTTTGCACACATAGAAGACACACAACAGCGTGTATTTCACAGAATCACTGAAGCACACAATGAAGAAGGATGTATAAGGCAGAGCATAATGCAGGACACTGCTGAGTCCCACGTGCCAACAGGACACCCGTGAAATAGGGCAACGGAGAACAGGGGCAACTGGGTAAACATGTTCCTTTCTGTGGAATATTTTATAAGAGAGAATCTGTGTATTCTTCCTCCCACAGGCTCTGTCTATCAGGTCACCATGGGGTAGAGGCAGGCGGGACGAGGGAAGCACCCAGCACACCCCCAAAACAAAATGGGGTGGCACTATGAATCCAGATGCAGGGTTGGAAAGAAGTGTGATTCCATCAAACCTTCCATTCAAGCCCGACTGCTCTGAAAACTTCTTCTAGAAGCAGGACAAGTGATTACTCTGTGATGCTATTCCTGGATCCCAAGGGTAGCTGAATCAATAAGGGGTTGTGAACAGATCCTCTTTGCTAATTCCTAGTGCACCACCTGCAGTGTAAGGCAGCAGTGCCTTCCCTGGCAATGCAGGCAGACCCTAGGATAAGATGCATACGTGGGTCACCATATCCCCAGAGACACCATGCCCTGTTCAGTACAATGTACCTTGTACATGGACACTTGACCATCTTTCTCTGAAAGAAAATCTTACGGTCTCATAAACAGTTTCCATGTGATGCTCCGTTCATAGTCATCATGAATAAGAAAACTCGTGCTAAAACTCTCAGAAAAGCATCTCTTGAGAAACAAAACACCAAAAGGACTCTATCCTCATCAAGATGGATTAAGAGTTCATTGGTCTTCTGCATGAACAACAGAGGGCACCTACTGCTTGACTGAAGACGATGTCCCTCCTCAGGGTCAGCATCAGGCACTGGGGCAAGCTGTAGGCGAGCTCCTGCAGTAGCACGAACGTCAGGGACTGCTTGGCTCGACTCACCACTTCTCCCATGCAGTCCTTCAGGGAGAGGATGAGGGGATGTAGCTGTGCATACCAGTCCTCTGGGAGAGGGGGCAAGAGCAGGGGAACACATCAATGAAGGCAGTGGAGCATAGAACAGATGAACACATATCCTTAAGGATTCATGTGACTCTCAGTCATGATATCCATCATATGCCAATTTGAGTGGATTAAGAAATGCCTCACCAAACGAAGCACGGTTCTGGGTCTGATGGTGGCTACTGACACAGAGCTGACGAAACTAAGGGAGGAAGACCTGCTCCAGTTGTGAGCAGCACCAACCAATAGGATTCTAGCCTGGGTGAAATTCAGACCAAAAAAAAAAAAAAGAAAGAAAAGAAAAAGAAGGAAGTGTGACAAATTTGAAGAGCTCCAGTCTTCCGGAGCATGTCCATTCTTAGCTGCTGTCACCTACAGACACAGGTCTCCATTTTTTTTTTTTTGTAGTCTTCCAATACAGGCTTCCACCAGTGACCCCCCAATGAGTGTCTAGGCCTTCAGCCTTGGGCTCAAGCCACATTCCTGACCTTTATTATTCTGTGGCTTCCATCTTTTTGGGCCTCTGTTTATTGGAGCTTCTGGAGTGCTCTCCCGCCTCGGATCCTATAACCTGACCTACCCGACCCTCTTACATATTACATCTGGATTTTCCGTTGATTCTCTTTCTCCAGAGAACCTGGACTAACAGAGATTCATAAAGATCAGATTTGAAAATATCTAATTCTTGTGAATTCCCTGAACTCCACAAACCCATAGCCAACTGCCCACTGAGTCTTTGTGACTGAACTTAACAGCCACAGAACACATCCCACATCCTTTTCTCTCTGCCTATGCTATCTTGGGCACTGGAAGTGTCTTAGTGGGTAGTGCAACCAAACTCTTCCTATGATGGAAACAGAAACTTTACAGGACTTGTTTTGCAGTTTTCACATTAACCTCGCCATTAAATTTGTATTGCTTATCTTTTCAGACAGGGTCTCACTAAGTTGCCTAGGACAGGCTTGAACTTGGGATCCTTCTGCCTCAGCCTCCCAGCGTGCTGAGATTACAGGCCTGAACCAGTAGGGTGGAACAATTAGTCCCGTTTATGTATTAGTCTGTCACACATTCCTCTCCCCATTGCCGACACTCATCACCATCTACTGGTCTCCATTCAATCAGTGCCTGGTCTTCCTACCAGACTTCCCTTCCTCCAATCACATGCTGCTCAAGTTCGCGCTCTATGATGTTGCTAGAGGTTGTCTAAGCAATTTGAACTTCTCTCCAGTCCTCAGTTTTGCTTCCTTATGTACGATATAAAAAATCAAAAGGAGCCCTGTCCAAAAAAGAAAGAAAACACACCAAACAATAAAACAAACCAACAATAAATGAGTGACAACAAAAAAATCCTAAAGAGCCCAGAATAAAGTTGAGACTCACAAAAGGCTCTCATTATCTGATCTCTGCCTCCATGTCCAACCCATCTCTCAGAGCTTCATTTCCAGCCTCAGGTGAAATGAAAAACATGTTTCTACTTCTACTTGCTCTGTTCTCCCTTATTTTAGTATCTTTGTAAATCCTATTTCTTCTCCTAAAACACACTTCTACTCATCTTTCCGGCAGAAATTTTATCTTCTCTGAAGATAAAAATCTTTCTCTTCCAGGAAATCCTTTTGGATTTTTTTTCCCCACTCCCTAACTTGTACACTGAATTTGGGTTGAAGTCATTTTCTTTTCTTTTCTTTTTTTCTTTTCCAGACAGGGTCTTGCTTTGTAGCCCAGGCTGGTCTTGCACTCACTTTGAAGCCCAGGCTGCCCTTGGATTGATGACAATCCTCCCGCCTCAGTATCCTGAGTGCTGAGATTACAGGTGTCACCACACCAGCAGGCTTTATGTGGTGCTGGGGAATCGAACTCAGGGCTTTGAGCTTTTAAGTCAAGTGCTTTAGCCACTGTGCCATTCCTCCAGCTTCAAGATCACTTCCTTTTTACCCATAGCTTCTTGCCTTTATTATTGGGACTGCTTAAATATTATTTTCCTCTGTAAAAATGTCAGCTCACTGACTGGAAAAGAAAGTTATAGTTTTAATCCCTGAATCTTCAGTAGCTAGCACAGTGCCCAGCATATAGCAGGTACTCAAACTTTACATGAACAAGTAAAGTTAAAATAAATTGCAGAAATGTTTTAAAAATAGACTAGCATGAGAAAGTCTGTTTTTGACAGTACAAAGGATTCAACCTGCTTTTATTCAATTCAGGATCAAAACTGAAATCATTTATGGTGCTTATATGTCTAGATATATGTCTAGATAGCTAACATGTTACCAATTACATAATTTTGACTTTGGCATATTATATAAAATAGATTATATTCTCTTTCAGCTTATTTGGAGAGAAAAGCCCTGGCAAATGTCAAATATGAATCCTGGACCACATGACATTCCAGTAATACACACATAAATTAACATCAAGATGACAACTAGGATTTAATATGAATGAGCGCATGCTGTGAAATTAATTATGAAGAAGGATTTAAGAACGATATGATCTTCTCGGCACAAAAATGTAAACGCATCTCTTGAGTGATGTGAGTGGTTGATAACCAGTAGTTATAGGGAGAGATAAAAACAAGCATAATCGCTTTGTGCTAAGTGACAGTAGGCACTGTCACTTATTTGTTCTATATTGTGGAGTAATAGACTAGCTGAAATAAACCCGAGTGGTTGAAAGGACAGTGAATGGCCCAAACTCAATAAAAACATACACACATATTAAGATTTTATGCAAATACTTATGTTGTGTGATAATATGACAGGCATTGGGGACATCACGGCTTATTATTTCTAAAACATTGTAGACTTAAGTGTTATTAGGCGAATAAAAAACAGTGGAGTAAGGAGAATTCAGTGAAGGTCTATCAAATCTGCAATCATTTAATAGAGAACACTCTAGGATAAAGTATGACCAATGGTTTGATTTAAGCAAGCACTGTTTAATTATTAATGTTTATGTCATTGCTATATATAAAAGAAAATAGTGGTACATCCTTTATCCTCTGAATAAATGACATCCGTGGACACTGACAAGGAACAGCCTATATTTTAATATTTTTCTTGCTTGAACTCTTTTATTTCTCTTGTTTGTCAATATGAATGGGAAAACTAATACATACATACATACACACTCACACACAAAAATAAGAGAAAAATTCTAATAAACTGACCCAACTATAGATTTCAAAGACAGCAAACCAATTTTGTTTTATACTTCACTCTTCTGAGATCAGTGTTCCTGATGAAGAATACCCAAGCATAAAATAAACTTTGTACAGTAGGTGGCACTGCTCTACCAGGCCGTGGCAGAACTGCCTTGTCACTCATTCCCAGTAAGCAACTGATTTTCACTTTCTGTTCATTCACGCTGTTCCCAGGGAGCACCTACCTATTGCTTAAGCAGCTAGCATCATACTTCCCTGTGTTAGGAGGACAGTAACTTGGTCATGCATGCAATGCATTCTTACCAGTTTGATAATAGAAAAATTAACTTAGGTGTCCATTTTTTTTCTTTATAAAAGTTAGATGACAATTCAAACTAAAAAGTTGTCAGACTTTCTCCCTCTCTGCCGTAATCAGTTGTTGCTTTTCCACGAAGATCTTTGAAAAAGAAAACTGTGTAGATTTCCTTATTAACATCAGAATAATTCTTTATATAATTTCTAAATCTATAGTTACATTCCTTTGGCTAGTTTAATCTTTATCACAAGTTGTGCTGGGTATTCAAAGAGGGAATACTGAGAAAAAGAAAAAGAGAAAGTGTGATTTGTAGTCTTACCAGAACAGAGCTGGAAACCTGGAGATAATAAAAAGGAATACAGTGATATTTTGAATTTAGCAATGTTAGACACTTCTGATACTAGCAATAATCCAGTGCCTTCATTCAGAAAAATCAAAATATAGAAAATAACCATAACAGATGAGAAAATTACAAGAGTTTGACCATTGGATACGAATGTCCTCCAAAAGCCTGTGTGTTCACAGTTCAGTCCTTAGCATGGTGGAGATCAGAAAAGGAGCCTTAGGAAGTGACTGGATCACGGGGCTCTGGCCTCCTCAGTGGATAACCTACTGGTAAAACCATAGCTTAATGTGGACATGGAGAGGTAGTGGAAACCTCAGAGGTGGGGGTGGGGGGCATGTGGAGGAAGAAAGTCATCTGGGTGTATAACTCTGGAGTGATATTTTATCTCTGGCCCCCTCTTCTCCCCCTACCCCTCCCTTCTCTTTCTCTCTCTGCTTCCTGGTTGCAGTGCATGAGCAACCTGGTCCCATCACATATACAGCTCTCATCATGTTGTCCTTCCTTATCACAGCAGGCTCACAAACTACACAGCAATTGATCATGGACTAAAAGCTCTGAAAGCCAAAATGAGTATTTCCTCCCGCAAGTTCATTTTTCAGGTACTTTGTCACAGTAACAAAAAGTTGACTAACACAGTAAACAAGACAAAATGTCACCAAGATGGCAATACGCTTAAGATAGCAGCAAGCCTAAAACACAAAAGAAAAAGCTAAATATAAACAATTAACTAAGTTCTGCAGAGAAAGAAAAATTGCACCAGAGATGCAAATTGCGGAGACTACAAGTTTTCGTCTGCAGTAGTGTTCACTCATGTTTTGGAATAAACACAATGGCGTATGACAGGCTATACAAAGGCTAAGTCGGTTCATAAGTGCTCTTTTTGCTTCAGTGAACATTTCAAATCATTCTCACAAAAGGACAGAAAATAGTTGAGTTTTCTGTTTAAAAATATTCTTTTGAGAAAGAGAAAAGCTCCATCTCTTGACACTCTTGAAACTGCTATTACTTGTCCCTCCCATTTGTATTCTCCCATACACTACCATTTACACCACGGTTGTTTTGTCCTCTAAATAAAGCCACCGTCCAGTGGGGGTGAAGGTAGTATTCATTTTGCCTTAAATGATCAGAGGAAGGAATCTTGAAAGAGACACGCAGCAACTCCTCTGCAATTAATTTCTTCACAATGAAAATATCGTTTTACATGTACACATTTGCACACACACACACACACACACACACACCTACACAATACACCCAGGAGTCTGGGCAGCTAAGAGTGCATGCACCCCAGGATCATCGCTGCACACACAGCTCTCACACAGCTCATCAGCCTCTTAAGCATTTGAACATGGTTTTCCTCCCAGCTCTCCTTTCACCGACAGAGGAAAATACGGAGAGAATGCTTTAGTGTCTCTATAAAAACTCGCTGAGACTCCTTAACCCTGAGACCAACCAGCAGAATCTTTCCTCAGGAAAACGTCACACGCATGTGGCATAGTTGAGCTTTTCCTGAGCTTTGTAAAGGGAGCTGGAACCCACCCAAGTACAGCTCTGTTTTCCAGCCCTCTTAACATATTCTAGAGAAGCTTGCCGAAAGATTCAAAGAATGACTGCTGCGTGCCCCCATGTGCTCCTCCACACACCATCTATTTCCTGTACAGGATGTTCACGTCCTCTGAGCTCGGTGGCTCTTACGTTACTCAGGAGAAAAATAACAGCCAAACACCAACCAACTGTGTCAGTGTGCAATTCCTTCTCTCCACTTTCTGAACCATTTTCTTCTCAGGTGTTTGATCTTTCCTCATTTAAAGTAATTAACTTCACAAAAGCTTATGGCCATGGTTATTTTTGCTATCACAACTTTTCAAACAAGAAAGGGGAAAGTTCAAATACTGCATACCCAATATAAGCAAGAGGCAAGGTCCCTGCTCTAAAGAATTAGGTAAAGATGAAAACAAGCAAGAGAATGGTCCTAAAGAAGAATGACATAATTCCCAAAGTCCTGAGGAGAACAAAATCCAAACTCACAGGAAGCAGAGATCTTATATTATGCCCAAATAGCACATAACACAGAAATAATAATGAGTTCATGGCTGGGGGGTTGAGGGAGTGAGGGGAGACACCAATGTCCCCAGTCACAGAAAACTTGTTGGTTTTGAAGGGCCTATCTATGCTTGACATCCACCCAGATATGGCTGACTCGGTTCTGCTCCGTGTGAACTATTTGTCTCACACATATACTTGTTCGGATGGGAGCATCATTTTAAAACTCGCCATTGTGAATGTGTAGTTTTTTTTAATATAAAAGCTAAATTTCCTTGAATGAGTGTCATAACATGTGGCCCTCTTTGTCCTAGACCCTATCCCTTGCCCCGAGGAGACCTTCAAACACCCAGACATTCCAAGTATATGGAACACAGAAACGAGGCTAAATGTACACAAAGGTGAATAAGTAGGAAAAAGAAAGCACTGACCGAGGCATGACTCCCTCAAGCCTTCCCCCGGCCACTCTGAATGATCCGTTCCATGCCTTTCTGACCATTTCTCTATATTTATTTTCCATCCCTTCATCTCATACAGTGAAAGGAATCCTCAAATTTTATTTATTCACTTTGATAAATGCTGTATTCTCTATTATCTGAATGAAGGAAAAGTAAACATTAAGCACGCACCCACAGGAAAAATAATCAGTAGAGAATTATCATGTTGCCAATTGCTGTAGGAAGGGAAGGAACGGATGGATGGATGGATGGATGGGGAGAAAGACAGCGCAGATGGCGCAGAGTTTGCATGAACAAAGCCAAAACTAAGAAGCATGAGGCAGGGATAATGGGAGTAGGTTCACGATGACGCTGGAGAGTAGACAGCACATGAGGGCCACACCTCCATTTGCTTCTACAAGAACAGCCCAAAGGCCACAAGAATATTCACACAGAGGACAAAGATGTAACTTCCTATCATCATTGTAGTGGCTGCTGGGTTAAGTGACTGTTCCTAGTGCCTCTCATACGTGTTAGAAATGACAGGACTGTTCAATCCAAGACAAACTGCCATGAGGAGAACAAAGAAGCCTTTCCTCATGGCCTGGGAACCTTGTTTGTTTAAACACTGACAGCCTGAGAACACGGTGTCATAAAACTTCCCAGTATAGCTCTTAGAAAAACAGCTAAGGAAATGCATCAACTGATATCCTGGGTAAACTTCTCATTTTGTAGCACAAAGTTGAAAGCCATCAGTAAATTCTGCTAAGACAGTTTCCGGGAACTAAATCTATTAATCAAACAAGCCCCATATTTACTAGAGCACACAAGTTTTGAATTCCGGCTGTGCTATACCAGAACCTAGCCTGCAAGAAGCCCGTTTTTTTTTTTTTTTTTTTTTTTTTTAAGAATAGCTACATAGTCTTGGGTGAACTGAAATCACTAATGTAACTCTATTACAGAGCTTTTGTCATGTAAATATTTCACAGAAGCTGAGGCTGAGAAAAGACAGGTGAAAACTACTTCCTAGACTGAAATAGATACTAGGAAACAGAGGGAAGAAATTCTGTGTGTTTCCAGCCTGCAATGAACAAGATGAATGCAATCATGTGTATAGTATTGTTCAAAGCCGGTGGGACACATTTCATTGGGGTTTTTTGTTTGTTTTTGTTTTTTTACTAATACAATACAGCCTAGTGCATATAGGTTTTATTCGCACATGTTGAGTAAGCCAAAGACAATATCAGTACATTTCTCACACCAATTCAATAATCACGTGCCCCGATGTTTCCTAACTGGAGACACCATCTCCCTTTTTTTCCATCTATCCGAGCTTCTCTGTGGGTGTGAGCATTACCACTGTTCTGAGAAAGCAGAGTAACTTCTCAAGTGCGATTATCAGTCTCAAGTTCCACATACAATTTCACAGAAGATTTTAAAACATGCCTGTGAGCTAATTTTCATAAAATTATTGGAAGAAAAAAGGGAAGGGAAGGAAACGAAATGAAGTTTCAATATGTATGTGTGTCAAATCCTCAAGTTGAGAGTTAACTATTGTGCATCACAAATACACGGTAATAAAAATGTAACTTCTGGGGGAAAATAAATTTGCACCTGGTAAAACTTAACATTGTGTTGAAAAAGGGGATGGTAAAACTAATCTGTACAGAGTACAGGTGAAGAATGTTTCCTGGAGAGACCAGAGGTAGTGAGCACAGTGGCTCAGAGGGCAGGCCCTGGGGCAGGGTAGCAGGCTGGGGTCTAGAGGCCTGCAGTCAGCCCGGAGGTGGCAGCGCCCAGGGGTGTCAGTGCGGTTCCCTCATCTACTACGCAGAAGTGCTCCCGCTTCCACTACATAGAACTGCTCCCAGGAGCACAGCGAGTACTAAATGAGTTAGGGCAGGTCGTCTTTTCCAAACAGTTTCTAGCACACTACAAATGTTCCTTTATATGAGAACAGTTGAAATCATCATAATTCTAAGTTCTGAAGCTGCCCTGCACAGCCTACCGACCAGCTCTGGCTCGTCGTGCTCTCCTCCCTCCTATGTCGGATGAAGGACTGCTGGAGCTCTGCTCAGGGGCTCTGTCTACGCACCTTCTCTGTCTCCTGCTACAGGGCTGTCCTACATTTTCTAGTATTTCCCTTTTTTAACTGAATCATTTTTATCAGCAACGAAACAAAAATGTTGTCATTTCCTTAACATAAACATACACACAAACACAGCCCACAGGGACACACAGGAGACACACACAGATACACACACACATACACATATGCACCCAGCCCTGTCTTGCCCCTACTTCTGGTATCGCTTCTATCCAATTTCTGTTTAGTTAGACTCCTCAAGTGAGATGCTGACATGAGTTACCTTGAGTTCCCTTCCTTCCCCTTCCCCTTCCCCACTCCACCGGGGTTGCAAACACCACCCACCTGAGTAAAGCCACTCTTGTCAAGTCACCAGAGACTTCCACAATGCCAAGCCCGAAGCCCCCTCTCAGTCTCATTTACTTATTTTATCTGGCTTTCACATTATCACTTCTGTTGTGAGTCCTCCTGTCATGACTGTTCCACTTCCAAACTGTGGCTGGATCTCTTTTCCTAAACTAACCCTGAGGGATAATAATGTGTGAGGTATAATAATGTGCATGATATTTGCCTTGTCCATAGTTGAGACTATTCAATCTCCTGGTTTGAAGTACCATCTCTCTATTAACAATTTCCCAATTAATATCTTCAGTCTGAATGTGTCTTTGAACTCCAGATTCTTACATCTAGCTGAAGACTTGATATCTCTGTGTCAAACATAACATATTTCAAAGAAATTTCCACATTCTTCCTGATAAGACATGTTCTATGTAAAGTCCTCTTTGATTCATACATGGCCATCCCATCCTTGCAGTTGTTCCAATTTGGAGTGTCATTCTTGATTCGTTTTCTTTGACTATCCCATCTAAACTGTCACAAAACTTTCATAATCAGCCTCAAAACAGGCACAGGATCTGCCTACTTTCATGACTTCTACTACCAGCTCTCAGGTCAAGCCATGGTCATGTCTCACCTATATAAGTGTACAAGCTGCCTAACTGGTCTATGCCTGATTCCACCCTTACCATTTATAATCTCAGCACATAACCTAGGTGTTAATATCTCTGTCAAATTAGGTTAGGCCTCTGTTCAAATCCTTCCAACTGCTTCCGTTTTTCTCAGAGCAAAAGCCAAAGTCTGTGCAAGGATCCTATCTGGGCCTTTCTCTAACTTCTCTTGTCTTTTCTTTCTCATTTTGTTTCAACAAACTGGCTTTCTTGCTGTGCTCTGAATACCGCAAATACGTACCAGCTAGTTGCTAAGCGCATTCTGTCCTTCTCCCAGATATCCACGTGGCTCACTGCTTCCCCTCTTGGAATCTTGGCTTAAATACAGTGACTTCTAAACACAGTGACTACTTCACTGAGGCACGACCTACACCATCACTCCCAAACACTCTTTTTCCTGTATCTTGTCACCATCAAAATACTATTTAATGTCTCTACTAAACTATAAGCTACAGGAAGGCCAGCGAGATAAGTGTTGTCTGCCTTGCTCATTGTTTTATTGCCCATACTTAACATACTTCCTGGAAGATAGTAAATATTCAAATAAAATATATTGAGTGACTTTTAATGATTGGTATACTCTTTATAACTCAGGGCTATCATACTGAGCTACAACTCCAATTCTTGTGATCCTGTCTCAACTTCCCAGATTGCTGGATTTAAGGTATAAGCCACCCTGCCCAGATCACTTACACAGTTTTTATGGGATATAACAATAGTAGTTTTCTGATAAAACTGGGCATTCAAAAGCACCACAATGCAGGGGTCTCTAACTCCTACTGTGGACCTGTACCAGTCTGGTGCCTTGGAAGGACTGAGCTGGCAGGACAGATTTGGAGGAGCAGGAAGTGAAAGGTTGAATGAAGCTCTGCCTTCTCTCAGCACGCTCCTATCAGGTTCTAAGGCTGCTGATAATCTGACAGGAGGCGGAGCTTCGCTCCAGTTGCACCTGACACAGCTGCTGCTCACCATTTCAAAGCTGTCTTCAATAACCTACTGCAGAACAAGGACGTTCCCCACTTCTGGCAGATCTGTCTTCAACTGAACCAGGTCCTGGTATCAAAAAGGTTGGGGACCACTGTCCTAACACAAGCATATTATTAGAATTCCATATTTAAAATAAAAACATTGTATCTTTATTTACCAAATTTTTAACATATGTAATTTATAATGTTTCCTTGGAACTAGTAATTTTTAAAAGCCTAACCCACTAATGTTTCTTTTCCAGGAAGTTCTAAATACTAATGTATAATTCATGGAATTCAGAAAAGTTAACATTTAAGTCCTTTGAAGAAAATGATACTTTGCACCTCAATCTTTGCATTTTATAAAATGAAACAGGTAAATACATTATCAAACCACTGAAATAAATATTTCACATTAAGGACAAGTTCTGAGAATATTAGAATCTGCTTGCACGTTGCCTAAATGCACATATGTTGACGACACTTGCTTCAACATACCAGGAAAATATGTAAGCATTTTTGATGGTAGCAGTTGTAGATAAAGCTCAGTAGGATTTTCTCCCCCAAATGTTGGACCCTTGTGATGTGCTAAAAAAATATTATGCTCTGGATATTCAAGAGCAAATCACAAAAGCCTAGCACATTTCTTTAAAGACAGCCAAGTCCAGGAGGAGAGAGAACTTCTAAACACTACCTCAGATAAATCAAGGGTTCAGCGATTTCAAAGGAATGCTCCACGAGCCACTCTTACTTGGCCTGCAAATTTTATTTTATATGGTCTTTCTCAACTTTTAATAATTTTAAACCTTTCAAAGTTTGAGACCTTTCATATAAAAATTCAAATTTATTTGAAAAATTAGAAGACATGATAACTGTGGAAATGTAGGGCTGGAGAGGAGTCCTCTTCTAAAGGGACACACGCTCCCTAGTTTCCATGTACTGGCTGGATTTATTACTGTGCATAAGGCTGTGGGCTTTCTAAGTCCAGCAGCTACCTACTTGGCAAAACCCACCAAAAAATAAAAACATGGAGTCCTGTCAAGAAGTAAAGGAGCTTTTTTTGCTTTCTTCCTTCGTGGTGTCCCTGCTGAGATGCTATGGTCTGTGGTTTTAATCCATTGTTTCCTGTTTACTACCTTGGGCCCTGACTCTCTAGAACCTACCCCACTCACCTTGCTGGGAGCCCTTAGCTAGGTTGGAGGAATGGGGCAGTGGTTAAAGCACTTCCCTTGCAAGCTACAAGGCCCCGAGTTCAATTCCCCAGTATCATGTAAGCTGGGAGTGGTGGAACCCATGCTCCAGCATTCAGGAGGCTGAGGCAGGAAGATTGCCACGAGTCCAAGGCCAGCCTGGGCTCCATAGGGAGTTCAAGACCAGCAGCCTAGAATACAGAGTGAAACCCTAACTCTAACGAGAGAAAAAAAAAAAAAAGGAATAGCCATTAGCTAGGAAAAGAGGAGAGCCTGGGCAGACAGATATTGGAGAATCTGTCCGGGAGGGAGATTCTAAATGTTTGTAAATCAATCCTCTAATATCCTTTCAAAGGCTTTGTTATCTTATTGGATTTTACTGATGAAACACAAAGCAAAAATTATTAGGAATTTAAACATGGCAATTCAAAGCAGTAAACCTAAACCACAGTGTTCTCAGTGAGGGATAACAGGTTAATTGATCGTATAAAGGTATGTGTAGTTTGTGACTGTTGAAGGCAGGAAAGAACAAACTTAGAAGGTCTACTAGTGAAAAGCCCAAGGCGAGTTGTCCAGAACTCACCATGTCTGTGTATGCAGGACGAGGCATGGTGAGGTGCCCAAAGACGCCAGGGCTCCACGAAAAGTCAGGCAGGGTAGGACAATTTAAGGTCTCGTAAAGTAAGGAAACAACTTAGCACACAAGTGAAGCATTAGATATAACTGCCTGCAGAACAGTTAATTAAAATACCAAGAGTGAGCAGAGGCAAATCAATTCATATGAAATACTGCTCTTGAAATTTAAAATACTCTTTTTTTAACAGATAGTGTAAGAACCTGGGTTGTTTTTGACTAGTTCAATCAGTAATCCCTCTACCTGGATTTGAATAATTATTCCAAGGCCAACCATATATAACTATGATTTTAGACAAATTGTTTAACATCTCATCTATAAAATGGGGGTAAAAATAGAACGTCCCTCACTGGATTGTCTGGAGAAGGAAGAGGGGGAAGGAGGTACAGGTTTGCCAAGGCTGCTGTCACCCCATTAATGTACTAGTGTGAGCTGTGGATTTTATTTTACTGTTCCTTTGATGCCTCTGTTAATATTCAAGTTGCACTTGATTTTCATTCCCTGATGTTTCCTGTATGCACCTCAGCTGAGGATAATCCCCATGCCTTCGGATTCTTTGTTTCAGATTTTGTTTATACTTTCCTTTTGTTTATCTTTACTTTGTATCCAGTTTAATTCATCTATGGGTTGATGCCTCTCAAATATGTAACTACTTTTCCAAGTCCTTCAGCCTGTAAGTGTTGCCTTTGATAATCTCTAGCTGGGTATCATCTTTCAAACACATCTTGCTAACTTACCAGGCTGCAAGAACCAGGCTGTAGTTGAATGTGTTTTTTGAAGAAAGTACCCTGCAGGGGTAGATGTTCAACAATTGTCTGTTGGATTAATGACAGGGTCTTCTTTTTCTTAAAACTAAAATAAACTCAGTGTTTTTCTTCCATGGATCTTAATGCCTGAAGTACATGTAATTGTATTGGTTAATTAATCTACTCTTTAATTATTTCAAGTGTGTGAGGTAGGTAGCTATTCTGACAACCAAAGATAAAATACGGCACAGAGAAGTGGTTGGTTTAAATCTCCAATCTGTCCCTATTTGAAAGTTGTGATGCATTTGTCAGATGACCAATTTCTGGTATGAGTAAGTTGATAACTGTTGATAAATTAGTGGCAAATCTCTGGTAGTTACCAGACAATTGTGCTAATTAAAGACAACCAGGCTTAAATTAAAAGAAGTAGGAAGTGCAGTGAATTCTCTGATTCCATGGGGAGATAAGGAATGTACTTTGCAAGTTAAAAGGGAATTATGAATCAGGAAAGGACATGAGTACCAAGGAACTAGAAGTGAATTCTAAGTAGTGACAAGTGAAGTAATTCTGTGATCTGCATATATATTTATCTCCTTTGAGAGAGGAAGCAGTGAGGACTTGAAGCCAGCATGGGATCATTAATGAAAATTATGTCACAGGACCTTTATCTTTTTTGACAGGGCTTACAGCTGGGCAGATTAGAAAAAATAATTCAACAGCACTGAGTATTTGGCTTTTCACAGGGTCTATAATGAAACATTTGTGAAAGACAGAGAAATACAGACAATGCAACAGATCGATGTTTGAATACACAGCTGGCTGAATAAACACCCCTCAAGGGCAGAAATTAACAAGTAGACTGAATGCATGTGGTTCTTTTTAGAGCCGTGCCTCAAGGACCCGCATTTAGCTCTGTTTTCCCATAATGTTTATCTATTACTTCTATGAATGGACAGGAAATGTGGATAAAATAAGCCTGAGTTGGACAGCAGATATAATGGATGAAAGAAATGAGTATTTATTAGATTGTAGTCAAGCGTGTGTCATACTGCAGTCCTGAGCTTAGACATCAATCTTTTCAGTAGAATTAAGATAGGTCATCTTAACCTCCCTGTGCCACTAATACTTCACAATGTCCAGCATTTAGTGTGTTCAAACATTGCTCGGATCTTGAGTAGCATAAAGGATAGGTCAAATTTAGGAGAATTTACGGGTGTCAATAGAATTACTAGAAAAACATCGCAGGTGAGATAGCTAATGTGGGCTTAGACACTCTCAGTGTTAGCAGCATCTAACAGGGCGGAGATGGCCATCTTCCCGTTACTGTGCAGTTATTCAACTACATTTGAATCACTGTGTCTAATTCTGAGGATTACCTAGACAAAAGAGGAAAAGTTCTGAGAAAAGCAACTACTGGCTCTGCTTTAGACTATTCCTTTGAAAAATGCCTGAAAAAGTGACAATTCAAAAGGGACTGGATGATTGTTTTAATATACAAGTGAGGCTTCATGTGGAAAAGGGAAAGTAAATTTGTTCTGTTTATTAAAAAGAACTACACCTGGCCCAGTGAGGAAAATTAAAGAAAACTTATTTGGATCAATGTCTAGAGTACACTGCACTAGAAGACAAAAAAGTTTTTTTTTTTTTTTTTTTTTTTTTTTTATAACTAGAGATGTGCCCCATAGACTAGGTGCAAATTAGAAGAGATATCACAGCTAAGCTTATTAACATAATTTAGGAGGCTTAATTATACAATATTTAAGGTCATGGCAAAATCAAAGATCTTAGTATTCACTGATTTAATCCTTGAGTTCTCAATTTATAGTGAAATCAAAGGCATGAGGTGCTACACACAGTAGATGACTATTAATGTGTTTACATGTGCTGAAAATAAAATACAAATCTGTGTTCATTAAACATATATAAATACATGCTGCAGATGCTTAGAGCAGCTATTCTATTATTAATGTAGAGAAACCTTTACTTCCATTGGCAGTATGTGTGTTTTCCCTGAAAAGAAATTTATAAGGCAAACCACAAGGCATATCATAAAATTTGGTACTAAGTGAGTAAAATCCTTCAAAACTACAAATTTAAAATATCATTATTAAACTAACACTATAAAAAACTTTTTCTGCAATCTTTTGATCTTGTCTTATATTCCAGGCTGGTCCTGAACTCATATTATAGAGCCTCGGAGCCCAAGACGGCTTTGAACTCAAATCAGTCCTCCTACCTTAGTCTCCTGACTGCTGGGCTTACAGGCACGCACTACCACACCAAGTTTATTTGGTACTGGCAATAACCACAGTACCTTTAGCAAACTTGGCAAATGCTTTAACCACTGAGCTATGTCCCCAGCCAAAAATATCTGCAATTTGAGGACAGAAATAGCTTCAGGTGTTTTGAGGAATATAAGAGAATGTCAAACATAGTGACTATTTAGAAGATCACTTGTTTAATCGTGTTAAATACACCCCACAAGACAAACACAAACTAGGGTTGAGACATCAAAATAAAGAAGGGCTTGGCAAAAGAAAAACTTACAAATTTATTTTACCATGAGATTTAAAAATATGTCTCAATTCAAAGGACTGTAATTGAAACTATATGTAACAGAATTTCCAGAAAGTGATTACAATTATTTGCAGAACTTAAACTATAATGACAGAAGTGATGTAACATGAAGAAGCACTACTATGTAGCATTGAAAATACCTGATAGAATTTATTACATCATATATTTCATTAAATTAATTGCAAAAGAAACAAAGTTGTTTTACTACGCCAGTGTAGATGGTGCCAAAAATTGGGATGATTAAAAAATGGGTATTATTTAAAAAACCTATTATTTAGAAACATAACAATTTAGATAAGATGAAACTTTGAGGTGAAATACCATATGGTGTTTTCCACTCAAAGTAGCAAGAAATCAGTGAAAATTTTCAAGTTGGAATGACAGCAACTAGCAGGGTGTTTATTGTTACAAAGAACCATCAAAATGTTCCTACAGGACAAGATGAGATGTTGGTTTCTCTAAGTGCTCTTCTTCATCCTCAACCCTGCCTTTTGTTTTGTTTTACTTTATTTTGAAACAGGGTCTTGCTCCATAGTCCAGGCTGGTTCTGAACTCATAATGAAGCTCAGCCTGGTCTCAAACTGACAGCTGTCCTCTTGCCTCAGCCTCTTAATGCTGGGATTACATGCATGTCCCATCAAAACTAGTTTACGTGGTGCTGGGGAATCAAACCCAGGGTGCTGTGCTTGCTAGGCAAGAGCTTTAACCTCTGAGCATTAACCTCCACGTTGCTAAATGTCATTCCCAAGGTTCCATGGAAATTGTTTGAACCTAGAGTTAGGAAGTGAAAATACGAGATGATCTAGGAACACTTAATGGTGCCAACCAGTAAGGAAAAAAATAATGTGAAAGTATAGGAACAAGACAGGAAGTGAAACGTAAATGCAGGAGGGAGGAAACTGTCGAAAGACCCAGAAATAAAGCTCTTCCTGCAGCTACATTTATAAAAATGGTAGTCTAAAATATATAGTAATAGTATTAAATTGTAAACCAAAGAATTAAATAAACATTCATAAGCTCACATTAATAGAAACAGATAATCGTACAAATAAAAGCATGATGACTCTCTTACAACATAAATTCACTTCTTACAATCTCTTGTAAAGGAGATCTGGAATGCGGTTGAAGATTGAGACATTTACAGATACTTAGAAATGAATTATGGCATTATTATAATAATCAAATATATAAAGTGGTTATTTCATTTTTGATGAATTAGTTTGCAATCACTATACTCTAATTTTCAGAAAAATTTCTATGAGGCAATATTTATTTGCAGGATATGAAAGCATTATCGTATTCACAATGTGTGTTCCAGTTTTGGAAAGTGTGTTTGAGAAGGGGGCGGAGTCAATCAGGCTTGGATATAAGATCCCTTTATCAGTGGATCTGTGTGAACTCAGAACACTGAGATTTGGTGAAGAGAACTCCTTCAAGGCCTAGTTTAGGACAGCAGAGGGACAACTGGACCTCAAAGGGAGCCATGGGAAGGGCAGAAACGTGGAAAATTTTACGAGTCATGTGAATGTGATGTCTAAGACTAGGGAAGAGGGCAGGACCAGGCTGCGCAGGCAGGGCCCGGGCTGCCATGTGTCGGCATGCCCGTCTTCCCCTTGGATTGCAAGTGGCATGTGCCATGAGAGAATTTTAGCCTCAACAGCACTCTAGAAGATGCGAGACAAGAAGGGCCCTTGGCTACAGTGCGCCAAAGCCCGGTGATTTGGTTGAGGAAACAGGGAGGGCCATGCAGCTACAAGGCCTGGAGCTTAAAGACTGTGAACCTAAAGCTCAGGGCAGAAGCTGCAGCCAGAGGCCTTCTAGGTGGACCCAGCAGGAGACTCAGAATTTCACTTTGAGCTCCTCCGGAAAGAGACTATGGAAAAAACCACACTCCAGGGAACGTGGGGACCCTCCTTGCTAGTAACGGAGAGAGAAGGGTATACTGGCAGCAGAAAAGGGGAAAAAATGTGGTTATTCTGAATAACTTGAACCAAATGAGAACAGTATCAGAAAGCAGTGGTCTCAGCTCACAGCCCTGAAGCACATGTGGGAGAACAGCCAGATGGCCTGGGAGTGGTTTGCCCAGGGACGGGGAGTCCATAGCTCTTTAGACACAGCGCTATCATGCCGCAGCCAGGGCAGAATCCAGTGGGCTTGTTGCGCGTGTCAACCTCACAGGAGCTGTGAGAAACACTTTAGAGCAGCACGTTGCTGCAGACTGAGACACAGGAGGAGACAAACTGGTCCCTTTCTACTCCACAGGTCAGCAAGATCTCGCGTCCTGGATACAGACTGTTCCCATTCAAATAACACAAGATTTTTTTTCTTTCTTTTTTTGGTCTTTGTTCTCACTTCAGTGGTTCTTTGTATATTAAACTTGTATTATTTCTGATTTTGATTTGTAATTTTTCTTTTTACTTCTGCATTTGTTACATTTTATATTTCTCTCTTTCATGAGTAGTTCTTTATGCCCTTCTTGAAAAGCGATTCTATAGATTCCGGAGACATATTCTGTTTCATCATCACTCTCCTCATTTCTTCCTGCGTTTATCTCTACTGCTTCAGCATATCCACTTTCTTTTGACGTGGGGTTGGAGTTCTGTCTTGTTTGTCCTTTATTCCATAACTACAAACCCAAAGCTAATCCTCATTCTCACCCTGCTCTCACTCTCTCCCTACACCTACCATTTTTATTAATAGTTTTGTTAAATGTTCATAACTTCCAGGTTGGCATACTGGAAATCAATAAGTTTATACTACTTAATTAGACATAAGTCACTAAGGTGGTAGATTTTTTTCTACATTTTCAACAATAATATAGGATTGCCTTTAACAAACTCTTTTAATAAGGTACTAGATAATTTATGTAGACACCTCCGCTAGAAATACAGATCACATTTCTAATGTGAAGAGTAGACTGGGTATATGAAATAGTAGCTTTTGTCAATAGCCAGTGTGTATTAAATTTTACCACTGATATTGATATTCCAATATTAAAGAGGGTATATCAGTTAGAGTCCAGTAAGGGTTGATAACTTCTGGTGGGCTTGTTTTAGCCTAGCTAAGCAATGTAGAGGCTTATTTATTATTGATGGTGATATAGCATTAATATTAGCAGAACAATCTGATACACCAATATTAGATAGGTAGAGACACTGAAGGGATAGACTGTGCCTTTTAATTTCAAGAGTAGAATAGCTGTAGTATCAAACTGGTTATTAGGTTCTCTTAATGATTTGTTAGTCATAGATTAAAATATTATTGTATTAATAAATCTTCATTCAAGGTATGGATGGTAGCATAGTTGTTGGTCTCGATTTCCCATACATGCCCAAAATTAGCCTGTCCTTAGATCACACACAATACTGTATCCTATTTCTCTTTTGCTAAACAGTGAACCAAGTAACCAACGGAAGATTCATCTTTGAGATGACATCCCAAGTTAAGAGCTAAATAAGTTAAAACCAGGCATAAATATTAAAAAGCAAATGAACTCAAGGAAATGCTAAGGAAAGACATAATCTAATGGAAAAAATCTACACAAAAGAATCAAAATTCATTGACACTACCTGATTTACAATACAGAACAATAGTGTCATGGGCAAAAGAGACAGCAAGTCACATAAAAAAATGTCTGGCTCCCCAGAAGCTGATATAATGGGTAATAGAATTAGTGGAACCTAAAGAAAAGGAAGTCAAAAAAGAAAATGGAACAAGGGATCAAACAGCTCAATGAGATATGTTCAAATAAATTCAAGAGATGCTCAGTGAGTTCAAAGAGGATCTAATTAAACAACAGTCTCAATAAATAAAAAGCTTAAGGATTATATAGAGTACACAAATAAAAAGATAAACAAGGCAGTGCAATAGGGAATATTTCAGTAGAATAACTGTGGACTTACTAACACAAACCTTAAAGGCCAGAAGTTCATATAGCAAAATCATTCATGGACTAAACAAAAGTAAGTGCCAGTTGAGACTGTAACACCCAGAAAATTTATCTTTCAAAATCGAGAAAGTAGAAGTAGTTAAAATTTTCCAGATAAAGAAAACCTAAAGAAATTTATGACCATTAGATCAGTATTGCAGAAAATATAAAAGAAATCTTAGACAAAGATATGGAGACAAACATCGCAAAAGATCAAAGAGAGAAAGTTTCAACAATAAAAGAATGATTCAACAATAGTGAACAACCAACACCGAGGCATCATAATGACAAGTTTTAGCAAATAATACCTCTATAATAATGCTCAATGTTCACTATCTCAACTTCCCTATCAGAAGAAACATCCTGGCAGATTGGATCAAAAAACAAAAGCCAACAATTTTGATGCCTGCAAGATACGCATTTTACCTATAAAGAAACACACAAACTGAAAATAAAAGGATGGAAATTTATACTCCATGCAACTGGACCCAGATTACAAACTGAGATAGCTCTATTATTCTAAGACACAGGAGATTTAAGCCAAAGCAGATCAGAAGAGACTGGGGAAAGAAGGAACATTATATATTGGTTAAAGGAATAATCCAACAGGAAAAGTTAAATGTAGCAATATATAGGCACCCAACATAGAGGCACCCCTTTTCGTATAACAGAAACTATTGAACATGAAAGAAACATCTCCAATACAATTATATTAGGGGACCTCAATACCTCAAATCACAAAACTAGACAAAAAATTAACAAAAAAATAGTAGGGCTAAAATACACTGTGGAACAACAATTTAACTAATATTTACAAAATACACTTTATTTCTCAGAAGCATATGAGTCATTTTCCAAAATATATCATATAATGGGCCATAAGTCATCTTTTAGTAAATAAAGGGGAATTGAAATAATTCTTTATGTACTTTTAGATCATAGTGGAATAAAACTAGAAATCAATAGTAAAAGAAACTACAGAAAATATACAAATGTGTGCAGACTAAATAATATATTACTGAACAAACAATGGGTCACAGAAGAAACTAGGGAAGAAATTAAATGTATGTTGGAAACAAACAACAGTGGAAACACATTATACAATAATCTATGGAACACAATGAAAGCAGTACTAAGACATTTATAGCTATGAATTCATACATTAAAAAAAAACACAGCCACCCCAAATAAACCAGTTAGTGAGGTGCTTCAATGTCCTAGAGAAATAAGAAAAATCCAAGTGCAAAAGTAGTAGAAAAGAAACTACAAAGCTCAGAACAGAAATTAAATACAAAATCAATTCAAAAATCAACAAATTAAAGAAATGATTTGTCAAAAGAATAAATAAGGTTGATAAAACTCTACCAAAAGAAAAAAAGAAAAGCCCTTATCAATGCAATTAGAAATTAAAAAGGAAAAATGAAAACAGACACTGCTGAAATTCAGAATACTGCAAGAGGCTATTTTGAAAACCTATACTCCAGGGCTGGAGAAATGGCTCAGCAGTTAAAGCACTTGCCTAACATGTGCTATGTCAAGCACTACGTACATGAGTTCAATTTCCCAGCACTACGAAAGCCGGGTGTGGTGGTGCACACCTGTAATCCGAGAACCCAGGAGGCTGAGACAGGAGGATTGACACTGAGTTCAAGGCCTGCCTGGGCTCCATAGTGAGTGCAGGACCAGCCTGGGCTGCAGAGCAAAACTTTGGTCTCAAACAAAACAAGACAAAACAAACAAACAAATGAAAAAACTATACTACAACAAACTGGAGAATTTGGAAGAAATGGATAAATTCCTAGACACTTGCAAGATATCAAAATTGAACCAAGAAGATATTAAATGCCTAACTAAATCAACAACTTATATGGAAATTGTGGGGTCAGTAATAAAATCTCTACCTATAAATAAAAGCCCAGAAGTAGTTAATTTCACAGCATCATTCTGCCAGTGCTTCAGAGAACAGCTATCATCAATACTTCTCAAAATGTTCCACGAACTTCAAAGAGAAGGCACATTGCCAAACTCTTTTCTGGAAGTTAGCATTACACTGGTACCAAAATCAGACCCAGATTTAACCAGTAGAGAATATTATAGGACAACCTCCCTAATGGACATAAATACAAAAATCCTCAATAATATACTGGCCAACAGAATTCAACAAATCATTTTAAAGATAACAGACCATGTTCATGTTGGCTTCATCTCAGGGATGCATGGATAATTCAGCATGCAAAAATCAATTATTATAATGCTCCAAATAAATAAAAACAAGGACTAAAATTATCTGTTCACCTCAAAAGATGTGCTAGATGCCTTGGAAAATATTTGACATCCATTCGTGATTAAAAAAAAAAAAAACCTGAACAAAATAGATACATGAGGGCCTTACCTTAAGCTGACAGAAGCCATTCATGTCAAACCGACTGTCAATATTGTTATAAATGGGGAAAATGGAAGACATTTCCCATTAAGTCAGGAACACAAAAAGGGTGTCCACTCTCACTAATCCTATTCAAGCTATTACTCAAAACTCTTGCCAGAGCACTCAGGCAAGAGATGAAATAAAGGGAATCCATATTGGAGAGAAGGAAGCTAAACTACCCTTATTTGTAGAAGACAAGATTTTCTATGTAGAAGACCCCAAAACCTGCATCAACAGCCACTTGGGACTAATTAACAAATTGAGCCAAGTTGCACTCTACAAAATACCAAAAAATCCATAGCATTCCTCTACGCTAAGAATGAACACACTGAGAAAGAGCTAAGAAGAATAATCCCATTCTCAATAATTCTTCATAAATTAAGTGTCTAGAAATAAAGCTAGTAGAGGAAGTAACAGATATCTACAACAAGAAGTATATTATGTTGAAAAAGAAACTGACATGTACCTTAGAAAATAGAAAGACATCCCCTGAAAGGCAGGATTAATATTGTCAAAATAGCTATACCACCAAAACAGACACACGGACTCAATGAAATACCTATCAAAATACTAACAACAGTTTTCAAAGAACTTGAGAAAACAGTCCTCAAATGTACATGTAACCAAAGGAGACAGAGGGAAGCCAAAGCAATCCCGAAGTACTACAATAGCAGGGTGCATCACAATTTCAGGCAGCATGTGATGTTACAAAGTACAAGTGATTAAAAAATATGATATTGGCACAAAGAGAGACAGGTCTGCTCAATGGAATCAACTTACAGGTGTTGCTGAAAGTCATTTGTATCTATATGTTCTTATTTGTATGTTCCTATTTGTTAATATGTCGAAATGTTGTGTTGGTACCAAACAACATGTACAAAATTATGTAAAATCTGTTTAGTGACACACTACCTGGACAAGTACAGGTGCTGTAAGTAGATCTTTGCTCCACTCTACATAGCTCAGGAACAGATTTTTTCCTATAAGACATTCCATAATTTATTGGATAGTATGAGTTGGTTCAGATTTTTATCAGAAAAAATAATGAATTAACATTTACATAGTGTGTGTGTGTGTGTGTGGGTGTGTGTGTGTGTGTGTGTGTGTGTGTACACTTTTGGGGAAAAATTTAAAATATAGGCAAGTTGATGACAGTAAATGTATATTTCAAATGTCTTGGTAGGAATTGGCTTATATATGACAAGTCAGAGTACAAATCGAAAGTGCCTTGCTCCCCCTAATTTAAGATTAAGTCTGCACATAATTCAATTATTAAATAATGAAAGTAATTCCATTACTAATAGATTCAGCTCATCAATGTCACTCCAGATATGCAGTGGCATCTATATTTTAGCATAGTTCAGCACAGATTTGTTTATAAAATGCTTATTTTCAGGATTTTCTTCTATGTATCAGTATCCTCCTCCAAAGAGACTGCATGCAACTGTGTAGCATGCAAAATATTAACAAGTGCTTTACCTTTGTGTTTTTTAGCAATATTTACATTAATTTCTGAAAAAGTATTGCTATTTTGCACTAATAAAGAGAAATATCTCCTAAACTTTTTTTTTAATAAAAGAAAGAAAAATAACAGGGGAATGAAATGTGGATAGTAAAACAAAAATTAAAAGTCACGGTGTAGTATACAGTAGTTTGACTCTAACCATTCACAAGACTACGTGATTTGGGGCTTCTCCATAGACAGTTTCTTCTACCTTGTTTTACATCATGTTTGTCTTGTCTACATATCATCTCTCACATTCAAATAAAACCAACTTATCTAACCTTTCAGAAAATTTATCTACCCATAAATATCAAATTCAATATTTTTACTTTTTAAAGTGCAACTTTTAATCATACAGATAGAATCCTCTGATATTAATAAAAGATATGACTGAAGTTTAATTTTACATATCTTAAAACTTTATTCAATGAAATGTCTGGGGAATATCAGAAAAAATACGGCAATATTTGGTGAGCTTTATTTCTGCTAAAAATATGTCTTCAAAATCTATCAAAATAAGTCACTTCATTTTAGATTCTGCTTACTTGCTTCATTTTCTAGAGCACAGAAGGACTTGGCGTGTAGTTGACAGTCAATATATGTTCAATTAAAGGAAATTGAAGTCTACTCTTTCTTTATGACAGAGCTATGACAAGCTTTCATTATGATGCATGCAAAGTTCCTGAGCTATACCAGATTTGATAGCTAATAAAAATAACATTGTTAAGAGAATCACTGTATACAGTGAAAAAAATTAGATGTGATCATAAAAATACAGTAGTGTAAACTTATCATTTATGTGAAAGTAGAATGGAAAAAGAGGTACTATCTGCAATGAAGCAAGTTTAGAAGGCCACGATTTACAAACATTATTTAGGAAGGGTCCTGCTCTTCATTAAGTGATGAAAGATAGATGTTTTACATAATTAAATTTCTGATGAAAAATGTAAGAGAAAATCAAGAACATAAATTGAGGAAACATAAATCTAATTTTATAAAAGCCCATAGGCATTTTTTTTTTTTCTTGAAACAGAGTCTTGCTCTGTAGTCTGGGCTGGTCCTGAACTCACTATGCAACCCAGGCTGGCCCTGAAGTCACAGACAGCTCCTGCTTCAGCCTTTCAAGTACTGGAGTTAGAGGTGTCTGACACCATACCCCACTTACGTGTGGCCAGGGAACTGAGCTCGGGGCCTGTAATTGGATAGACAGGCATTCTTAACTACTGAGCCCAACTTCCAGCCCAAGGCCTGTACATTTTTGTGGCTCATTTTGTTAAAGTAAAGGAACATATTTTAATAGAAGGAGGTAGAGAAATACTGTTTAATCTCTTCAAACACAAGAAACCTAATAAAAACTTCAGGTCAACTCTAATATCAGTTCTTACTGCCACAAAATGTTGGTTTTTATATCAATACTAAATAGTAAAAAGCTATCTATGGAGACATGCCTACAGTGAGAATTTCATCACATTTGCCAGATAAGCTATTTGTAAAACATCAACTGAAATTATATATGTACTCACCAATTTATCTCTCTGTAGCCACACAATACATTTACATGTGTATGTGGCATGTGTGTGTGTACATGCATTCATGAAAATCTAACATTATGATATGTTTTTGAAATAATGCACACAGTTGTCAGAACTAAGTTTCTCACAGGGTTCTGGCATAATTCACAAAAAATATTGCTCAGTAATAATGAAAGAAGCAGTCTATTCCACTACATTCTGTTCAGGAAATGTCAAAGAGCCCGTGTCCTGATAGCTCTTAAAGTTTCTGAGAGTTAAGAGCAGATAGTTATTTGTCTTTTTAATAAAAACTTGAGAGAATGTAGAAAAGTAGATTAAACTCCTTAAAAGATGCTGTTCTTCTTTCAGAAGAGTTTTTATGTGGCAAAAGAAAAAAAATGAGAATTTCAAAGAGTTCTGAAAACACAAGAGAGATGCAATTTGATAAATAGCCTTCCATCACTCGAGCCAGGCACGGAGGAGCACCCTATCAACACCTTCATCACAGCGTTATCGACTCTTCCCTTTCCATCGCATTTTATCATGACTTTCTCATTCTGTTCACTCAGTCAATGACTGGATAAAAAAAAAATGACCCCTTACCCCTTGGATGAGATGTGTCAGAGTCTGCTTGCGAAGGGTCTGTCTCTCCATCCGTGCCGCTGTCGGGGCTTTTGCTGCCGCCATCGCTCTCAATCAGTTTATCCACCATAGCAATAATGCAGTTCAGGCTCTTCCCCACGTTAGCCCACACCCTGTCCTGAAAAGAGCGTAAGTATCACACATATTTTCATTGCAAAAATGAAACAAGGTAAAATTAGACAAGTTCAGTTTACAGAAGCAATCAGAGGAATGTCATTAGAATGCAGGTTGGGTGACTAGCTCTAATAGTCCAATTAATTTGCTGATTATGTGTACACAAGAAATCTGTTTTATTGTTGATATAGGACATTCTCTCTGGAGTGAGATGATATCTTAACATCGTTTTGATTTGCATTTGTCTTATGGCTAGGGATGTTGAACATCTTTTCATGTATCTATTGGTCATTTGTACTTCTTTGTGAGTGAACTGCCTCTTCATTTCATTTGCCCACTTTTCAATAGGATCTTTTATTTTGGTAGGCTTACTTTTCTTCAGCTCCCTGTATATTCTAGTCCTGGCGAGGCTGTGGGGCGAAAGGAACCCTCTTGTACTGCTGGTGGGAATGTAAATTTGTACAACCACTTTGGAAAGCAGTACTAAGAGCTCTGAAAAGACTGGAAATAAATATCCCCTTCAATCCAGTGACACCCCTCCTGGGACTATTTCCAAAAGAGGTCAAAACAACACACAACAGAGATATATGTATACCCATGTTCACAGCAGCACAACTAACAATAAGTAAAATATGGAAGTCACCAAAATACCCATCAACAGATCAATGGATACACAAACTGTGGTATTTGTACACAATGGAATACTATGCATCTATAAAGTCCAACAGAGTGGAGGCTTTTACAGGCAAATGGAAGAAACTTGAGAACATCATGCTAAGTGAAGTGAGTCAGAAGCAGAAGGTGAAACATCGAATGGTCTCTCTGATATGAGAAAACCAGACCACAACTCTTATGGAACTTGGAAAAACAAAGTGAAACAGGGGAGTAGGGCAGGGAGGGAGGGAGGAGTGGATAGGGGGAGGGACAAAAGGAGAGTGGGAAAGCCCTTGTCACCTTGACAAGATACATATGTGCACAAAATGCTCAACTCATTGTAAACCTTAAATTCTGTGCTCTTCCTCAGCTCCTAGTAACTATCATTGTCTTTTTGGTGTTAATGAATTTGAGTCTTCTAGGTACTAGAAAACCTGCAAGGGTAGCCTTCAGATCACCTCTAACACAATGGCCTAGCAAATGACCCCACGTTTTTACCAAGTCAGTCAAAACCGCTAAGAAGAAGAAATAAAATTCAAATGTTGATGAACATCCCAGCTTCCACGGCTACACTTATAAGTCATTTTGGGGGGTTTTCTTTCCTAGGATGCAACTCATTTCAAGAAAGGGGCCTCTTTATCACTAGTTTTCTCAGTTTTAACAAGTACTCATTTTGGATTAGGGCAATGTATTAAACTGAACTCTTTGATTTATATAACTTGTCTTAGATCTTTTAACTAAGACTTAAATATAGTCTTGTTGATGGAAATCCATCACCCCTAAATTCCCCTTTGGCCCTCTTCCCATATAATTCAGATGAAGGCATTCAGTCCTGATCCCTCTCTGCAGACATAAGAACCAAATGGGTTTCTGGTATGTTTCCAGCATCATGCTAGGAGCAATCTTTAATGAGTTCCTTTTCTGTAATAAAGCTATTGAAGGCCTCTGAAATAACACTTAATACAAAGATAATGCTCCAACATATTACCTCCTCAGCGGTTTTCTTTGTTTTAGAAAGCTTCGGCTGAAGGGTTAGAGACCAATCCACAAGTAGAAGAACTTTCCCCACTGCTGGTGTCAGCCCTGTTCATGACACCTTACCTTGAGTCCATTTGGGAGAAATGCTGTGTTGTAATCTTGTCTATTCCCACTGAGCTAAAGTTACTAAACACAATGCCTGGATCCACCACACATGGCTGAAGCTTTGGAAGGATCCCCTTCTTGTGACTGAGAACTTATCTCCTGGACCTCCCTCCTCAGTGGAACCACTGGAAGGACTCAAACTCCTATTCAGAAAACAGTCAAAACAATCATCTCCGATAAGCAATCCTTGCTAATCTTGGGATTTCGGATCTTACTCTCTAAAAGGTTCCAGCTAATCTGCCAGATTCAAGGGTGAAATCATTTTTTCTAACTTTCTCTTTATGGCCAGAAACACCTCAGGATGGACAAACACTAAACTTCCTCTAATGAAAAAAGCTCTTCTCTAAAATACAGTGGTCTTAAATATTGTAACAGCCACCCACGAAAAAAATCATGCTCTATTAAGGCAAAAAAAAAAAAACCCATAATTTTGATAGTGCCTCTTATATTTTCCTGGGTTTGCTCCAACAAGTTTTTGCTATGTCAGACTCTAATTCACCCACTGAAACCCTGTTTTGGAATTTGCTTTTGTCACCTACTTGGGGAAGAAATGTTTTTTAAATCACAGGGACCCTTATGTTTGTGACCTTACAGTTGGGGTAATAAACTACCTGTTGCCACTCATTTTCTCCCAGATTATGATCCATCAAGCTACAAATGTTAGTCTATACTGAACTACAGCAAACTCAGTCTTCTTTTCTCTACCGGGAGCCCCTAGATTAGCCCCGTGGAGTGGGTCATCAGCCCAATTCCCCAGTGGCAGTCAGGGTCAAATGCTCTGTGGGTGGATTGTGACAGAAGATAGGGGCATGTAGGCATTTAGGGATAGAGGAGTCTGCCAGTCATGAAGAGTTTACTGCAAAGAAGATCAATGGAGAATTTACAGGAGTAGCAGCTGGCTGCCTCATTTGACAGCCCACAGAGGGCAACTCCCTAGAACCACTGACACTTTAAATATTAGGTAGTTACAGAGACAAAAGGACGAAAGATCTCAAGGGTAGAGGACCTCAGAATCTGCTTGAAAGTGGAGGACTTTGGCCACAGAGCTATTTAGGGGAACTGCTCCCCTTTTCAACACATCTTTAAAAATCCTTAGACAAAAGGCCCATGTAATAACCTTTCTCTAGACAATTTTCCAATTAGCAAAAGCTTCTGTCTCAGTATCCTTTATTTTTCCTGAATAAAATGTCATTACTACTCCTTGATTCCAACATCTACAATTTCATTTCTCAATATAATGAGACACAAATCTGGCATAGAATGCCAGTTGAAACACCCTGCGACATCTTATCCCTCACTGGCTCCTTGCCCGCTACCTCCTGTCACAGTTTGTACATTTTCCCCCAAATGTGTGTTTACATCTAAGCCAATTTTGATAGTTATTAAATAAATGAAAACTTTAGGATGGTTCAGCCTAAGAAAATAGAATTATCCTTGAACTTAGATTATTTGATGGTTATCATATAAAGGCTACATACCTGAATAATTCAACCACATTTAAACAAATGTAGGTATAGATAGGCAGACTGATAAATGATAGTTCAGCTGAACAAGTAGTGTTGTTGTTGTTTTTGTTGCTGTTGCTGTTGTTTTTTTAACAGAAACCAGTGGTCATGCATTCAAAGCTAGAAAAGTTAATCTTAAGGTCCTTATGTGACATGCTACCTAGGAGATCATGGGAAATCACCTCACCTCCAGGAAACTGTTATTGTCTCATTTATGATTAGGAATGATAATTCTCCTTCCTCCTACCTCACCATGCTATAGTGGGGGCCAAATATTGTACTGGGATTTCTACAAAGTCACTTGGAAAAATTATTACAATTTAGCACAATCATATCCAGCCTTTACTGACTTTCCTAAATAAGCCAGCCATTCATTCCTTCACTCTGTAATCTTGAGTGGGAAGTATGCTATTAATCACAAATAATCATACCAATCTTTCCCCAAAAGGCAGATCTTTTCTCCAAAGAATTGAGAACACTTCCCTTGTAAGGGAAATTAAGACACCAATCACAACTATAATTACGTTATTCCCTGTCTATTGTCTGAAAAAAAAATGAAGAGGAGGCACCACTGAACCCTGAGTCAGGACAGCATACGAGGCTCACTTGCTTAGGAAGAAAGCTGGGAGGAAGAATCTTCTGAAGGACCAGGTACCACACACCTAGGGAGGTGCACGAAAGTATAGAAAAAGACAATTTGAAATTCTCACATATATTGTTTTCCCTTTACAGATACCACAGATTATAGCATTTTAGTCATAGAAAAACTTCTCTTTGTAGCCTGTGGAGAAATTATTCTTGAATAGGGAAGCACATTTATTCACCAAAATCATCCAGTAAAAAATAAAAGTCACATGATAATCAGTAGAAAAACATGTGGTCATAATGCTTGGAGGATCCAGGATCTGGAATGACATTTTCTGGGAGTGAGAACTTAGCAGCCTTTTATATGACATTAATATAAAACTTACACACCATCAAAGTTTCCTCTAAGGCATGTTCAGCAAAAGATCCCAATAGAATTCTACAAAGATCCATTTTATTCTTTATCTTTCTGAGAGAAGAGTTTGCCAAATTGGTGGTGAGAGAATGTCAAGCCTTGCTAGTCATTGCTTCATTTTTTATGGGCTCTAAAGTGTAAAATTATTGATTTGTGGTCTTGTCTCTAACACTAGACTGTGAGCCATTTCCCAATATTGGCTTCAGTGTACAGCACCGAGCCTGGTCTCCGATAACTTCTGTTAGAAGAATGGAAGAAAAGAAGTCAAAGAAGGAGGGAGGAATATAGGAAGGAAGCAGAGGGGTGACCCTAATTTAGAAATTGAGGAATGATACCTGGGTTAATCTGGCATGTGCATATTTTCTAGTTTAACTGTCAAAAGTTACCAGGCATGATTAATATCATTAACTCAGCTTTTAGAGCGCTGAAGAGGCTTTAAGTAAGATATTCAGAAGGATATACAACTTTAAAATTGGAGAAATGAACTAGAAATCCATTATATTTGACTTCAAGGGCATGATTTTTCCACTGAGGTCCCACAGAATTGGGGGCATCATACCACACACTAGACAAAGGGGAGTTAGAATGGGTCACAGATGTCTAGGTCATTTCATAAAGGTAACCTTAGTTCCTATTTATCCGAGACTTACAAATGAATCCAATGTCAGATTCTGGAAAGGACAGTCTGGTCAAACGCACCCTGAATTCTGGGATTAAAGGTGTCAGAAAGGCAGGAAGAGAACAGTCACTTGGTGAAGGCTCCTTTTGCTTGGGTAAAAATATAATTATACACGATCAACTTTAATAGAAAACAAGGTCAGAATCAAATTCCCAAGCCTATTCATGTGATAGGGACATACAGCAGAGTATAAGTAGCAAAGAGGAAGGATGATAAATCAATTATCAATACATTTAATAACAAGGGGGCCAATTATTTTGCTAAGAACAGGTAGGGCAGGGTTCTTGAAGTGGATGCTAGGGAATATCTTTCCCTCTAAAAAAAAGCCACTTTCCATTATTTCTCTGAAAGCACGCACAAGACAATAACCAGAAACACGTCTTCTCACCCCTCCTATGATTATTGTCTACACTGGTCCACAGAAGAAGTTCATTTCGCTTAGTTTCCTTTGTGTCTGGGTCTACTCCTCTGTCTCCCCTACTGAAATATCAGGCAGGCTCAGGTATTCCCAGGATTAAGGCAAGTTGGTTTGTGAGAAGATAGTGAAAGTGCAGGAACATGGCTGTGATGTTTCAGCCCCCCTGCCTCTCTGCAGGTCAAAGAAGAAAGAACAGCCTCACAATACTCTGCTGGTCTTCCACCTCAGGAAAAGATTTAAAACAATCACTACTTATCAAAGAAAGAGATTGGAAAGCATTTCCTCGGAAACAGCAGCCATTCTTTTGCTGGATGGAAGGAATGGAGAGTTGGTGGGTTACTGTCTGACCTTCATTAAATGTAGCCTTCATCTTAATTATTGTCTGACCGTTAATGGAGCTCTCACCGTTATCCTTCTCCTTGGAGGTGAAGTGGCTGGTCAGTGAGGGCACTAAGTGAGTGGGAAACTAGCAGCAATATTTATTTGGTTCTAAGGCAAGTGCTGATCTGGCTCCCTATTTATTCATGGGTTAGGATCTGAGCTAATGTAAAGGTCAAGGCCAGTGGCACAGCTAGAAGAAGCTGATGGATGCCATACTGAGTAGCCATTAGAGGTGGCAGAGCGAGCCCCGTGGGTGGGGCACTGTGCTTACTAAGCATGCTATATGTTTATGAACTGGGTAGCATCAAGAGAAATCCTGGATGCTCCAGATCAACAGTTACTTTTTTTTTTTTTTTTTTTTGAGGCAAGGTCTCACTCTGTAGTTCAGGCTGGTCCTGAACTCATCATGTAGTACAGGTTGACTTTGAACTCACAGTGATCCTCCTGCTTCAGCCTTCTGAGAGCTCAGATTACAGACATGCATCACCATACTTGTTTTATATGATGCTGAGAACTTGAACCCATGGCCTCAGGCATTTCAGTCACTGATCTACACCTCTACGTTGAGCAGTTACCTTTGAAAACTAAAATGAATGTTTACTAAACCTTAGCTCATAAACTGTTCTACAGCCAACTTTTGATCAGCAAGAATGTGCCAAGTCCACTCGAGCTCTTCTGGTGGTTCTGAGCAGCCCTGTCATACGTATATTTCTATGAATAATTTTGCAGTGTTGTTCCCAATTTCTAAAGGCCTTGATTAATAAGGCCAATCGTATCTTTAAAAAGGAGCCTCTGTGCATCTATAAGATGAATGAGAGCAATTTGCTCTACAAAGGCCAAACTCCTTAACACTGCGAACTTCGTACCAACAGCTTAGTAGCTCTTCTATATGAAATCTAACTTCACTCAGACTGTTGGGTAAGAGGAATTACACATAGGACATTCCATGGTACAAATGACACATATCAGGCCCAAGAAATGAGGTGTGATCACTAAATACAGTGAATGCTCTACTCCAAGTGCCATCCAACAACATGCTTGGTGCAGTCAGTTCACTGTAAATTATGAATGAAAGAATATGTGTTCTAACGTGTGCCGTAATCCTTGGGTCACAACCAACCCACTATAACTCATTAATGTGGAATTTTGTGAATCTCATTGGGATTGTATCATTCCCTATTTCAAAATCCAGCTTTTTAAGAGTGTCAACACAGGAGATGAAATGTTGGTCTGCAATTGTGATTCCGAGATCAAGGTTCAGAGTTGTCAGTGGAAATCATCCAATTCTCCTCCTGAGCAAAAGAAGCACATCAATCAAGATCCAACTTCAAGGTGATGTTGATTGTGTTTTTGGACCTTGATAGAATCGTGCGAGCTGAGCCTGGATTCAGGAAACCTACAGAGAACTCTAAACATTATAAATCCTTATTAGATCATTTAGGAAATGATGTACATAGAAAATGGCCTCAGAGGGGTGGAGGCATAGCTTAATGTATAATCCGCTTGCATAGCTTGTGCAAGGCCTGGGTTCGATTCTCTAGCACTTCATAAAGGCATGGTGGTGCTTGCCTTTAATTCCAGCACTTGTGAGGCTGATACATAAAGATTACTGTGAGTTCAAGGCCAGCCTGTGTGCTACAGAGCAAGACACTACCTCAAATATATATTGTCTGAGAAATAGGCAAATAGTTTTCCATAATGATCTGTCACACATTGCTTGTGATGTAGCAATTTCTATCAAATAAAACCATTCCAGTGTGTCCTCACCTACTTTATTTACTGGATTTGGCACCATGCGACCAATACCTGGCTCTTCTCCAGTGTATAATGTCATGAGAAGAAAAAGTTCTGAATCAATAGGTGATTTCTAGCACTGCTTTAGAATGTGGCAAAATGATGGCATAACAAAGTTACAGATGAGCAGCAGTCTTTTGAGAGGGATTAATGGCAATGTGCCATTCAGTGGGATAATTATTTTAAAGCTTAAACATTCACTATATTGATCATGCCTTGAATATCATACACAAATACATATAAATGGCCTGCTAAAAATACCCAGATCCGTGATATCCACCAGAAATAAATGACGTTCTCCAAATTTAGCTTCCTGTTGATCCTCCTGCTTTAATTTCAGCATAGTTACACATGTAAAAACCTTCCCCATCATTTCCCACTAATCACACTCAATACCAAATCATTCCTGGTCTCACCCTGAAGTCCATTCCTCAGGAGTCACACTGATGAACTCAGCGACTCGGCCACGGCTTCCCCCTATTTCCAGTTTGGATTTTGCTCAGGCATTTATTCTGGCCATCCCACGTCCAGATCTCTGCTTGAGTGCCATGTTCGTTTGCAGAGGTCACCACACTCATTTCATCCCACCTGATCAAGGCTGGCTCACTGCTATGATGAGCAGACCAGGCGTCCTTCAGCCTGGAAGCCAACATGATGGTGGGTCAACCGAGGTAGATCTTTCATCCAGATCAGTTTCTTTACTATTTTATAGCTAAAACGTGGAAGACATCAAAATACCCATCAACGGACCAGTGGATGCATAAATTATGGTATCTATATACAACTGAATGCTACTCATGTATAAAGACAGATAGGTTTGAGAATTTTATAGGTAAATGGATGCAATGTGAGACCATCATGCTTAGTGGAGTGAGTCATAAGTAGAAGGTGAAACATCAAGTGGTTACCCTGATATGAGAAACCCAGATCACAATTACTTCATAAAACTTCTTATGGGGAATAATGGGGACTGGAAGCGAGGAGAAGAGATTGGGAGGGTTGAAAAGGTAGAAGAGAAGGATTTGTAATTTTGCCACAATATGTATATGCACAAAATGCTCAAGATCAATATAAGCTTCATGTATTGCAGTTATATACATCAATGAAATGGGAAAATATACTGTTAACTGATCTCAATATACATTCAGCACTAAATATCAAAGACATGAAGAAAACTTTGGAGATTTCTTTGATGACATGTTGATTTCTATGTCTAGAAGGGCTTTCTCCAGTGTTCCATTAATCTTAAGTCAAACCCCTAAAACTCTACACATTGTTCATGCCAGGCTGTCCCTACTGAACATATCTTCTTCTTTTTAATAAGTGGTGGGTAGTAAGAGGGAATTGACTTGCTCATTAATCCTTTTATTCTTAGCTCCTAAAACTGTCTCACCAGGACAAATAAATGAAGGATTAGTGAGAAAGAAGACAACTGTTGCATCATCTCTGAATATTTTTGACATTTTAATGTGTGTCACGGAATGACATTCTTTCTGGGAATAAATTTCAATATCTCTGCTTGTTTCATGAGTGCTAATCATCTCACTTGCGTTAAATGACATTGCCTTCAAACTCAGTTTCCATATAAGTGCTTATATCACTGCAGCACACTATTTACTTGTAATTAGGATATGTTGATTGACTAAATAACATGCTACTTGGAGTAAAAAGAAATTATGATTCGAGTATAAGAGGTTCCTATTACACACATCTTCAGATTGAAGTTAGAACCAAGCTTCTACTCTGAATAATAAATATTGTATCATACTAAGTTTCCATTTAGTGAAAATATTTAGTAAAATATTTCTTTGATATCAAGTGGAAAATTCTATTGATTAAGTTTTTAATTGTAAATAGATAATTTGATGTTTTCTGCACACAAATAAATACTGGCACAACTGGCTGAATAATGTACTATTATCAAATCATAAGTTGCATGCAACTACTTTCAGGAATGAATATTTTCAAATACATTTACTGTAAATGTTCTAGTCTATAGTCTTTCTGTATTTATTTCAATATATTTTTTACTTAATTACTAAGCTTGGAAGTGCCAAAATTTCCTACTTAGAAATGAATATCTCAACCTTTGCAACAAAATTATGAAAGATTGAGGTCTATTGTTTTACATGCAATTATTTGTGGTAATTATAACTTTAGAAACTATATGTCTGCATCAAAATATATGACATTGGATTGGACATTGGAAGAGTCAGAAAAGTATTTCAATAACGGTGGCATTTAACATAAAACCAGAGGACAATGTATCTGTCAAAACACCAGTTGAATTAGAAGATAAGTTGCTGATTGAGAAAATCTAGCCACTCACCTATTCTGATATTATCTCTGAAAAATACATCAAGCCAGTATGTATAAAATACCATGCTCAGTGCTATGACACAGGCAGCAGAAGGTGAAAGTACTAAATGAATGTGGGAAAATCTAGAAATGGGCAGGATTTTATGAATATGCATGCACATAAAGATCTCATTTGGGGTTTCCATTCTTTAATAGAACATTTGTGCATTTTAATGAACAGTCGTGAACTTTTCTTAAATCACCTGTGGTTGACTTTAATACTGGATAAGTATTCTTAGCACACTGCTCCTGAGTGAAATGGACAGGAGAAGTTCAGGAATGTTTCTCATCCATCAAGAAAACAGATGATAGACCACATTCAGATGTCATGTAGGGGACAAGCCACCCAGTTCTCCCTGTCTCTGCCTGCCTGTTCAGATTGGGAGAGTGCTTGCATTGAGTGACTTTATCAAAAGACTCACAATCCAGACACACCTACTATCCTGACTCACAAGGACAGAAAATTTGAAAAGGGGATGAAAAAGAAAAAAAAACAGAGATAAGGGAAAATAGTTATTTTCAATTTATATTTGCTGAAAACATCTAAAATTATTTCTGTATAACTGGGAGTACTTTAATCTGCAAATAAATAATAAAAGGAAGTTAAAATTGCTACCAGTGGGCTTCCAGGGTGTTCTTGTTTAATCGTGTTTACAGTCGCAGTTATCTCTGATGTTCTGAGGCCATCTTGAATTTTTCCATCTTTTATGCTTACAAGTATTTTAAAGGGAATTTGAATAATCATTACAGAATTTAAGACACTGGGAGATACGTACTAAGAGTTGAATAATCTGAAGATAGCTAGAATAATTATCTTAGAGATGATTATGACATTGGGAAATAAGAATTGGGGGAAGGGACATATAGTTGGGTCTGTTTCATTGGTAGAAGGATACAAAGCCTTCAAAAGAATTCCTGAACTCTAGTGGAAAAAAAGATACTTAATATAGTAGAGTGTTCTATTAAATTCAAACATTCTGTTTTTCAAAATACATAGACAAGACTAAGAATCTGAGGACAGACTTTCCAGTCACTATTTTACAAAAGTGTATTGAGCACTTTTGATGTGTGTTTTTGCTAACTACAAGAAAACAACAGTGACAACAACAGGGCATTTTCTGTTAGGAGCTTACAAAGTTCATGAACACATATAAAGATACATATAAATAATTTATTATACTTTAATACTCAAGTCTCTGTGTATGTGAAATGCAAGATAATGCCTTAGAAACCAAAATAACTTGGAGTTGAATATATATTCAGATAGATTTTGAGGACAGGAAAAGGAAGGGTTCATTGAGTTTGTGGGTGAGGGGGTAAGAAGGGGGAAGGAAAGTAAAAACAATCAAGACACGATGCCTATCCACACCAATTCTTCAGATTGAATGTAATGATAATATATCACAAATACATACTAATAAAAAGAATAATTTTGTGAAAAAAGAAAATACACACACACACACACACACACACACACACACACACACACACACACACATCTATCCATCATGAACAGTTGTATCTTACGGGACATTTTACTCATTTAACTAAATTATAAGATATTTCCTTTAAAAATGTTTTAAGCATAGGTTAATATCAGACAGTAGTCTACACAATTAATTACTTCTAAAGAATCAGAATGGTTCATTTTCTTCTTAAGATCAAGCTAATGGTTTCACGTCGTTCAGAGAAACACACAAAATATTTTTGCCCATCATTCCGCCCAGGTGCCTACGCAGCTCACGTTATCTGAGATGATTTTTCTTTGCTGGAGGTGATGTCTAACATGAAGCTGCTGGCAAGAGAGACGCAGAGTTACATCCTCACAGATCGCCTGTGGAGGGACTTGGGGTAAGCCTACTTGTTCTCCACAGTTAACAAGGTTTTTTGATAGGCTATGCTTACTGCTATGAATTATGGCGCCATACATAGTTCCAATGACATCTCTGTCAAACTGAAGCTTTCATGTTTGCTCTAGATATCATTAAAGAATAGCAGAGTATAGAATGAACTATATGATGTTATCAAGAAAGCTATCAGAAAGTGGTGTTTATAAATCTTCTTCCAAAATATAATCTTTGTAGTCTTGATTTACAGAAAAGCCTCCAAATTTTTCAAGTTATATATGTAGACTTTATTATCAGGATTTTTATATAAAAGTTACTATAATATATTCTATCATCTCTAAAGTCCACAAAAATTATTACAGACCAATGCAGATTATTCATTGGCTTATAAGAAACAAAATTACCATGATAAGAAATAGCAAATATTCTTCTATCTTAAAATGGAGACTAAAATTTAAAATGTGATTCATAGTTGCATCGTAAAGGAGGGAGTGACGTGGGTGATTTGGCGGCAGAAATGTTGCCTGACACAGAACTGCAGTTCAATTAAAATTGTATTTAACTAAATAATGCTTTCAAAGTTCTGTGCTTTGTGAGAGTGGATCCCAATATAAAGGATGAGAAGCTCACTTTCAAACAATTATTTTGAATAGCGATAGGCAGATTTAGCCTCAAGCCCATCGATGTAGTAATGCTTGTATTAAATCACAGTATTGCAGAGAATAGTATAATTACTGAAAGCCACAAAACTGGGTCAACCTAATAGCTTGGTTGCATGACACGCTTTCATACTCTAGACAAACTAATCTTGGAATCCCAGCTGCTGAACGCATCTGTTCTGGAGATGCCAAGAAAGAAACACAATATGTCATCTTTACTGGCTGAAAGATGAAGAACTCTAGGCTGCTCTGTTTCCTGGCACAGATTGTCATAAAATCTCAAATATTCCTTTAGAGTTCAATTGTTTACTAACTTCTAAAGTAAAGGAAACCTTTAAATAAATCAATCACTTAATAAGGAGTATTTGGCATATAGAAGGCATGTTTACAAGTGATGACTTAAGTTTCTAGTTTTGCTACATTGACTAAGTTATTATCAGTTTTCATTTATCATCAACTTTGCCACCAATACAGGATAAAGACAGAAAAGGCCAGTTCAATTTAGAGTTAATAAATATTTCTCTTTTTTCCCCCACAAAGTAAAGGTTGTACATCATCCGCAGAGTAGGACAAAAGGCAATCTAATAATATGAATTCAATTTCAAATATTTATTAAGAAGTTAAAGGTAATTATTTCAATTATATAACTATTATAGCTACTATCAGAAATTAGGTAAAACCAATTTTTTAAAATGGAGCTATTGTAAGCTTATATGCAAAGGTAAACTAATTTGAGTGGCCAAAGAATTTTTTCATGTACTACAGAAAGTCAATTACATAGGTTTAAACCACTGAGTAACTTCCAGAATTTGCAGAGTTGCAACTTTTGTAACTAATTAAGAAAAGGGATACACAAAGTTACATTTTCAATTCATTTATTAGTTCAGTCTCTGAAAGCATTTTCAATTTGTCAAAGTTGAATAAAGCTTGGGAAACAGTGTAAAATGGTTATGACTCCTGTGAATTTTTTTCTTTCTACATAAAAGGGATTTCTATGCCTGGCAGAGTAATCTTTGTAATAGAGGATGGTTGCTAAGCAAAGTCAATAAAAATGTTATATTTCAGTAAGACTTTGTTATTGTTCGAAAAAAAATGAAGCAAGGTTATATTGAGAGGAAAAAATTAACTTTTCAGAGTGGGGAAGATTTTCCTTGTAATTGTAGTAAATTTATACTTTCTAGAAACACTGAGTTCTGGAGGAATTTCAAAAATGACACGGAAGAAGACAGTCACAGAGGAACAGACAGCCATTGTTGCTCTCACTGTCTTTGATTTGAAAAAAACTCAGAGACTGAGAATATAGCCCTTAAACAACTAGAACAAAAGCTGCAAGGCTTTTTTCCCTAGTGTCAGGATTACCAGAGAATTCAGCTCTGCATGGGGGCTGGAATTCACTTGTCTCTGATGTGTTGATGCTAAGCTCACCTACCCATTTCCTTGGTGCCTTTATGAAACTTTCTCTTCTTATCACCCCACCTTTTTTCTCAGCGCATGTTTCATTATAGTTAGAAGGACAGCAGCCACCAAGCCCCAGCCAGCCTGACCAAAGCCTGTATTCACATGCAACTTGCAGAAACAGGACAAGGACTTCTGCCCAAGATAGGAGGTGAGATAGAAGTCGATTCTCTCCCTCCTTGTCTTCTCCCTTCTCTCCCTTCTGTTCTTCCCTCCATCACACTACACTTCCCTCCCTTTCTTCCCTTATCCTGCCCCATCCCACTCCATCCCACTCCATACAGAGGACTGATACCAGGATCTTCCAGTAATCTACAACTCCAGATCTTTTCAAAAAATTTTCTTCCTTCTTTCCTTCCTTCCTTCCTTCCTTCCTTCCTTCCTTCCTTCCTTCCTTCCTTTCCTTCCTTCTTTCTCTCTCTCTTTCTTTTGAGACAGGGACTTGCTATACTGCTAAGTTGCCCAGGCTGGTCTCAAACCTGCAATTCTCCTGACTCAGCCTCTCAGAAGGCTGTCTTCTTTGTCTTATAAGGACCTTTCTCTGCCAGTTATCACTTCACTGGCTTTCAGATGACTTTTGGTGGAAATCAACATCCTCAAATTTCAGCATCTTCAAAGCAAGTGATGGACAAATTATCTCAATTTCTCTGACACTATCTCTCCTCTCTCTATGTATCAATTAACTTGTTCCCCCCTTCTAAACACCACCTTATGATCTTTCTAGAGTCCTTAATTTCCACTGAACTTTCATCTCTAGAATTGCCTTGGAAATCCTACTTTAGTACCTTCGTTTGCATCCTGATGGCTATGTTGTAACAGGTGTTAGTATTTCAAGAGCCCTGAATTGGTTTCCAGTCCCGGGGACGTGAGTTGTTCACTGGCAAACACACCCCAGTGACACAGGTAGAACCGCAGCATTGGTGGGGAGAGCAGCTCTTCAGAAACCTTTCCAGTGATTAACACACTTCCTGTTTTCTTCCCTCTTGGTCCATCAGAAGACAAAAATATAACATAGAATGTAAGAGTCCAAGTTTAAGTTCTATTAACTAGAGACTATCTTGTAGAATGTAGCTCTTCTGACCATCTTTTGAACATGTTTGTAATCATCTCTTAACATATTTCAATCTATCTCTGGACTCTAAGCCCCAGAGACTCAGGATCTAGCGTTACGTACCTTCTCATACGAAATACCCATGAGACTGAAGGTCTCAAAAATTAAAGAAAAGGAAAGGGAAGCAAAAAATGACAACATACAGAAAAAGATAAAGTTGAGGCGAGGAGAGCTTGTTTATCATAGTAAGAAAAAAGAGGAAAACAAGAGATACTCAAGTTCCAGAGACTCACCTGATCTAATATATATGGCAACTATTTGCTACAATGCTAATTTTGTATGTTCAATTACATAAAATATTACTCCTTTTCTATGTATACCAAAGCTCTTTAAAATTTGCCATGCATATTTTGTGATATATGTTTTTCCACTTATTTCCAAAGATAGAACTGATTTTCATAGTGGCATTATGTAATTACACATTTAAAAAAGAAAACATGTAACAACAATGCTGAAGCGATACAATGTAGTTGCCTAGACCCGCTTGGGCACAAGGCATCACCACGTAGATAAATCATTTATCTTGAGACCACCCTGGGAGCTGAGCAGAACAGGTGCTGTTTTCATTTTACAGCAGAGAAAATTGAACTCCAGAGAGGTTAAGAGGTATGCAGGCCTTGGAGCTGTGAATAAATTGAAGAAAGTGAAGGTAAAAGGGAGAAATATTGGATTTGCTCTTTTGAAAATGCCTCAGTGGGAGAAACGCAATCTTAATCAGCAATAACAAACACATATTCAGCATTTACCTATTGGAGATGAGCTCCATCTTTCCTGCAATAGAGATTTTACTGAAAAAAAAAAGAACAGGCACTGCTTCACAGCTTCTTCGACAGCATTCTTTTTTTCCAGAGACTAAGGCCTCTCGTCTAATTTGCTCCCTGAACACTCTTAGATTCTAGATTGGTAAGGAAATAGTTACCCAGAAGTTTAACATTTAATAAACCTAGCACACCTTTTATTGTTAAACATATGATATAGCAAAAGGATTTGTTCTCTGTCTTTGTGTGTGTGTGTGTGTGTGTGTGTGTGTGTGTGCACGTGCATGTACACACACATGTATCCATAAGGGTATCTACACTTTGAAAGGCTTTTAGACAATTAATATTCGTAGTCCTCCCTGTCACTTATGCCTTTGTATTCTTCTTGCCCTGCCCTTCCTCTTACCATGTTTCATCCATTTTTTTTACCTTTACTACCTACTTTTTCAGGTGCTTATATATATATATTCTAGAGTACTGGTAAAAACAGCCTCTGTTTTCTGTCTACTCAGAAACATGAGCAAAGGAGATTTAAGAAATCTTCATGTTTAGTGTCATTTAAATATGAATACATTTTACTAAAGTATGCCCAGAAATAAAACACTTGATGGAAACAGGAAAATACATTTTGTATCAAAGCTTTTTGGCTCTCCTTATGAAACACAATTTTATATAGGTGAGCAAGAAATAAAGAAACTGATTCTAGGGTCTCATACTTGTGCCACCTTCGCTTTGGTGATAGCCATATGACTTACATAAAAACAAACCCACTTCATATCAAATAAATTTGATCAGAAATATAATTTCAAAATACAATTTACCCCTAAAGACAAGTATGACTTATTTATTCACAATCTGTATTACTATTGCACTCCAAGATTTTTAATGAGAAAAAAAACCGGAGTTTTGTTTTGTTTTTATCATGTCTACCTTATTTTTCAGGACTAAACAGTGAGAGGCAAGTGATGTGGAAAGACTTACCCACTCTTCCTCATCGTAGTCTGAGTGGTGTGGGATGGAGTCTTGCCTTCTCATTGGCGGGGGTTGGTCCTGGGGAAGGCTCTCCTCTGTGCCACTCTTAGGAGAGGGTGGTTTCATTAGGATGCCTCCTGGCCTAGCAGTGTAGAGTGCTAGCAGAGCGCTCCTGACCAGCTGATCCTTGAAGGCATGCACAAAGAGCTCTGTCTGGAAAGAAATTGACAAGGATTAGAAACGCCATGGTAGTGGTAGGCATCTCAGGATAGAGCTATGAAAAGGTCAATCACAGATTTGTTGGTACTTCAGTGCAATGTATGGTGAAAAAAAGTACAGTGAGAAAATGATTCACACCAATCAATGTGAAATGGTTTGGCTTTGGGATGCTGCCAAGGCCTTGAGTTCTCCTGCTTTAAAGTTAATGCTGAGGTTTTAAATGCACTATAAACACCATCTGTCTCCTCAGTCTCCTCCTTTTCAGTTCCAAATTCTGTCTTTGGAGGTGAATCTCACTGGGGATAATCATTTGAAAACCATCAACCTACTGTACCTTTCAGGTAACTCCAAATACATCTTGAAAGAAAATGTAATCAGACTATATGCATTTTATATTCTAAACAGGGTTAAAGGCACCTTCAAAAAAGTAAAGAGAGCAGTTTTTAGCATCACAAACAGATCTGAACTGTGGTGATGACATAGCAGTTTCCCCTATGAAAACAATCCTCTTTCCTTCTGTGTTATCGCCCCCACCATCTCCTCCATCAAACCGTTTCCATAATAATCAAGTTAAGGAGACGACTGCGCAACTTGGCCTGGTGGATTTTACAAGCCATTGGTAACTACCTAGCAAGTACCACAGTAACAGTGGCTTCTCAACAATAAAGAACTTTACAGCCGTACTTTGCAATTTCCAGATGAAATGTTTAATAGCTTTGCCCTGTAATAGACTGGAGGGTACACTAATTGATTTTCTGCCTTGTAGTACACCTAACATGCATGTGGCCTAACAATCTGGTCAAAGCGTACAGAAATAATTCCAGCACTGACTCATATTGTCAATGTATTATACTTTGTAATCAGTTAGGAAGGGGCCTTTGGACACAACACTGACCTGAAAAACAAGGGATAGCATCGCCATTTAACATGACATTTTGGGTATAAGACCATATTAACCATCACTACAACCTGAGGTAATTATCCGTTCGTGCACTCCCCACACTTATTCAGCAGTGACATAGCTAACTCCTGGTTACAAAATTCACCCCAAATCCTTTCAGTATGTATGTCAGCAAGTAGAGAAAATCAGCTACACTTTGTACAAAGTAAGTGCCTAATAAGACTCTTTATATCCGCACAGTTGTTTCTTTGTAAGATACCATAAAATTCTAGCGCTGTAAGGAAGGGAACTAACTAGAAGTTAACTTCATCGTTATTGTGATGAAACTCAGCAGTGTGGTGATCTATTTTCGGACAATCTCCTTATCGTTAGCACAAATGGAACAGGCTTCATCCTGTCTAATAAACTCGGTGGTGTTTCCTGTGATTCCACACCACCCACCACCTGCCACCACTCGATATGTCTCTGTCCTTCTTTCCTGACTCCAGATCCCCATGGGTGTAGCATATCTACCACTTCTCATAATTAAATGTGCCCACAATTGCCCATGTAACTATCTTATTTTTGAGAAAGGGTCTTGCTCTGTACCACATAACTGTCTTTACTGCTAAATTTTATTGGTTATTTGTATCACTCTGTTAATATATTAGTCATAATGAAGCCACTTTACAGGTAGAAAAACAAGAAATACAGAAATCCGAATTTGTAATATTAAATAATTGAAAACTGTTTAGGAATAAATTATTATAACAATATAAAGTCAACATATTGAAAAGGTGTAAGAAGTATTCATTTTTGCTTTCACATGTAAGATAAGAATACATGACATTCAAAAATAGTGATGAAAAAGTGGCAAAAATAGAACTCAACCAGGCTGTGTAGTTCTAGAAACATGAAAATATAGTATTGGTATAATTTTCACATAGCATAGATGTATCCATCAATGTATATTTTAAGTATTAAGAATGTGAATTTAATTCCATTTAGCTTAATCAAATTATTTCTCTGTTGATAGTTTCTATAAATTTATTTGATTTTTTAGTAAAAACAAAATAGCTTGCCTTCTTTGAATTCCTGCTACTATAGCCCCCTTCTTAATAATACCCAATAATTACTATGCATCAGAATATTTATTTACACCCAATGAAATCCTCTTTCAAACTGGGAATCACTTTCTTTCCTTTGCTTGCATCCACACTGAGATTCCACTTCATTTATTTAAATCTCATTTGAGTTCTTTATCATAGTAAGAGAAAATAGAGGAAAGAAAACAAGAGATACTCAAGTTCCAAAGACTCACTCGATCTAATATATGTGGCAACTATTTGCTAAAAGGTTAATGTTGTATGTTCAATTACATAAAATATAACTTTTTTACTATGTTTACCAAAACTCTTTCAAACTCTTTCAAAGGCAAGAAGGATAATGAGATTCTTGCAATTGTGCACTCTAGAACTATCTTTCCATTTTGAAATACTAAAGCAAAGAATCTTAAACAAAGACAAAAATCGCTAGACACACATATCTGGTTTCTTGGAAGTTGGACTTTTGCTCACCAGGATCTTATTTTCCATGCAGTCATACTTTGTTAGGAAATTAGTTCATATCAACATCCAGGTAACCTGGAAAAATCTTAATTTTGTTGACCAACATTACTTAGAAAATGTCAACCAATGAAGATTCTAGTTGTTTTGCAGTAAAAATAAACCAGTGTGACATTACTTCAGTCATTTAATCTCAATACATCTATACTGATGGTCTTTTCCCTGATAGCAGGGGAATTGAAGTCACAGAAATGATGTGACAAATCTCGAGTTGCCTCTTGAGTAATGTAAAAAACGTTTCTTCCTTTCATGATTCAGCTGGAACTCTATTACATGACAGGAGAAAGACTGCCTAAATGTTCTAATAATGGCAGGCAAAACAATTCACTTAAGATATCAGCTTAACGATGTAATCAAAAATTTACAAAAGAAAAGAAAATGCACAAAAACCCTGAACTTCAAAAAGGTCTCTTGCATTTGTTTGATCATAAAAAGAAAAGAGAAGCGCTGTCTTACAAATGAAAAATTTCTTAACCTTACTGACATTTAAAAAATTCATATTCCCATAAAAATATTCAGAGCCAAACAGAATTATCTGCTTGTTGAAACTGGTTAAAAATTACTTCTGAGGAAAGTAAAGAGAATTTTGTAGTTTCTTGAATTGTAATGACAAAGAAGTAATTACATTAAGATTATTCTTTGTCATTGGAGATTTCAACAAAGTAAGAACAATTCTTTGTGTTTAGAATATCTTTCTCATTGAAAAAAAAATCAAGGTGATGCCTAATTTGACTTGTGAAATAGAAGTAGCCAATGGTATAAGCAAATGATTATATTGTAAAACACTCTTCTCTGAAAAGCCTTAAGTTGTAAAAGTTAAGGGCCATGTCTATGTAAGGTTTAGCATATAGCATAAAGCACAATACCATGCACGATTAAGTACTCAATAGTGTTTCCGATGAACGGCATAATAATATTTTCCTAAATAGAGGCTATCCCTCTCTAAGGAACGAAGGAAAGCATGAGCATTTGAAATCTAATGCGACACCTATTTCTGAGCTATGAGACACGTCAACACATTACCTACATTTACCTACATCCAGGCCTTAATTTTTATTATTCTTTCAGTTTGAATTTACATAATTACATTTTCCTTGGGTTGGTAAAAATAAAGTGGCATACAGTATACTTTTAGTCTGAAGGAAAGGTTAATACATTATTTTTCTCATTATAATACTAAACCTTTCATATCTAGTATTAAAAATTAAGCCTAGTCTTATTTTCTCTGTTGGAAATACCAAGATAAATTCAAGGTGTGCTTTGTGTTAGAATCTTCAAAGAATAAATTATTTATCTATGATTTTTATGAACTAATATGCAGTAATCAAACCAAATTATCTCTTTGCAGATATACTAAGAATTTTTTTAAATTAAGTATGTCATTGAGTTTTTACCCATTAGGACATGAACTATTATAAAAAAAAAACCCACATTCCACTTATGCTTTCTCACACACACAAACACACACACACACACACACACACACACACACACACACACTTCCTTAGTCTTATGTATAAGTGTAGATCAGAGCATTCACAACATCATCAAAGATTCTGTACAACACTAAAACTCACAGAATTTAGAAAGAGAAACAACTTCTCTGATTGTGAGCACCTGATTTAGTGTTTATGGGCCTCAGTTTCTTCAACTGTGTTACATGAGGATATGAGTAATTGTTCACAGGATTTGAGACAGTGAATATTAAAAATAATAGAATTTACCCCAGGGATCATAAAAATTGAAGACCTTATTAGAGTACCTTATAGTAAGTTGGTCTCAATAACAAGAAAGGGCTCCCTGCTACTGTTCTCATTGTTGTTGCCATATTTATGACATCAAGAATCTTGAGTTTCTTAAGAAGATCAGTCAGTGTCATATTCATTCTGTGACCAGGTATCAGGCATCATTACTGGAAAATACTATGAATTTAGGAAATATTTTTACTTTTGATAAACTGTATGCATTCCTTTCTTTATACAATATGAGCATTTAGAAAAAGTGTGAAGATTTGATTTGGATCCCTGTCCTTAGTAGCAGCAGCAAATGCTGGCTTCTCAGAGACTCCTGGATATGCCCTGTTAGTAAAGTAGATTTCTTAAGACATAAGGAACAATCTGTCTAAAAATGAAACTATGCGTAAACAGCTTGAATATGAGGGGAGCATGAATCTCGCTTACTAGCTGCCTTCTCTGAACTGTTCCTGCAACTTCTTATAATAACATAATTTTGCAGCCGACCATGACTGTTCTGGAGTTCTGGCCTGCTTCACTAACTCAGAGCTTCCTAAATATCTTACAAAGATGTTTCTGGTGACCTAATGTATGAATGATATGCATGATGCCATTGCTTTGTGACTGGGAAAGCCACTATTATGTGAAATTTTCTAATACCTGACTAGGCAGCATAACTGGGGAAGGGAAGAAACAGGTGTAGAAGCAGATGAATTTGTTCCCAGCTGCGCCCTGTGCTTTCATTTTGCAACTGAACGTCAGTGGCCAAGCATGGCAGAAGAGTGTGGAGGCCACACAGTTCACCTATTTCCCTCGGACATTCCACAGATTCAGGACCCAAAGATACATGTATTCTAGTGCTGCCATCTCTAGGGACAATGACTTGCCCCAAAACAGAAACCATGCATCACAGAATAGGTGCAAGTTTCCTTCCATATTTCTCTGGTCTACCCTCAGCCTTCCCCAGCCACTCAAGAATGCTCCATTGAAATCTCCCATAGACAAATGCTCAAAGGTTACCGATCCTTTAAGGTTCCCTGATCAGTGGGAATACAGACGATTCCTATAATTTCTTGAATATGCTGTTTGGACAAGTTCCTAAAAAAAGCAACACTGTTAAATTATTTTCCAAATGTATCAGTTAAAAATCAGTAAGAGAATTGGGGAGATGCCACTCAGAGGACACAAAGTAGTCAGTAGGTAGTAGGTGGAGGCAGTCTAGAGACATGACACACAGCACGAAGAGGATATGTAAAGATGCACTAGTTTTGGTACTCATAATAAATGGATAGATTTTGATTATTTTTGAGCTCTTCCCTCAACAACAATAATAACAAAAAGGATAAAAGTGTGAGTGGATAAACATGCAATTTATTTCACCCTGATTCTTCTTACTGTCTGTATCCCATAAGATCATGTTATATATTTTTAATACACATAGTGAGTTTTATTTTTAAATGGAGACTTTCCATGCAGAAAGAAGTTTTACCCCTATTCCCTAGTAACTTTTTAAAATCCTAAAAATTAAGAAATATTTTAAAATGTCTCCCTAATATTAAATTATATTAAAATTTACATCACTAAAACCATTTTCTCTCATGCTGAATTCATGGACCACACTTGGTTCTAAGCCATAAACTACTTATACTCTTCTTAGAGTAAGCAAGTTCACTTTATATTCCAGGAACAACCTCTTAAAAAGAGTGCTTAGTTTGCAAAGCTAACTTTAAAAACATGTGCCCAGTTTCAAGGGCTGAGTGCTGCATTAGAAGACAAAGGGTGTCTACTCAGAAAACATGGGGGAAAAATAAAAGCAATGAAGATTATTAAAGGAGTAGAAAATAACTTCCCCTCCCCATCACTGCAGCGAGTTGTAAATGGTGTATGAAATGACTAATCCCTGCCCAATGCACAGGAAGAATATAAATACTGCCATGAAATCACTGCAGTGATGTGCTATTTGCTAAAAATTTTCTGCTTAGGTTAACCCAGAAAAAAAAAAAACTCACCTTCTCTACAAATTCAAAAAAGGAAAGAAACAAAATTAAATTATACTATTCAACTGAATGCCAAAATCTTGCAATTGTTTATCTCTAACCCTAAGGACATACTTTTTGACAATGAGAATACTTAAATGTTTCCAAAGTGTTGTCTAACCACAAAGTATTTAAATGTTAAAGACATAAATATCAAATATCAAACTTGCCTAAAGGATACTTGGAGGAGTTCATGGAGTCCACTGCGTTCCTGGGAACGGCATCTAGAGGCACCAGACACAGCTTCATCTACAAACCAGCTGCAGCCAGAACTTGCAGAGGCAAAGCACTGGGAGTCTGCTGTTTGCCTCTGGTATGTCCAAAGCCCCACCCTTTGGTGGTGATGCCATTGCGGTCATTGGGTATTTTATTGCTATTTTCTTAGAATATTTTGTGAAGCCTTGGATCCTACTCAAGGGGGCTTTGCACTAACTCCTATTTCTGTGCTTATTCCTCAATCTCAAAAGCCACCCCCCGCCCCCACAAGATTCTCAGCTTTCACCTGATGTCACCTCTCATGACTCCTCTCCAGACTCCTGTGAATCTATTTTACCCTATCACAACATCTGATCCGGGTACATTTCCTTCTTTGCCATACACAGAGCCTACGCAGAGGAAGTTGGAAGGGTCTGGATAGATGGATGTCAATGACCTCTCTTTTACGATAAGACTACGCAGAGCGGGCCCTCCCTGGCACCTCAAGGTAAAAGATGCCATTAAGAAACAATAGAAAGATTACTGCAGTAGAATGCCCATCTGCGAACATTGTCTTTTAAGAAAACATGCCTTGTTGAATATTTAACATGTAGTTTTGTTTTGAGGTTAAAAACATATTGTTTTGAGAAAATTTTCCTAATACCTTGACCTCATTGTGACTTGTTATAACTGATTTATGTAACTGCAATTGCTGCCAATCCAGGTACTGCTTGACCACAATGTCTGTGCCAGACTTGATATGATATGCTTGCTGTATGATTTCTTAGAAATAAGTTTAATGATATGGGTAGTTGGTCTCTGTAATAGATGGGAATGGGATGTGAAACACATATCAAGTTGATTATTAGGAACAGATTCATGCATTCTGTTGAATATCTAAATATCTCCTGCTGTAACACCCTGCCAACAAGGAAACTGAAAATTGTGTAAGAAAGGTGTATACATAAACACAGCCACAGCTGATCAGTGGCCATCATTCACTGCAATCGGTGGTCCAGAATCATTTGTTTCGCCGGCACTGCACCTCCTTCAGGAACCCTGACTCTCCCCGGGGCTGGACCTTGGCAGATACTGACTCGCATTTGTTTGAATCCTGAGCTTGAGTCTAACTGCCTGACTATACACATTTTTATGACTTTCTAAGTTCTTTCCTTGTCAAATAAACATAATGTGTTCCTCACAAATGTGATTATGAAATAAAAAGTCATAAAGCATAAAGTCTCTTGCCTTGACACAAAGTAAGTACTTGCAACGTTTGGTGATATTTTTCTCCCTTTTCAAGATGGTAGTACTTACTGTCTCATGGCAAGAATGCTTTATTTCAAATGGGAAGTCTTGGGTTTTTAATTTTCTCTTTTTAATTTGTTACCAACTTTCAGGTATTTTTCCTATTTTTAATAAAAACAGATACTAGCTTACTCCTATGAAAAAATATACAAAAGTGTACAATTTAAAATGTTACATCAGTGCAACTTAATATCACAAATTGTTATATCTGAAAAAAGTATAGATCTAAATAATATCTAGGTTTTATGAATCCATTCTTCAAGGTGAATTGCTGACTTATCCTGGAATTAATATGAGCATTTTCTTTGGCCAGAGCTGTCATGGCATATTTATTAGAGGTGTTTTGAAATGAATTACACAACATGCAAAGGCTCCCATCAAGGAAGAGTGCATTGTTAGTCGACAGCAGAACACCTGCTTTTACATTTAAGATCACATAGTCATTTGTGTTTCACTGTCTAAGTTCTCTTTCTGTTACACAGCTGCCCCAAGTGACTCCAGAAGTTGACACTGAGCACCTGTCAACGCCACATCACCCTTCCTTTCCACAGCTGTGGGAGCAAGTCTTTAGGTTCTACTGTGCTTCCAACAACACCTGGACTGGTGTACACTTTTATAACCATCTCCTAGTCAATAATGCTGTAGAGAGCAAACGGAAGCCGAGGAATTACCCCATGCCACTAATGTGAGCCCACATTGAAGGTGTGCTTCTGATCAAATCGAAGTCACATCTCCACTCAAATGCACAACCTTCATGTGTATAAAGCTTAGGTGACCATCAAAGCAAAACAAATTTTTTTTTAACATTAGCTTTAAGGCATCCAACAACATCATAAACCAGAGAGGTAAAGATGCCAAGAAAAAGAAAAAGTATGCCCCAACCAATAATTACATGTTTTATTTCTAACTAAGAAAAAAAAATGTTCAATAAAATTTGAAAAGAGGATGATGCCATTTCTTGGTGACCCTGTGGCAAGATTTGAAGCTTGCTTTTCACCTAGTCTCTCTGACACTTTCTGATGGCACAAAAGGCAATTGCAGAGAGCAAGGACAAAGGGATGGGAATATCTCATTTTCCCCAGAGTACAGATGATTTGGATCTTACTTTTTCTGAAAGCATCTTTAAGGAATTCTTCAAGCTGTCTGGAGAACGCTGGCTTGCAGAATTTAGCAGTAGGTCGGCGTGGGTTGCTATGAGGGGTTGGAGTTGATTGATGTTGCTGAGAACTTCTTTTGCTTTTGCTGTGTTTTCAGGTGAATAATAAATAAACTGGTATCCAGTACTGTAACAACAAAGATAACCAGAGGTTAGACAAGAAACTGAAAGAATTTGTAGCTATTCACACCAGACATTCAAAGATAAACAGAACTCCAGATGTCACTACTTCCAATTGAACAGATAAGACCTGTTCTAAGGGGATCTCACAAGGTCCTAACAGTGTTTAAGTAAGACGACTAAGATGCTTTTTAAAATTTAGGATAAATAAACCCAGTCCTTGCCCAACCACTAGGAAGATTCTATATGACTCTATATGTTACATATTAGTATTCAAAAACTAATGTCAATGTAACTAATGAACTTGGAGCCACATAGTAAAGAGGGAGAAATATGTTATATTGCAGCCAATCTCAACATAAATTCTGGCTGGCCTCTTACTAGTCACTTACTTTGGGAATCCTTCAGCTTTTTCATTAGGAAAGTGGAATTAATTAACCAAACAATTCTAAGAGGTGAATATGACTGTAGATCGTTCCTATGAAGTACCTAAACAGCACCTGGTTACAGAACAGATATTCAATAACCATTACCTATATTTTCTCTCATGATAGGGAAAATATAGGGAGAGATGGAATAAATATTAATATCTTAGAAATGAGAAGAAAAGCAAGGTCATATAGGCAGAAGTTACTGGAAAATCATTTATCATATAGATACTCCCTGATATTATTTTATCATTATCCTTTTTAATTCTTATGGTTTTCAATCTACCCATAAAGAAATTTAAAATTGATTACTTATTTAAAAATTACTGAATTTCATCATTACATAATAACAAGAAAGTTATAAGAATAGATTCTGTGGAGCAAAGTAATCTATGGCCATTTTCATCAAAAAAGACAGAAGAGAGAAAAAAACAGCAACACATCACCCTGAGAAAGGAGGAGGAAAGTCATGGCGGTCATCTTCACGTTTGGTACAAACTTACTTCTATCCTCCCATGTCCAACTGCCGAGGTATTTTTTTTTTCAGCATATCGTACAGCCTATGTGGAATGTTTACTACTTTTGTCCCTTGGTGTTACCAGATAAAACACTAAAATTCCCATCATTTCATTTCTTACTGTGAAAAGTTAGAAAGCAGTAAGAATAATTAATATCTAGAAACATTTTCTCTCGTGGGTTTTCAAGAGAAATTATCAGAATTTTTAAGAAGATGATATTCTTTTGCAAATACTCAATGCATATTCCTCCTGCTTAAAAATACTTTCAGAAATAAATAAAAGGAGTGGCTTTGGATGCCAGAGCTATTCAGAAGACAAAATATTAATGGTTATCGGGTTCTGAAGGCTGCGGAAACAGTGCTGGGATGTGACACTCATAACGATTCGCCCTTAGTTCTTACTGTAGATTTCTGAATCTTAACTAGTTATTACATACTTTAATGTAAACTAATGCAAGTGACACATAACAGTTGAGAAAATGAAAAAGAGAAGGATATTCTCTGCTTGTGTCTATTGCTAGGTATGGTTGAGCCTGAGGCTTACAGATTAAAAATCTTGAACTATTCTTTGATATTCAGACTACAAAGTTAAAACATCAAAATCTTTACGTGGGTCCAGTGGCAAAGACCTATAATCCCAGCATTTTGAGAGGCTGAAGTTTGAGCCCAGCCTGAGCAACTTTAGCCACGTAGTAAGACTCTGTCTCACAATTAAAGAGAAAGAAAGAAAAAAAGAAAGAAAGAAAGAAAGAAAGAAGAAAGAAAGAAAGAAAGAAAGAAAGAAAGAAAGAAAGAAAGATGGCAGCAATTATCTGAGGACAGAGATTGAGGGTTTTTTTTTTTTAACTGGAAACTTCCAGCAGTAAGAGATTTTGCATCAGCAGAGTGTAGCATTGGTAATGAGTCCTCCGGTGATCAGGATGTCGGCAGACAAGGGAGCTATTTTAGAGACACCACCTGCCTTTTTTTTTTTTTTTTTTTTGGCTTTGAGGTACTCTCTCATCCCTGCATCATGCCACACACAACGATTCTGCCAAAAGAAGTTACACTAAATTTATAAATTGTCTTCACGAGAAAACGTTTTATTTTTCTATTCTGTACAAGTTGCTCTGATTCCTTCCCTATTATCAGTGGTTTCTCTTCCAACACATCCATTAAGATATTATCCTTCCTTTCCCAGAATTTCCTTCCCACCCTTGCATTCTCCTCGGCCACCAGTAAGGAACATAACCCCAACCCTTTTTTCCTGTACCTAAGGAAAAGTTGTTAGTAGCCACAAGTTCTCCCGGTGATGTCACTGAACCATGAGCATCATGCCTAGGGAGCCTGAAAGATTCATTTCCCACAATGAAGGCCAATGTTGGGGTCTAGGAAGCAAGAAGATGGTAAGGAAAAAGCACACGCCCCCTCCCCCAAAGTAATTTTAAGTTCACATAAATTTCACCTACCTATTCAGTGCCTTACTCTTTAAGCATGCCATATATCTTAATGGTTATCCCTTCTTAAATGGAAAATCACAAGTATAATTTAATTATCTAGATTAAAAGAATATATATATATAAACTCTGTCCTACAATGGTTTGAAATTTAAACTAAATCCAAATAACTGAATCCACTGTCAATCAGGGTAAACCAGAAGAAAAAAAGAAAATGTATTTCCTTGAACAAAAATATTAAAAGATTCATATAGCAAAGTATGAATAATCAAAATTGAAATTACTTTCTTATAATTTTTCTATTGATTAAAGAGTAAACTAAAATATATATCTACAGATACATCGGAATATATTGATTTAAATAATTTTGCACATTTAATATTAGTTTAAGTAGAATGATTACACACAAATCTGTCCTCAAGTATGCATGCGCTATGACCAGAAACATCTTATTTGGAAATATGAAGAAAGACAAAGCATATAGCAAAATAATATTCATGCCTGAAATCCAATTTCTGATCAAAATGAAATCAACAAAGACATACGGATTCTTGAGCGTGCAATCTTTGGTCCTACTCTCTGGTCTTCCTCATTCCTCAACCTCTAAAGCTGACGAGTCCCAGGACTTCACCTCTGAAACTCTTGCCTTTCTGAACCAAACATGTGTCCTAAGAAAGCTCATTTAATCTTGAACTTTAAATGCTTCCACCATGCCCACGATCCTCCAAGGCACCATTGTAGCCTGAATCTTTGCCTGAATTTCAATTAAAACAAAAGTTCTCCTCTCGACAGCTGCAACTTAGCATGTCCCAGTCTACCCATTATCAACCCCCAACTCCATTGTACTCTGTTTTCTTAGTCCGCAGCATGGCCACTTGATGATCCTTCTCTGTCTTTCCTATATTTGCTTTTAGAAAATCCTGCCTTTTCCTTCAGTATATACTTCCAAGCTCATTGCAACCATCTCAGTGCAAATTGCCACGATTTTCTACCACCAGGATTATGCCACACACCTATACTCTGGTCTCCCCATCTCTATTTTACCATCTGTTTTGAGAATAACTAATATCCTAAGACAATGAAGATTTTGGGAAATGCTTAGGATTTTAAGGAAAGGGGTAAAGAAAGAGAAGCAATGTGGCTCTATTTTAGGTCTCTGACTATATTCTGGGCCGACACTTTTTTTTTTATCCGCTCCTGTCTTTCTTTTTGTCCCACTGACACTGCTCCCTCCAGATATTAATCCATTTTCTTCTCAATCAAACTACATCTTTGGCCAACTGAGTTATGGAAAATTGTAGTTGAGAGATGATTAACAAGCGAGAAATAAAATGGGAAAGACGAGGCAGGGAGAACAGACAAGCACAGGAGGAAAGGGATCGACGGGTTTAAGAAAAAGATTCTTTAGAGTTTTGCATCTCTGCTTCTTTGGCAGTGCTGCATTTCCAGAAAAAAAAAAATCTAAAGGCTATTTCTACTTATTTTTTTTTCCCAATTCAAGCATTACTTAAAAAATGGTTTGAATCCAAGGGGAGGAACAAATGCTTTTAGTTCTAACTGAGAAGAAAACCCAGTGGATAATAAATGAAAATTTGCACCTTACTGCACTTGAATATACCCTTCTGGCTTCACAGGGCTTAACAATGTGCTTCATGAAATTGTGGAAGGTAAAATCACACCTCTCTCGTTTCCCCATGCATCCTTGGCATTTTCTGCTAGAAAATGGTTTAGAGAAAGAGCTCAAAAGAAAACTCTTGCTTGTCGTGTTTACCTCCTATGGGTTTCACTTGGACAATTAGAAGAGTTGCATGATGTATGCTAAAATTTATGTTTATTTTCATTCTCCTTAAAGATATCTTGGTTTCATGGAAACTTTAGAATCAGAGTGTTTTGATCAAAGCTTGATTCTGCTATTTATTACTTCTGTGACAAGTGATGCTAATTAAGTGGGCGAAAAACTTCACATTTTTGTTCAACTTGTGCCCTTACAAGGATGTGATTGCTGGCTCTAATCACAGTGGCTCCTAAAGTCTCACTTTTAACTTTCAGTTCTCAGCCTATGTAAATTTTTCTGAACCATTGGGATCCCTCTTCTCTTTTGCTCTGTCCTGCTCTTTCCCCTTACATCTCCTCCCCCTCTATATGTCTATTCCATTAGCCCAATTCTTGCTGGAACAACATTTTATTTTTAATATTAAAAATCCATACACTTTTATATGAGTTTTAAACGAGTAAGTCCAACTTGTTGAATTTCCACCTTCAGTCCCTGAATGTCCTTACTCTAATTCTCTTTGCCAATTTCTGAAGGTCCAATCAACTCTGCTCCTACCTCATTCATCTCCTGGTGTTTTCAGACACACCCTTCTGTTGAGATGTGCCGGCCTAACACTCAGGCCAGGTGTCTGGGTGCCCTCCCACACCAGAAGTTTCTCCCCTCGGTCCTGAACGCTCTGCACTCACTGTCCCATCAAGGAATAAAAGAAGGTACAAGAACTGACACTATTTGCAAACATACCAAATATGCAACCAGTCCCTTGACTTCAAACAGGCATTACATTTTGGGGGGTAAGGAAAATGTATTAAAATTGGATTGTGACAATAACTGCATTACTCTTTAAATTTAATAAAGATCACTAAATTGTACATATACAATAATAATATTTTATGATATACAAATTGTGTCATATTAAATAATTTTAAAAAGCAAATGTCCCTAGCATATGACATTCTAGTGCTAGTGACCATGATTCAGTGTTTAAAAACACAGGAAAATAGCACATTTATGAATCTTTATTTTTATAATTCTGGAGATTGAATTCAGAGCTTTAACACTGACCTATATCCCCAATTTTTAAATTTTTATTTTTTTTATAGTGAGACAGCATTTTGTTAAGTTGCTAAATTGCCTAGACTGGGCTTGAACTTGTGGCCTCTTGCTTCAGCCTGCTAAGAGCTGGGATTAAGGAGTATGTCATCATGCCCAACTCCATTTCATTTTTTTCCCCATGTAACAGTGATTATATTTTAAGAGGATCTTTAATAAAGTCAGTAAATTATATTGCATAACTCATACTAATAAATTGAATCTATCATAAGAGTAGATAGCTTTGTGGCTCTACACTATGGATCTAGGAATATGTTAAATGTTTTTCATGGGTTATATTATTTATTAATAAAAAACCGTCCCTGAAAAAGGAATATTATTCTAGCATATAGACATAGAAATTGAAACCTGGGTTATTAAAACAACTGCATGGATTCCACAAGTAGAGTACATGGCAGAACAAGAGTTAAATCTCAGATCTTTATTATCACAAAATTTGAACTGTAAATTATGTTTTACTCACTCTTGAGCATTCCATTACCATATTAAATATGGAAAAAATTGTAAAGTCAGAGCTAATATGGGAAGTGTCGTTAATGAAATAATATGCTAGGTATAGGCTATTACTACTAGAAGAAGATATTGCTCAAGATTTCATTTCCTAATTAAAACAAGGCTTATTAGAGAAAATATATGATTTGATTTTTATAACAGTTTCAAGTAACAACATGAAAGTTACTTCCTAGTAAATTAGTTTCAATCAATATTCAATGACTGTGACTTGGCCAACAAACAGAGGAGTATGAAAGGCCAGAGGTAATAGCAAGATACAAAGCGGATGCACAGAACAACACTTGGTGCCTCGATGCCCTATCACGACTGGTGGGATGGAAATGAAACAGGGACCAACACTTTTTCTCAGTCTCCTTCCCACCAGGCCTTACAAGTCTAAGGCGCTAATTCCTGATGTGAGCTAGCACCCCAAGGATGGCCACAGGTTCTGGCATGCTTGCTTGCCAGCCACGTGCCACTTTTCTAGGCACTTTGTATTTTAATAAGGTTTTTGTGTTGTCCGAGGCTGGAAGGAGAAGTTGCCAAAGGGTTATCCAAATACATCTCTCTTATTCTCAAAATGAGAGAGAGAATAAAATTGTACTGAAAGAAACATAATTCTGCCTTTATCTGTATTACTTTCAATAAAACTATCACCTTTTCACCAATTCACCAATATTCACCGATTTCTCCAATTCACCAATATTTAGATATATATATCGTTTGTGTACATATAACCTTACATGCTTTCTTTCAGGTATTTTTTCATATACACCTACATAATTCACAAGCAACATTTTAACTAAAATAATTATATAGCTTTTGATTTTGGTGATGAATTAGTTCATTCATTAATTCAAAATGATTCTGATATTTTACAACTATGCATATTCATTTATAAATACCTTTAAAACGTATTTCTCTTTATTTTCATTCCTAAAAAATGGTTTTCCCAGAGTATACTTTGGAAGGCTATGCACAGAAAACTGATAAAGCCGAAGTCTTAGAAATATTTACACTGACTACTATAGAAAGCAACTTTAAGTAGGCTGAAACAGCAACTGTTTAAATCACCACATCCATATGCTTTTTCACAACATCAAGTAAATTATTTTTAAAATTATATTCTCATAGAGTTTCACAAAGTTAAACAACTAAGTCTTATTTCACATAGGCAGAAAAATCTTTTAGGAAAAACACCCACAAGCTAATATCATTCACTGATGAAGAATAGAATTTGTGTTAAACAACTTCTGAATGCATGAGGATGAGGGAACCTGGAGGAGCTCGAAACAAAGGGCAGGAGTCTCATCTTCTAGTTCTGGCTCTGTCATTCCACACAGGGCTGATCCGATTTTTAATCCTCTGCATTTTCATCAATAATAAAACTAATAGGTGAGTTTGTGGTTTCTGAGATCCTCTCCAAGTTCTAAGATTTGAAATATGCCTCAAGGAAGACAACCACACCGACTCAACAAAATGATTTTCCTATTTCCCGAAGCATGTATTATGCACGCGACGGAAATGCATGCTTCATGTCCTGTGTTCCTTTTCTCCGCTTTCTTGGCATTTACCCAGTTATACCCAGCAGAACCTGCAGCTCTTCAGCTCCGCTCAGTTTTCCTCAAGCCTCCACCCCGCTATATTTGAATTCCGTTTAAGGATTCCTCGAAACATCCAAGTCCATGGTTACACATTTCCCCATCACTACTAGAAGAGTCTAATTGTCTTCCCTTCCTCAGTTTTCACTCAAAATGTAAACATGTCACATCAGTACTCAGCTGAACACTTGTGTGCCAGTTCCTCACAACCCATGGGATGAGGTGCCAGGACCTGATACAACAAAGGGGTACTTAGGATTTGGCCCCTGTCCTCGGCCCAGCCTTAGACCCCTTCATACCGACCCACGCTTCAACTGCCCTTCTACGTTGCTGGAGTTTATGAGGCAAGGAGCAGAACAGACCATCATGCCCCAGTGTGCTGCGCAGAAACCGTGTCTTCCCTGCAAGTTCCTTGTTCTTGCCTCGACTCCTAGAAAGCACACAAAACCCAATTGCCAAGCCCTCCTAAATGCCTTTGCACTTGAACTCCTTCTTTCTACCCATGATGAACCCGTAAGCTAAGCCAACTTCCTCTTCTGATAGGTTCACTGCAATGCCATCTTATTAATGTATACTGCGATGGTGGGACATCTGAACTCTTCAGGCAAAGTTTCATCTAACAAAGATTTTGTAGTTAACTCTACATATCTCATATCACACAAGACAATAATGTGTTTTTTTCCCATGAGTTTCAAGTGTACATTTTTAGAGTAGAACTAATAAAAATAGTAACAAGTTTCCAAAGAAAGTAGCTCTACAGTTAACTTAAATCTCTTAAAAATACAACTGTTTTAGTTTTCTAATAGTTATCTTTACTTTAGTCATCCCTGTCTTTGGAATGATATTAAATGTTTAGATTAATATTGAGCTTTAGAGTTGTTCTGCGGATTATTCAGCATTTAACCTGAGTCTGAAAGTCTTCCTCAGAATCACTGCCTACTGGGGAAGATGCCAAACTGTGTCCTGGGTAGTTAGCACTGCCACACCAGAAGACAGTAACCTTTTCACAGCATCAGTGACTTCACAGTGTTGTCATGACTTGACGTGTGGTACTCAGACAAAGACCACTTAGATGGAAACTGAACATCACAAAGGGGACAGCACAGTGAAGGGCTCACTTTCTCAGCTGAGCCTGCCCTCCCCACCCCACAGAATTGAAACCCATGTGTATCAGACATACTCGTGCAACTTAGTACAATGCAGTAAGTACTGATAATTGAGTTTCAATCTACTTACATGCTTGTGTGTTGATGAAGACATTTATTTTAATCATGCAGGTTTTCTTAAATTATCAAATGAGTTTATTTTATAATAATTTAGTTTAAATATAAAAAATTGTTACTTACATATGTTATTTATATTATATATTTTATTTGTGGCCCAAGACAATTTTCCTCTCTCAACATGACTCAGACAAGCTAATATTTTGGATACCCCTGTTTTAAAATATATTTTCAGTTTGTAGTGAATGAAAAATTTAACTACTGATTTACAGAAAATAAATCTTCACTATTTAGTTTTTAAATAAACATATGACAGGGTTTCTGTAATTTGATTATTAGATTTGACATTTTAACTTTGAAGCCCTAGTATTTTTATTGGTTAGCTTTTTCTTTTAATTTCTGCATGTTTGTATTCAAAACCAGAGACATTTAAATTTTGTGTGAAATGAAAACACTTAATTGTAAAGTAAAATTATCTAAATTATTTTCCTGCAAAACCATGAAGATTGCTTTATGTAACAAATCTTTCTTCAAAAACCATAAGCTTTCCAACAATGCAACTATAGCAACAATATAGAAAATCAAGGGAAATCACGTCTATGGTGCAATTTAGCAAAACCAAAAATAAGAATTTTTTGCGTTTTCCTGAAATCCCACAATTCAACTCGCTTTAGTTTTTCTCTTCAGACACTGTTCTTTATACCAAATTTAGTACTACTATAAGTTCTGTCATTCAGCATACATATTTTCATTTACAATTTAGTCCTTTTTCAAAACTCAGGCCAGCCACACAGTGCCCTTATTACACCGCACACACACAGGTCATACTTGGTCTTTCAAGCTTCTGGGTGGCTTATTGGAAACATGTCACCAACTTGTAAATGTTAAAATCCTCATGGCACCACTCATATTGAAGCTAGTATTGACTCGGCTCTTTTTATAACAGCTCTCACCTTTCTTTTCCCAGAACACATAGAAGTATGCTTACCCTTTCTAATGAGGGCAAGGTCTAAACGCTAACATTCTAATACCAAATGTCTGTTCAAAAGCCTATGTGCCTCTATGTTTATGTTTTTGATGCACAATTTCACAAAATGTCTTTCCATCTGTGACTGAATTCAGACACCCTGGTCTGCGCAGAGGGATCATTTTAGTGCCTATCACCATTGCCGGAAATGCATTCCCTTCATCGGTTTGCTCCCTCAGCACACTCATTCTGGAATAAACACTTACTGAGCGAGGTCCTAGAGTACTGTGGGTAAAGACACAGACTTAGTCTATGCTCTCTGAGGTAGTGCTGTGTAGAGGGATGTGTGCACAATGGAGACTTAAAACAGATGTGGCCCAGCCAAGGGGTCAGAGGCTTCCAGGCAAAGCTGAGTTTTAGGTTAAGCTCTGTGGTAGCATGTGAGGAAGTTTACTCTGGTTCACTATGATTCAAGAGAGAGAGATACCCACGTGACGGGTGACAGAGGGGAAGCTGGATGAGAAGAGAGAGCCAGATCACACATGAATGCGATACCTCATTTGTGTCGAAGGTTGTCCTTGGATGCTTTCAGTTATCTATATCCAATCATGGTCCAGAAACATTAAATGAAAATTTCAGAAATAAGCAATTCATCGACTTTAAGCTGCATTCTGAGTAGTACAATGTAATCATGCCGAGTCCAGCTTTGTGGGATGTGAAGCACCCCTTTGTTCCGTGTATCCATGCTGTATGTGCTACCTGCCTTTTGGTTACTTAGCAGCCCACCATCTTGGTCACCATGTTGACTGTCACAGCATCAGTGCTTATGTTTGAACTTTTATGGGTCATACACCGTAGACCTTATCCTCCAGGGATGCCGAAGCAAAGAAATATTTAAAGTTATGAAATCAGATGATTATATCTGCCTTTTAGAAATATTATATAGCCAAACTAAGAAAAAAATGGTTTGGATGAAAGCCACCCTGCAAGGTTAAGACAGTGATTAAGAAATTTGGCAGTAGACTACTGCTTAATGAAAGATAATATTGTATCTGTTAGAGGAATCTTATTCCATAAATCATTATTGAACTGAAAGACTTCAGAGGTATTTATATTTAGGTAGAACTGACATGCTTTTCATAATTTTTATGGATGCAGAGGTGACAAAGTTGTCAAGGATTTCTAGATTCCTATGTGGAACAGCGGAACAGCTGAGAGGATGTTGATGCCTTTCATTAAGAACCGCCCCCCCCCACACCCCACCCCCCCGGCAAAGTAAGTGTAATGGTCAAAGGTAGACAACTGATATAGTTACCTTGAGGTGTAGGGCAATACTAGTAACGTAGGGATACACGAAAGTTAACTATAAAGGTGTCTGTGGACCTTACGATTCAGTGAAAATACTGAACAAAATCAGGACTTCAGAATTAAAATGACGATCAGTAAATGACAAATGTATTTGAAAAGCAGATCAAGTTTTTGATAGAAAAACAGCTCCAAGTAGGGGAGAAATCTGTCCCCTCTGCAGTCCAATTAGATACAATCTTACTACTTTGATTGAATGCATTTATTTATTTATTTAGGACAGGGTCTCTCTCTGTACCCCAGTTATTGAATGCATTTAAATCACTCATTCTCTTTTCATAAAAAGGAATAACAATGTTTAATTCTGATTAAAAAGTAAAAGGTTTTAGAGAAAATGTCTTGTAGCTACTGTTCAGATCATTCTTGAGAAGGTACAGGAAGAAAAGGGTCAGAAAAGCATCAGGATGTTTTGCGTGGATATCTGAGATTTACATCACTGACTAAAAAAACGTTACAAGTGAGTCTGTAAACTGGTACAACCACTATGGAAAGCAGTATGGAGAGTCCTCAGAAAACTGAAAATAAATATTTCATTTGACCCAGAGATATCTCTTCTGAGTATGTTTCCAAAAGAGTTAAAAGCACCATACAATAGCAGAGATACACTGATACCCACGTGGCTATAGTGACACAATACAGATAGCTAAATGATGGACAATGCCAACTTATCCGTGTATAGCCCACACCGGTCCTGAATTCACTATGTAGCCCAGGCTAGCCTTGAACTCATGGCAATCCTCCTGCCTCAGCCTCCTCAGAGCTGAGATTAACATATTTTGATTTTGTTCTTTAAAAAAATATAGGTAACTAGGGTTTTTGTTCTGCTATAAAGTCTCATGTTTGTAGCATCAAAATCACTACAGTATGTTTTATTTTATTCAGTTCTAGCTTATTACTCAGGCCCAAGCTATCAGAAGTCAAAATTTACACAGCTTTATTTTCATTTTTGGTTCCATCTTTAACTATCTAATAAGTTTTGGGTTTTCTACACAAAAATTTCCAGTGAGTAAGAATACTTCTTCTATTTCTACAAATAATCTTTCCCAAAAACTTTCCTTCCTTCTGACGCACATCAATTGAGGTTCTGTGTAGTTTTCAGATCCCAACTCATCTGCATACCGAGTCTTGTCTTTTTTCTCCACAATCTTCACCTGTTTTCCCATAACACTGTTCACAGCAATATAAATGGTTTCAAAGACTAGCTGCACATCAGACTCGCTGGGAAGCTTTTACAATCCCAATGGGTTCCTGCCTTCACAAAGACTATGTGTTGATTTGTTTGGTCTGAGAGATACCAAGTCACTGATAGCATGTTACAACATGAATCTGACATCTGTAGATCAAGTTCAGTGGGATCAGAATTCACGTATAAAGTGCTGAAAATGCTGGTGAGAGACAGCGATTCACAAACATTCATAATGCAATGAGGTCGGTAATGTAAGAGTGAACAAAACACAGGAAATCAAGAATTATAATAAAACATTGCTATGGACCCTCATCAAAATACTTCACTTTGAACACATTTACATTCATTTTCATGTCCTTTTTAATGAATGTATTTATGAAGTATGACAAAAAATATAGTGAATATATCTGGTGGGTGTCATTCTGTGGAAATTAAGGCTAGCAGAAACATCATGGTTTGTCCTTATTTTCCTTATTTACTTGATCTGGAATCACGCAACTTCTGGATTTTTCTCGAAGTTAAAATGATGATAGTCATAGTTTGCATAAGAATTAAGAAGTGACTATAGGAGAAGTTGGTGATGAGGAGAGAAAGTCAAAGGAGAGAAATCACGGATGCTCTAAGCGTCCAATGGGTACACATGGACTCCTCCACAATTTTTTAGAGCAGGGAAAATATATTTAGAAGTTGGTGTCTGAAAAAGATTAATCTTCCTAAATTTCTTGTGGCTTTTAAAATGCATGTGTCTGTGCTCTGATGTGTGGTGTATAAATTCTACAAGCAAGATTTTTCCTATGGGAAACATTTTTCATTAAATGGTCAATGTATTTGTTAAAAACGAGATCACTAAAAGACAGAAAGAGAAATTATATCTGTTCTAGGACAATAATATTTCTTTGGTTCATCTGAGAAGAAAGTTAATGAAGATGAAATAGTACAGCTGCAGGGGTAATTTCTCCCAAAACCTGTCCGAAAAGACTTAATAGAACTTGAGTGCGGGCAGTTTCCAAAGAAAAGAGAGACAACATTTCTTTCACTTGTGATGGTTTGCTTTCTTTCAAATTTTATTTCCAGTGCTGAAGATGTAGCTCAGTGGTAGAGTGCTTGCCTGACACAATCTAAGCCCTGGGTTCAATCTCTAGTACCAAAACATATTATAAAGACCCCCTACCACCACTAAATTTTCTTTACTGTAACCCAAAGTTCAAGATTCTCATTTTACACAGTCAGATTTAATTCTTTATACTGACTTTGACAGACAGACGCAATATTTGTTTCATTACCATGCTGCAGAAAAAGTCCTCGTATGTGGTGATTATTCGCTGAGGCCAGTTATTACAGGACAGGTCCCTACGTGTTCACTTGGATGTCACCTCAGCAAAACATATTTATCCCATATTACCCTATGCAGTGTCTTTTCAAGATCCCTATTAATTTCAAAAATACCTTATTGTATTTTAGAAGTACAATAGTGATTATACTATAATGAAAACCCACAAACAACCCCTGTTTATAAGCATTGGACAACACTTTCTTGCTTTCTATTAAATTTGATAATAGATTTTTGAGTATATGTGTTTATATGTAATATGCCATTGATATGTGGAGAAGAGTGAAGAATTCAGATATTCACATAGATATTTAAAAGTTAAGAAATGTTATTCAGGGTGCAACCACACAACTTAAGATTTGTCTTTGCCAACAGCATATACCAATATCTTGTAAAATATATGGCTGTGTTTCATACCTCATATGCCGTTGATTTATATTCAAATCAATTCTTGGAGTCCTGTGGGCAGTTTTTTTCTGTTAGGTAGTTTAAAATTTGATTGAAAAATCAAAAACAAAATAATTACATCAATTCTCAGACATGTTACAGACAAGATATAGAAAACACAATCTATTTTAGTTCTCCTGCCAATTATAATAAAATACTCTATTCAAAAAATATCCACGTCATATCAAGACTCTAAGAAAGTAAAGTACATTGGCCAGGGGCCTAAGGGCTTAAGAAATGATATGACAATAGCATCCAGATTTGTTTGGTGCTGCTTACTGGATGATCCAGGGAGGCCTCAATGCAGCAAAATACCAACAGTCCATCTCCCCCTGCCAAAGTGAAAACCAAAAAAAAAAAAAAAAAAAAAAAAAAAAAAAAAAAAAAAAAAAAAAAAAAAAAAAAAAAAAAAAAAAAAAAAAAAAAAAAAAAAAAAAAACTGGCAAAAGGGTGGATCAATGGAACATAAGATTTTTAATTATATCTTCTTATTCTGGAGATAAGTACCAAAAAAGCATCATATCCATCCAACGTTTAAAGGATGACAAAACCATGACTATGAAAAGTATCTCTCCTCAGTAGAGTCCCTAAGTAGAAACTTGTCTCCCATTCCCATTCCTGCTTCAGCAGACAGCATACCCCTCAGATGCGGTTTGAATTAATTACAACTCCCACCATGTAAACAGGAGGTGTCTCTTCTGTGCAGAGCCAGTTACTAGAACACTCATTTCTAATATCCAATCTGGGAAGGCAATGAAGGCATTTGCTACAGTGCAAAGGTTTAGAGGAAGGGCGTGAATATTAAGGAATAGCCTGAGGAAGCGTCTCTGTGATAAGGCAACAGTCCTACATGATAATCATGGGGATGGTAATCAACACATGCAATATAATTTCATAAAAATTTAAACATTTCCCAATAAAAATGAACAAAAAAACCAGAGAACTGCGAATAAGGATTATAGCTGAGTCAATAATATTATACCAAGTCAATTTCTTAAAAAATAGAATGAGAATATATGTATTACTAGTTTATAGATTTATATACTAGCATGTCAGTTATTCAAATTCTAATACTTTTAAATTCTTTTCTCCTGAATCTCTGAGTACCAAAAAAGTAAATGTTATAGGCGACAAATGTGATCAAATTTTATAAACAAAGTTCTGCCTTTCTTACTTAAAGAGATATTTTGATACGATTACTAAAGAATATTTCTGTTCCTATAACTTTTGAATTAGATTTTTAATTTGAGAAAAGCAAATTTTTGAAAAGGAAAGTTATTCTTCAAACCTAGATAATACTTCTCTGTTTTATCTTTCAATGGTTGTAGTCAGAGCTAGATATTACCATAGAATAAGGTTACTTGTACAGGGGAGCGGGGGGTGGGGTGGGGTGTAAAATGCTGATGCAAAATCTCTCTAAGGTAATATGTAACATGCTAAACCCCCCAAATAGCAAGAGGACATAATGCAATTATGAAAAGAACCAGTACTTTAGTTTTGATGTCATGCCTTTTCCCCAAGAGATGTAAGATTTTCGACTTTAACATATAATACACCATGGATACAAAAATGTATATATACTCAATGGAGTACTACTCTGCCATAAAGACAGATAGATTTGAATCATTTCTAGGTAAATACATACAACATGAGACCATTATGCTTAGTGAATTAAGTCAGACTCAGAATGTTAAGAGAAACCTAGAGTATAAATAATAGAATCAAAGGGGTGAGATGTCGGGAGTCAGGGGAAGGAGGGCAGAGGAAGGAGAATAAAATGGGGGAGACAAGAGGAGAGTGAAGTTGACACAATATATATGTATGCAAAATTCTCAAGCTCAACATAAACAGCGTGTAATGCATACAGACACCAATACAAATGTATTAATTTTATTAATGTCTCAATTTCATATGGCACAGTTAAAATACAGACTGGTTACATGGCCTGCCTGAGGCCAAAGCGTAGATCACCAGGTGAGTCAGAGCAACAAATAAGGCCTATACTTTCCATTAAGTGTGTGTCTGCACTGAAAGGAATTGATGTTTTCATCTAAGTTTCTGAATACATTCTTTGAATGACGACAGCCTTATACTAAAATGTTCCCTTTGTCGTGTGGCTTCCAGGAAAACGTTGTGCCCACACAGTATTACTCAATAATGACCATTCAGGCTTTCTAGTTACTCTGATTTCTTCTCAATTCATTTCGAGTAATCCTTTAAGTTACCCAACAGATTGGAGATGGCCACGACTGTTTTTAGGCTAGACCAAGCTTCTTTATCTCCGTCTACAGACTTGTTCAAATGACAGATATCACTGATAACAGGATATATGTCCCCCCCCCCCCCCCGGCCTTTACTCACTTTCTTCTCTCTGTTTCAAATCTCTGAAGCAGTTTCCGAAGACCACCATTCTTAAATCCCTGAAAATGGGCAGCGGGGGCTCCGACGGTGATAACGTCATAGAGAGCATCTGGGATGGAAAGAGACAAGAGCTGAGCACTCTGCAAGCATTTACCACCTGCACGCTGTTGGCAGTGACACACACATACTGTGTGAAGTTTGAGAAGTTATTCCACGCAAATCGGTAGATGTCACTATCAACTCTCATTTCAAGGGGGCAAGAGGATCCAATCAATCTTTTAAAAGCCACCTGTGCACCAAAACAAGTTACAATATTTTTCTGATTTATGACTGCATATTAATTATATGCTATACTGCAGAACAGTACATTTTCTCATTCCTCTATATACTTACTGAGATAACATGTAAATTGGTCTTTTGTGTATTTTACTTTATTAAGTTTTGCATCATTTAATTTGCAATCATATTGAAATTCAACAATAATGAACAATCTTTCAACCACATTTTACAGAGAGAAGAAACAAAATATTAATACATTTTGGCTCAAGGGCAGAACAATACTATGGCATTTAAAAAATCTATAAAGAGTTATTTCCTGCATGTATATACTAAACCTTACACAATTACGAATGTAAACTTTTGTAATTTCCTTATATCACATAAGAAAAATGCAAAAAAACCTTCTTAATCCATTTTCCAATCAAACACTTTGTCTTTATAGTAAAAAATCTATACATTTAAATTGAAATTCAATCCTTTGATCTTGAAGGCCATCAAGCTTCATATACATTAAGCTTATGGCTTCATACCATGCTATCATTTTTACATTCATGAAAAGTATCCCCGTAAGAAGAAAGACAGAGTGAATTTCCTCTTGTTAAACTATATTTTTCTTTGAGTAACCTAGTTTCATAGTAGATCCTTTTTGAATTGATTTTGGTATTGGCACCTAGGATCTTTGTCTTTTAGATCTCATTTACCAAGAAAATATAGATTGTTGCATTAGACTCAGGAAAAATATCTCTTTCCACAGTTTCTCAATTTAGATACATTCACATTCTCTTTTCTTTTTAAACAAAAAGGTCTTCAGATGAAAGACTCCGAAAGTGTTCCAAAAATACAATGTCAGAAGAATAGAATACCACCTACATCAACCTAGCAATAAAGCAGACACTGCACAATCAACTAAAAGATCTCTCTGCTGGGAATCTCTTGCCTTTTCAAAGGCACTAAGAAGCTGGAAGTCAACTTGTCTTTAAGAATATTAGATTTATAAGAAGTATAAATATTTCCTAGCCCAGGGAAATTTAATATATAGCTATCAAGTGAGCTACAATAGATCTGTGGATATATGTCGAGTGTACACATGTATAAGTGCTCTACTTCATGGAAAGGGTCACAGCTTGCTCAGTCATGAGGTCATTCCAAGGTTAATAAACTGAATTCTCATCCATTTTCAGTTATATGTTGAGAGACATCACAGCCATGACAATTAAGTGCTTTGCCCAAAGTTCAAAAAATCTTAGGCTCAGAGTCCTCTGACTTCTCATCCCAGGGTAGAGAGCCATATGAAGGTGTTTTATGCTATATGAAGGTGTAAGTTACTGGCTGCAATCTGAGTCCCTGAGTTAAGATCCGACCCCTAGCACTTACAATTTATGTGTTATTGGAAAATTATTTAAGTTCTTAAGTTGAGATTTATTCACCATTTAAAATGGAGTTGAATGCAATAAAAAGTGACCATCACTTAGTAAATACATCTTATTATTATTTTCTCTATAAAATGCAATCCTGACAATTAAGAAAAGAAAGGTGATATTTTAACTTTTATCCTCATAAACAGAGACATTTTGGTCTAAAAAGGAAAAACACAACAAAGCTCAGTGTTTTAAACCAAATCGCTTCCTATATTAATTTAAACTAGATGCAGAATGACAAATCATCATGACAATGCAATATATTTCTGCCCAAGTCTGGATGAATAGCAATACCAACACTCCATAAGAGAAGAGTAGCTGGAAACAATACTATTGCTCACTTTTCAAATGAAAGGAAATCCTGATACTTGTGACCACAGTATAAACCTGAAGAACAGTCAGAGAAGGCCATCTCAGGTACCTACAATGGTCAAATTCATATAAGCAAAGAATATAATGGTGGCTATCAGGAATGAAGGGGCAGGAAATGAGGAGTTCTTTTTCAACAGTTACTCTTTTAGTCATGGAAGATCAACAAATTTTACAGAGGAACTGTAAGACAATCTTGTTAAAAGTTCTTAAAACAGTAACAACAGAAGTGAGATGTAACGAGGAATAAGGATACCCTGAGAGGTAACATGTAGGCCTATACCTTGACTGTGTCCACAATTTCATGAGTGTATACCTCTGTCCAACTCCATCAGTGGAATATATTAAAAATATACAATTATTTGTTTTATATCTGCAATTTTTATACATATGGCTGCTTTTCTTAAGAAATGAACACACATATTCTTTGAAGTCCAAGCTAAATGTGTTTTTAGTTCAAAACCCCCCCCCCCAAAAAAAAAAAAAATGCCTGTAGCCCCTACTTGAGATTGAAAGAAGCCTGTGGATGCTCAAGGTCACATAACCATGGGGCTTTGGGGAAGAATAAGAGAGCAGAAATCTCTTCATTGATAAGGATTTAAATTACTTAAGTTCACCAAGTTTGCTAGAGATTTGACCACTTATCTATTGTGAGGATTCCTCGCTGTGCCTTGTAAAAGACTCACACCAATGGCACACACTGAACACAGTCATTTTTAGCTTCAAGGTAAATCTACCTCTTCAAGTCATCTATATCCAAAGCCACTTTCAGGAACAGAAACTTTTCCCTCTTCATCTACTTCATTGCCCACAGGTATTCATTCTGGCCCATGCTGATGATCTTTACTGTACTAGTGACCTAATTTCACTTTTTGCCAAGATTATGACTATCTCTTTAATATTAGTCTCATTTCTGTAAGCTCATTTCTGTATAGACTGTCAGGCAGTCACTCTTTCTGAAACACAGGTTTAATATTTTAATTCCTTTGCATAAATTTCAACTATTGATAGAAGGCTATTCCAACATCTAGATGCCATATTTAGATAATTAATGAACAGGCTCCAGTTCCTCATTGGTTATATCATTTGACATTTTTATAAGCCAGAACTGGAAAACAGTGTAATCATGTTAGAGGGTCTATTCTTACTACTTGCATTACTTATTACATGACCAACAGCAATGAGGCTCAGGAAATATTTTATATCTTTTCAATATTATGTGCACTCTTAAGTTTTTATTTTTTTGTCCTTGTGTTCTGTTTTAGATTTTTTCCCCATCTGTACCTCCTCCCAATTTCCTGAAAGCCAACTGATGTTCCACTTTTCTTTTACAGTCATATTCAGTTTTCATTATTAATTTGAAATCTTCCTGCATATTCAAGTCAGAAATTGTGTGTGTGTGTGTGTGTGTGTGTATGTGTGCATGTGGTGTTGTAATGAAACTCAGGACCTCACACAGGGTAGGCAAATACTTAACCTCTGAGCTACATGCTCAGCCATTCTATTAGATTTCTTGTTTTGATTCGGGGTCACACTAAGTTTCCCAGCCTAGACTCAAACTTTCAATCTTTCTATCTCAGCCACTTGAGTAGGTGGCATTACAGTTATAGGCATGTACCACTATGCTGGACATAACAATACCTTCTAATTTATACTTCCATCTTACCTTAAGGGAAGCAATTTTGTACGTACAAGTGATGATCAAAATTGTTTGCCTTCATAAAAATTCAAGATACTTATTTATAAATGGAGTTTTGTAACTGCATAAAAAAGACTAACTACTTACTTTGAATTGTAACCTGAAACCAACCAAAACCTTGTAATCCACAAAAATCAAGATGATTAAACTGGCGGGAATGATATTATCCCAATATATTCAATAAATCCTTAAATACTTACTGAATACATATTATTTTGAGGTGAAATTTTAAATTAAGAGAAAATTTATGTATCAAAATTTATCTAATCTAATGTGTCAGGCCCAAAGATATTTTACCATAATTTACTGCTCTATCTCTCAAAAATGTGCTCACATCTTAATTACATTTTCTGTTGGAGAATATTTTTATTTTATACATTTCTTATTCCTTTTGATTTCATTTTTAAACTTCTTGTTCTTTTTTTTTTTCCTGCTGTTTCCAGTTGTTTTCCCCTTTCTCTATTTTTCCCCATTGGTGGATATGCCACAGTCCTGTGGCATATCCACAGCGACCAGCTCTTACCATTCTACTCACATGTCCTGTCCTCCCTCAGCCTCCTCTTTCCCTGTTTCCTGCCAAATTCTTCTGCCTCGGGGGTCCTGTGTCTTATTCATAATCCCTGGGATTAATCCCAATTTGTCAACTCCTGGAACTCATGGCATTCTATTTCATTTTGGTATCTTCCAAACTTTTTTTCCCACTACAGACTCACAGCGCAGATACTTGTCTTAAATGGTCATAAAGGTAGATGAGAAAATCTGAGGGAATGGGTTCCTTTGGCCTAAATCATACTCACAATTCATATTTCTAAGTCATGATTTTAATGAAAAAATAGACTCCACATCCTATCAAGACATCAGGATATAAATAGCCCAACTATAACGACGACATGCCTTTTCAACATTTTTTTCACTTCTCAAACACCTCACGGGCCCTTCCAATCCCCAGAATGTACTTTCCCCGTCTACTCCTGCATATTTTGCACTTGGGTCTAGTTCCCAACTTTGTTACTACTGGGAGACCTTTGTGTGCTGCATTAAGTAGAAAACACTGTGTTGATGTAGTTTTAGATCCATATGTTTATCATAGCATTATAATATCACACAAAATAATTTTCATCTTATTTCCCAGGTTGCACAGAACTTAAGTGCATGCCTTGTGTGCTTCATGTTGTTTTCTTCCCTTAAGCACAAATAAATTAGCACAAATTTTTTATGTGCTCAAGAATGTCAATGAATAAATGACATAAAGTCTGTTGAGGTTCAATTCAGATTGTCTTGTCTTTAAACTATATAGAAAATTACAATTACTAATAGAAGACCAAAAACAGATACGCTATCTAAATACACATAAATACAGAGACACATAGAATAGTATCATAGAACTAAAGATCAAATAGTTGCTATATCTCTATAAAACTTGAATTTTTGTATATTATTTAAAGCCAGAAGAAATATAGAATTATTCTAAGAAGTCTTTGTTGTTGACGAAATATTCTTTATTGATTTTTTTGTGGTACTGGGAGTTGAACCCAGGAAACCCAGGACCCAAGACCTTTTCACTGAGCTACACTCCAGACCTTATTTTTGTTTTTCCTGAAGCAGAATCTTGCTAAGTCACTAAATTGTCCACGCTGGGCCAGAATTTGTGATCCTCTTGCCTCAATCTCCCAGAGTGCTGGGAATATAGTCCTATCGCTGGGTTCCTTTAGTTGATTGAATACTTTTAAAAATATATTTTAATTTTTTATTGTGTAGACAATTTTAGACTCCTAGGAAAGTTCAGAAATTTGAACAAAGTTCCCATATACCTCTAAATATTTGGGAGATCTGTTTTGAGACTACACAATTATTCTGTTTCTTCTTGAGCTTTTACCTACTGGTATTAGATTTATTGTTAAATTTTGCCCATGACAATCATCACTATTTTATTCAAGCAATGATTTTTCTGTATCACTTTCCCACATATAGTAATTTGAAAATTCCATGGGGAATAATTTAACTTTCTCCTATATTCATTTATTATTTAAGTTATTGATAACAATATAGATTGCTATAGTGTGAATGCTGTATACTCCCCTACCCCTAGCATCACGTCTTAAAGGATTCATCCTTGGGTGGCACCACTGGGAAGTGCTGGGACATTTAAGAGAGGGGATCTGGTAGGAGTTTTTAGGTCAAAAATGGTGTGCTCTAGAAAAGAAATAAGAGCCTATGGTCTCTTTCCTTCCCTATTTCTTGCTTTTTTAGACATGAGCTGAGCAGTTCTCTTTGTCACACCTTTCACCAAACCTTACCACAGGCACAATCCAATAAGGCAAGCAGATCATGAGATGAAACCTCTAGTACTATGGGCCAAAAGTACCCTGATCTTTCATGAGATGATTAGCTCAGGTTTTACAGTAATAGCTGACACAAAACGCATGTTATGTTTTTCTTTGGGTTATGATCCTATACTGCCTTTATGTTATTCAGGTTGTACCTATGTATTCTAACTCCTTTCAGTGACTACAGTTAGAATGTATACGTAGCCTTATTAACTAATAAAAACACACGTCTATATTTTTTACCCAAGTATCTATACCAGCATCAAGAACAAACATTTGATTCCATATTGATATCTGACTTCAAATCATCATCATAGGATTCCCTCTAGTTTTCCTTTTTAAATTTATTTGTAACTTCTTTCTCTGTCATGAAGTAACTTGACTCTCATTATAAACGTATTCATATATTTGGTTAACCACCCTATATAACTAATATGTGCCCACATCCTTGTAAGAAACTAATTTACCAGAAAATAGACTTATCATATCCAGTTTTTTCCAGTTATTTTAGTTGCCTCCTTTCTCATTTTCATTATTTTAAAAATATTTTTATGCATCAGTTTTTATCATTTTAAGCAACTAATTGAAAATTAGTAAAAAAAAAAAGAGCAAGTGGGAGACATGAAATTCTAAGAAAAATTATACATGCTAATAAGCGAAAACATAGCCAGGATATTAAAAATATGCATACTGATACAGTCTCAAAGATGAAATATGTCAGAAAACAAACAAAAAAATAGGAAGAATTTTCTAAAAGTCTTCCCTTTCAAACTTCATGCAATAAATTTCAAATTAGCAAGCTAGCAGAAGTATAACACCTTATCTAAATTGTGAAAATGCATTTTTCTTACTTTCCCACCTCCTAACTCACCCATGCTTCACTAATGACAAGCCGACTCTTCCACAGAAACACCGAGGCTTTACGTGTGGATATTGACGAAGGAAACGTGCCTGCTTCTGAGACTCTCTTTTCTGTGTTACCTTTTGATCCTGCCCACCTGGCTCAGAACTACCCCTGGAAACGCAGAATTTCTATGTGCATGTTTTAAGGATGTCTGAGCTTAAACAGCTTTTGTATATTTCAGATCTTCACAAACATTGCTTTCAAGTTTTAATCTTTTTAAAAATGAAAAAGTGACTGAAGGAAAGAAGCTACTGAATGGTCTCTGTATTAACATGGATTTACACCAAAACAAACATTTTCATGCCCGAACTTATAGGTCAGTTCACTTTGTCACAGGTCTGAATTATGAGCACATTTTATACTGTGGTATGACCATTAACTTTGGTGAAAGGAATCTGTCATATTTTAAAGTGTGTGTGTGTGTGGGGAAAAGGGTGCTGGGAATCAAATCCACGGCCTTACACATCCTAGGCAAATGCCTACTGTACCATTAAAAACAACAACATACATACATTCATGTGCACAAACACACTTTACATAAAAATCACAGGGGTTTTTGGATATATTAATAACTCTCTAATGACCTCGATGTTGATTTTGGGGGGATTTTTTTGGATGTCCATGATCTACAGATACATCAATATGTTAATGATGGGAATCCGTGACCACATATACCCTATCTGACTGCATTTCCTTCCCACAGTTTTTAATGTTAACAAGTCCTAATATTCTGCAACTACCATTTGATAATCACTTGGTACTATCTTTTCAGTGCTAAGTTTATCTCTGATTCTTTCAGCCTTTCATTTCTTTGTAATGACCACCACCACAACAGAATGATCTAGCTACGCAATGATGGTTTATTTTCTAGCTAGTTTAGTTAGTAAAGGATGGTAAATATTTAAAATGCTATGCCCATTATTAGTTGGGCAATTGTCCTTCTTTAAATTTAGAAGTAAATGATATTGATTCTTTCTCTCTGGGGGAGAACAAACATAAAATAGTGTCAAGAGACACAAAATTTAAATTCCAAGGCAACAATCTGATCAGTAGGATCTGCATCGTTCTTTCAAAAATATCTCATACCATTCTAGTCTTTATAGTATGTATCTTTCTGATTTGAATATTTCCTATATATATATATATATATATATATATATATATATATATATATATAAGTTTTCAGATTTCAATATCAAGAGATAATCATAAAAATCAAGAAGAAATATTTTGACAACTATTTAAGCAGAAACAGTCACAGATCAAAGATCTTCCTACCTTTTTTTTAATCTGTGTTTTTTCTTTCTTTGACATTTTATAGTATCTCAAAAGTTGTCTTTGGCCTTTTGAAAATGACCAAGTGTTCAATCTCATGGGGATGTGAATTGTATCTTTAGCTTGTCTCCTCAAGCTAAAGACCCCAAGTTGGTCTAAGATTTCACGAGAGAGTTAGTTCCTTTGTAGCCTTACAAAGCTATGAAATAATAGAAATGGAATAATGCTACTTTTCCCAGAAGATTTTTAAATTTTGTCAATATAAAACAGTATTAATAAAAAGTGGAATGCTTATTTTATATCCATAAATAATCTAAGCATAATCCTTGACTTTAAAGTGGTGTTCAGATTCCCTTTCATGGGCATCATAAGGCTGCAGGAATAGCTCAGTGGTGAAAGCAAGCTCAAAGCAAGCTGGGAGTTCAATTCCCCAGCAACATATAAACTGGGTGTGGTGGCCCACATCTGCAATCCCAGCACTCAGGAGGCTGAGGCAGGAGGATTCTCGTGAATTTGAGGCCATATAGTGAATATAGGATATATATATATATATATATATATATATATATATATATATATATATATATATATATATAGTGAATTCCAGAAAAGCCTAAATTACAGCATGAGACCCTGCCCCCCCCACCACCACCCCCCCCAAAAAAAAGAAAAAGAAGAAGAATAAAAAGGCTCCAAGACTTTTAAGGATACTCTGTCTTGACATCAACTTGACATCACCTCTGAATTAATCTGAAGGTACTTAAGCTTCATTAAGGAAGTGATGCACCCAAACTCTTGAGATCCAGATCCAGAACCCAAGGAGCACTAACATCCCCTCTTATTCAAGTTCCTTCTGAGTGTAGTGAATAGAAGACAACGGACCAAAGAATTGAGCTGACTTCTCTGGCCATTGTTGAACCCAACACTGCAGCTTTGGTTGTTAATTATTTAATGATTTCATTTTTTCAATATTTAATACAATACATATTTTACACTTACAGGCTCCTGCTTGAGAAATCTAAAAACCAAACAAACAAGAACTATAGTGAGTATGCGGTGTGTTTGTGTGTGTGTTGCTTGGTAAAGGTACTCCATTTATGGAAGCTCAAGTCACACTCATCCCCTACAGGCTCAAATCAGTAGCTGGACACTGTCCCTAAGCTCTCTCTTCTCTCTCTCTCTCCCTCTCTCTCTTTCTCTCTCCCTCTCTCTCTGTCACTCTCTGTCTCTTCCTCTCTCTCTCCTTTCGTGATCTGCTTCGTTATTATTAATAGGTAATAGGGAAACACATTTTATTTTCTGATTTTCCTTTGCATGGTGAAGACAGTGTTTCTTTCCCTAGAATCCAGTACATATTAAAGTCAGAAGCAAAGACTATATCTGAATCCCCAAACTGAATTATAGACACTCGGATGGCTTAGTTTGTGTCAAGTGTTTGCCTAAGTCTGTCTAACTGCCTTTCTTTATACAAGCCATGTGTCAATCAGTGTAAATACTCAGATACATTGGAGGGATGTCATATTGCAAAGTCATGGCTCTCTAGATAATATTTACAAGAAACTTGTATTCAAAGTTAGTCATGCATTCATAATTGGAAGTTATATTAAGTTTTAATTTTATAAACTGCAGCAAGTCTAGTAAACTCTGAGTTCCAAATTAAATGATTACTCACTGCAAACTAGCGCTAGCACTAAATTATCTTCACCAGGATCCAAAAATTTGCTTTAATTTAGTTCATTATATTTCAGTACAAAATATAATACTTTGCTAGTATGTATGCATTCACAATAAAAGTAGAAAATCATAATAAGCATTTATAATTTATAATATTCCATGAAAATAAAAATTCATTATGTACACTGAAATCAAAATTCATTTTCTACATTTAGGATTTGGTTTTTGTTACTGTTGTCAAGGATGTCTTATATCTCTATTGCGGTAGGTATTCCATTTGTTGCATTAGATTTAAGTAACAAATAAGGATGAAAAATGAGCCCACTAGGTTTGGGGGTACCCAAAGTTGATTTCACTTGTCATTATGAGACATCACATCATTAGTTCTGCCCAGCTGCTTGTTTCAAGAGCTAAGACATTAGCCTTTTATTGGGTGAATCTGCCTGCTATTATTTGCAAAGCTGCTTCTACAAAAATAGCACTTTTTAATCAACTGTGGACAGACACAATTTATTAATGGTAAAAATAAAATAAAAATTGTAGACTACATCCAAGTAACTCACCAGTGAAATGCCAAGGCTTAGCCAATCTTGCTTGGATCATTACCTTGCAAAATGTTCTCTGTAATTCAGCTAAACATTCAAATCAGTAATCGTGAATCTTAAATAAATGTAACTGCAATTCAAAAATCCCTTGTATGTGCTATGTAAGCATGTAGAAAATTTGGCTCGCTGTTATCTGTTACAACATTCAAAGTTTTTCTTTTGCAATTAAGAGAAGTGAAAATTATGAGGCTAAATAACTTATCCAAAGTTAAAGGAGTAAGTGGTAGGGACTATAAATTTTTAGTCTCTATAATAATAGGTAGTTGTGATCTGTCTACAAATACCTACTTTACCTGTATTTTAATTCCAAGTGATAAATTCTAAGCTTAATTGTACAAATATTCTTAAAACCTAAGACTGATAATATAAGATTGCTGTGCATGATGTGTATATACATATATATGTGTGTGTGTGTGTGTGTGTGTGTGTGTGTGTGTGTGTGCATATAATGTATATATGCTATATATTAATAGTTTTGGGAAGAAATTAGTATTTAATAAAAGTCCACACATTTCCCATTAACATGGCTCTTAGGACATCTGGCTCTTTTCCACATTTTCTCTGTAGTTCCTTAAACAGAAGCATCAGTCTTTACGTTAATAGTTTTGTCAAAACCCCTTTCATTTATGGGTTGTCTCCCAGATCTATGATCTTAAAATCTTACAGATACAATGAGGTTTAATTTAAGCTCTTCGGGTGGCACAAGTGCAATGTAAGCAGAATCCTCAATGGAGAAATTTGAACAAGAAGATAGGCCCAAAGAGAAAGAAGGTCAACGCAGAGGTAGGAACGTGTCACACAGGCACAGCAGTGTGCCCCAGGAGACCTGGGGCTCCAAATTCCAAAACCATGAGACAGTAATTTCAGATTAAGGGCCAAAGTTGTGTTGCAGCAGCCCCAGGGAACTCATACATATTTCAAGCAAATTACAAATAAGTTTTGTTGGCTTTTTGATTTTTTTTTTAGTGTTTTCTTTTTTAGAGATCAGAAAATCACAACTAAAATGCATTGTTTTCATGTGACCTCATTCCAGTCTGTTTCCCAAAATAGTGTCTTAGAAAATAGCATAGCATATATGATGTTTGCATTTTGAAGAAAAAAAAGGCCACTTGGATAATTAGTATTCTCCAGGGGCAGATGTATACTACATATCATTATCAAATATTTGAATGCATAATTAAGTGTGAATTCATATCAATTTGGCACCCAGACCAGTCTATCTGGCATGGGTAAACTTTCATTCATCAATGGCTATAATTCAAATTATTTGCTTCTCTTATTATCTTGATTTTATTAGTCATTAAGTACTTGCCTTTGATGATTTCTTTAATATGTCTCCCTAAATCATCTTTTCTCTAAACTTAGCTATTTTCTTAGTTCAAGATTTCACTGTCTTTTAGTTGGATCCTATTAGATTAGTTTTTCTAGTTTTGATTGTTGTTGATAAAAATAGTATAACCACTTTGTTCCAGTGATGGCAAATGCAACATGTATAATAAAAGTACTATTATTTCATTTCAGGTATTTACTACTGTAAATACAGCAGTGCTTATAAGGATTCAATAACAGACTTACATCATCTATAATAAAGTGGCAGAACTGCAATTCAAACCTAGGTCTATTCTTCTCCTCTGAGAGACATAAACATTTTACTATATCATAAAGATCTGTTCGTAATGAATCTTAGAAGAAAATATGCTAGTCAATAGCTCCTAAGTGTTTTGGTTTATTTACTACTTGTTGATACATTGACTTTCAATGACTTTAAAAGTGATTCCATATGTTCAAGCTAGTGGTAGTAATTAAGAAAGAATTCCTAAATGCCTTGATCTACCTGTCTAGGTTCTTTGATTTGGCATAATTTGTGATGGACAGGATAAAAGTTAAAGGCTCACGCTGCCAACAAAAGTTTCCAAACAGAATAACATCATGTTAGAACAACTCTAACCACACCTAGTCCTGCACAACAGCGTGCTGGATATATATGATTGATACACACAAACTCGAAAATTAAAAATGTTTATTTTTTCTGATTAAAAAAGCCCAAATCATTCTCCAGCAGCAGGAATTCAATTATATTTAAAGCTCATTCACTTCATTAAGTTATTAAGATATTATTGACACAGAAACCTATACAAATCTAATGTCACTAAGATAGGCGGCTTGGAGATAAGGAGACATGTTTGGAGACATATTTGAAATCATCACCACAAGAACAAACTTGTTTATCTCCTCCAAAAGTTTTCTCTCTTTATTTTCATTGACAGTATGATTATTATGGTATGTTTATATCTATGAATGCAGCATAATACCTACTTTATTAGCTGGTTTTAAAGCATGCAATACAATATTGGTAACTACAAGCACTATATAGTAGATAACTAGGACTATTCATAACTAAAATTTTGTACCCTGTGACTAATACTACTTGTCCCCCTCCCTTACTCCCCCAGCAACCTCCATTCTAGTCTCTGCATCTATGACATTCACTATTTTAGGTTCCTTATTCAGGTGCAGTGTTTGTCCTTCTGTGTCTGGCTTACTTGTTTCAGCATGATGCCCTCCAGTCAGTCTCACACTGTCACAAATGCCAGAATCTTTTTTTTTAGAAGACTGAAAAATATTCCCAGTCTTCACGCATAGATAACTACTTCACAAAATTTGAATTTTTTGATATACAATGGTATGAAGAATTTATTTATTTGTCTTTCAATGGACATCTAAATTACTTTCATATTCGAGCAACTGTGAATAATGCCACAATGAATGTGGGAATGCCAGTATCTTGTAAAGATTCTTATTTCAGTTCCATTAAATGTAAACTCCAAAAGAGTCAATGCATCATATTGGATAGCTGTGTTTCAATTTTGAGAAACATTGATATTTATCATGTCTACCCTATTTACATTTCTAGCATGGTATCTGAGGATTTGCTCATTTTAACTTTTCTAAACCTACATTTTTGAGAACGGCTACAACTCTTTGCATCAGATTGTTCTTTACTGAACATTGTTGGCATATTGTATTTATGTTAATGCACTTACAATGAGAGATTTGATGATCTAAAACACATTTTAGCCCCCTAGAAAAATGGGTGTTAGTAGGATGTCCATAGCATTTGTTACTCAAATGGGAGAGAGGAGAGGAGTGCTAATAACAGTGATATTAGGACAAAAGACAGAATAATTAGAACTTTTGCTGGAAAAGCAAGACATTCAGTTACCCCTTATAAGCACAGATAACTGACAGCAGTAGGTAAAGAGAGGAGATGAAGAGAACAGTGGAAGCATATTACATTGAACAGTGGCGATGCCGTGTGTACAATGACAGCGAACACAACACCGTGTCAGTCACTCCTGATCCCATAAGCGATGATTATAAAAACCTATACATTTCTCCTTGACAGAAATCACCTTTCTACCAAATTAATCTTATTTCACTGGCTTGTTTCCACAGCATTTCTTTCAGTATCATCACCAATAGCATGCTAGTCTCCCTTTAGGTTTTGTTTTCAAAAGACAAGTAAAAACCAAGTTCGGTCTCTCTTCTTCTTCATCTTCTTTTAATCTAATGCAAGCAGAAGTGCAGTTGTTGTTCACTTCCAGCCTCCATGGATACTATTTAAGAGAGCTGATACGTTTTGTGCATTTTTTGTCTTAATTCAGGAGGCGACATACACAAACTGCCCAGAAATACAGCATCAAACATCTCATAGGTTTTTTTTTTTTTTTTTTTGTACTATTCAGGGTCATTACCAACATTATTTCAGCTTTATCTTTAGACATCTCTTAAATGTTTAAATTCTACCAACAGCCAGGTTTTTGAAAGTACACGCCATAAGATAGCTTGATATTTAAAAAATAATAATATATGATACCTTTCAAGTGAGGGCTGCGCACTTGCATTCTTTGTAGGTGCAGATTTATCGGAACAAATTCTAACGTTTTCTCTCCTTTGCTGCTGCTTGATTTGAAAGAGGACCCTAGGAAGAAAATAATCATTATTGATAAATGAATAGATCTTTACAAAGTATGGGTGGACAGATACATCTGACATAAAAGTTACAAGAACTTCACATAGAAATACATACCCTGTATTTAGAGTTTTATTCAGAAGTATTCAATTTAATTTTTTCAATTATTCTTACAATAATTATAAGGTAGAATACCATAATTTTTCTGTTTTAGATGCCAAGATAGCAGATTTAGAAATAATTTTTAAACAAACCTCGTTCCTATAACAGATTCACATGAAATTCAGCACAACTAGAGAAGGCATTGCTTTCCTACCTGTCTCCTTGTTAAGCTCCGTTAGAATGTCTTGGTACATATTCACCATTTGATCACAGTGAGTAAGGACATTTTTCCGCAGGTTGTCCCAATGTGGAGAAAGTTCACCAAGTTCTTTAATCTCCTGGTTTCTGTTAAGGATACCAAGAAAGAAAGAAAGAAAGAAAGAAAGAAAGAAAGAAAGAAAGAAAGAAAGAAAGAGAGAGAGAGAAAGAAAGAAAGAAACTATTTGATATTAAATCTGCAAACACAGAATCCCTCAATGGGGTTGCAGAGCTAATAAGAAATGGTTTCAATATCCTTCACGGAAAAGTTATGTGAGTTATGAGCTTAAAATTTTTAAAATTACACACAAGCAACATTGAAAACATATTTCACCAAAGGGCAGAAAAGGTTAAATTCCTTGGTGAAATCTTCACAAATACAGTCAACTTACTATCCTTACTATAAAGGAAAACATTCTGCTAAAAGTATACATTAAAACATCAAAATAAAGAACTAAATAAAGAAAGAACTAAAGTTTTTGGCTTTATTATCCAAAATTAAAGAATATGGGAAGGGCTATTGGTCTATGTCATAAGAAACATGAAATGCTCTGGTTACCTGGTTTGTATATAATTAAATGATACATTTAACAAATACAAATAAACAGTGAATAAATAATATAACCAGGAGTGATTTTTTTGGCATTAATGTCTCCTACAAGGACAACTTAAAAGCCATATGGATAAATGTTGTCCCCTTTTCATCAAAAGGAAGAGCTAATCACACCATTTCAATTTTAATTATTAACTTTTATCTAAATCTCTATCTTTTAACCAAATTCATTTAAATCATCACAGTGTCCTTTCGAAATTGAAGTTTTAAATAGTCTAACATGCTCCATGGTTAGATCTCTTATTCATTTCTGTAAGCTTTTACCACCAACACTTTTAAGAGGCTAATTTAACCAACAATGATGAATCTTCTTTGCAATTTGGTGGTTATGCACACTAAATACCAAGCCAATGCATTCAGAAGATGTAGAATCCTTAACATCCTGTTCAAGGCAAGGGTAATGAATGATGTGCAAATGTGTGATGTGCTTTCAAGTGTTTGTTCCTGCCTTTGTTTTGTTTCAACAAGAAAGCAAAGTAATATCACTGTATCTTTCATCTAAGATCTTTACAATCTTCGGGAACATCAATCTCATTTTCCTTTTTTCCCAAAGATTAGCTTTCATGACACAACATGCAGGAGTGAAGAAAAAAATAATCAGGGAACAATGAGAATACAGGGAGTTCATGACCAAAGAGGAGATGGAGAGTAGTTTGAAAAAATGGAGGGTCAGGTCCTCTGGACAGAAACAGCAGGACATTTAAGTGGAGGGAAGAACTATGACAACCAAAATGAACGATTCCACACGTTGAGATTTCCAAATCTAGAAGAACCAGGGCAATCAGATCAAATGTAAACAGATAACAAGTTGGATATAACAATTTAATGAGTAAATTTTCAGGCTTTGCTGCCAATGGAAATACTAGGTAACTTTTCATGATAGATACTAAGAAATGCATCTTGGGTCTATAACTTGTGCTCTGTCTAAATTTTTGTTAGAAATAACGATGGAAAAAAGGGAAATAGGGAGCAGGAAAGGAGGAGTAATAAATAGTGAAACCCTGATTTCCTTATAAAATACATTCAACGTGGTATAAATTTCCTTGCATATAAGAAATGCTTGGCAAAATGAAATCATAAAAGTTCAGTGTTCTATGGCAAATGACTTGTGTTGTGGGATGGGGGTATAGCACAGCTGTTAGAGCACTTGCCTTGCATGTGCAAGGCCCTGCGTTTGATTCCCCAGCATCAATCACATAAACTGGGCATGATGGCTCATGCCTGTAATCCCAGCACTCAGGTGGCTGAGGCAAGAAGATTGCTCAGTTTGAGGCCAGCTTGGGCTACACAGTGAGTTTAGGACCAACCAGGAAATAAAGAGTGAGACCCTATCTCAAAAAAAGTGTTGTACTTCACCAGTGTATCATAACTTCTGCAGAAAAAAATACACAGGTGAAAATATTCGTTCTAGGAGATGTCACTGAAAAGTATATAAACTAAAACGAAACAAAACATAATACATCACAACACAACCAAAATGCCATAACTATGTTGAAAAAAAGGCTTCATTATAGGGGAATTATAGGAAGAAATCAGTGTAGAGAACAAGTTATAAAACAAAATAGTACGTAGTAAGAATTGGTGGAATTTAAGGAAAACCTACAGTAATGTATCAAAATAGATAAGGAAAGAAGATCACTAGGTACTCCGAAATTAATAAACTTTCACTCAGGAACTCTAGGGCTATTTATTCTTAACCATATTTTACTTTGTCACTCACTGAGAAGGAGATATTTACACACTAGTTACTTGCCATATTTTCTATTTCATTGGAAAATATTCATCCAATAGCACATTAATTTTCTATATTTCCTCCAGTTGGATAAATTGCCCCCCTGCATAGCCACTAAGGAAACAATGTTTCCATGGTGACAGAACTGTCTGCTTTTGGCCTGGTAAGAGATGGGTTCCAGAACTACTGGGCTCCTACCATGTCAGGCATCACTGGGCTCCCACAAAATCTATCTTCATCTCAAAGGGAAATAACATAGCTAGCACTGTGAGCAGGTAAATTGACAATGGTGGCAATACACAAAGCTAATCACTGAGCCTGTGGTCAAAAATGTGGAGAAATGTTTGTTTTGAGCCAGTATAGAAAACATATAAATTGGGTTTGGGACTGTCAATTCCTTGAAGAACTCATATGCATTTGCATTATCTTCTTATATCCCAGCAGAGTGTTAACATCCTTCATATGTTATCAAGAAGGGAGTTCAAGAACAGTACTTTAAATTAGTGGCCAGATACAATGCCCTAAAGGCTCAATGAGAAGTAGCAAATCAAGCTTCAATATCCAGTGTTCCAACTATTCTTTGAGGACTCAAAGGACATACATCACCAATCTCTCATGCCGTGTATTCCAGATTTCCCCCAAACACTACCAGTACTTGCGCTGGTCAGAGTTACTACCTTGTAGAGTGCTGTAGATCTTAATCCTGACAAATTAAGCCCTTAGGTCTCCTTGCCCTTATAAAGCTTTTATTGCTGACGTTCTATTTATACCTCTGCATAGAGCGTCTGTAAGTTTCTAACATTATCTCGTTGTACATCCCTATTTTTTTCAGTGATTTTTCCACATCGTGATGAGTACGTCTCTAACTCCCTTTGCTGTGCCATAGTTAAGAAAAACCATTAACAATCATACAACATGTTATTGTGGCTTGGATCTGGAATGTCCCCAAAGAGTCTCATGTATTTGAATGTTATAGATTGTCTACGGGACCATGTGCTCTTGGGAGATTGGGGCCTAGTCTGCGGGGGTTGATTACAGGCATGTAAACTGGATTACAGGCATGTGAGCTGGATTATAGCCATAGTAGTAGGACTATTCTCAACTTGTCTTGATTTCTCTTCCTGTGTGTGATGTCATGTGAAGCTGTCTCCACCTCTGTCTCTGCCATTTATTTCCATTGCTGCCGGCCACCCCTGAATGGACTGTGACCTTCTGAAACTGTGAGCTAAAATAAACCTTTCCTTCCCTAAATTTGTGGATGTCGGGTCTTAGGTCATAGCAACAAAAAAGTAACTGAGACACATGTGAAGCCAGTCACAGCTTCCATTTGATAGGACTCTTATTGTGTTCCCTGATGAAACACCTACCCAGTAGCCCCAACTTGGCCACAAGAGCCAGCATTCTAAGCAGAATCTAAGGCTGCAAAAAACAGAAATGCAACTGTTGCACAACTGAGTTACCGTGAATGATTATAAGAAGGGTGCCCCCTTATTTCCAAACTATAAACTAGAGTTTTGGAAAAAAGACTCCTGTATCCTCTGTTTATTTAGCATATACACTTACTGCTACAGGGTGGTCATGCATTAGCTGAGTTATTTATGATCAATAACAATCTACTGCTCTGTCAGGTCTGTGGCCTGAAGGTGATGAAGCACACAGTGATTGTAAGGTCACAGTTGCACTTTCCTTGACAGAACTAAATGTCACTTGATGGGGCAACGTTATGAGGGGCATCAAAACACAGGACAAGGCCATCTGTAAGTTGTCAGATGTAGGTACCGGCAGTGATATGGTGAGAGAAAAGGCAAACACATACACTGACTATGTTTTACCTACTAAGGACAATTTATGCCCTCCAAGGTAAAAGAGATACAACCTGACTGCTTGGCAATTAAACTGCTATCAAACAGCTGTTGGTATCAGGGGCAAATGGCCGTATTAGGGTCTTTTATCATTACTTGGTTTTTGTAGTTTAATGGCTAGCAGTGCCAAAATGTATGCTACCCTCTGAGAGGACCACTCCCTTGAGTGTACACACGGTCTCTATCACTGTCCTCAAGGCCAGTCACTCCCTGTCTAGGGCACAAATCCTGGAGTAGATGAAAATGATGACTGGCTAATACTGGCTAATACCATTCCTCATGTAGTAGAGGGTTCGCTCTGTAGTACTTATCATCTTAAAGGCACTAAACACTTTGTGATCCTTCCTCTAGATCCATTTATTGTCTGTTCACATTATATACAATCTTCTGTTTTTAGTATTTCAGGCCATGAGGTCACTAACTTCCAGTACTCAATGTATATCTACACTGGAAGCTATCTCCCTCTCCAAAGGAAGGGGATAGTATGGATACTGTTCATATGTTCACAGGGAATATTTCCTTCACTACTGACTGTAAATTATGACATCCACCCAACAAATCATCCACCCAGTTTCATCCAATCAACAAATCATCCTAATTCCAGTTTGAGTTCTTTCCTCTTCCATGACTTAGTCTTGGGAGAATCCTCTTCTGTGAGTTAGTCTTATGTACACAGGTACACATAGAGAACACAGACTATCGGTGCAATACGTAGGTGACCCTGAGACTCTGAGGTATCATTTTGAGATGTATAGTCATGTCTTCTGGGTCTAATAGAGTCCAGTTCCAAGTACAACAATGCCAACTAACAAGATATTAGCTTTACAATTTACAATGGTATTAAGTCAATATCAAGCTCATCATAAATAGCTCCATCCAGAGTCACTTTTTGCCTCATCATCAAGGGTTCAGTGTGTACCAGAGCTTAATACATCACCCCTGATGCAAAGGGAAGGGCTATGTTCTAGAACTCCAAAAGCCTGCTGGGATTACAAGTGCGTGCCCCGGTGGCCAGCTCCAAGTTGTCTGTAATCTGTTGCTTTGTAGATGGAGAAGAGGGGAAAGCAGTAAAACTTCTCGGAGTCCCAGTATCACCGGAGCACCATGGAACTCTGGACCACAGATCATATGCTCATTCTTTCCCTACCTCATATAATTTTCTACAAAGAAACACAAAATGAACAATAACAGGATTGCATACAAGGTGTACTAAACAACAGATGTGGGCTACTGAACTCTAGAACTGCACATGTAAACTTTCATGTATTTTTAAAAAGTAAAGTTATACTATTAGATATTTTACTTCTGAATATTTTAGTAGCTCATAGAAAATGACATTTCCTAAAATAAATTCAAGAGCATGATGTCATACAGAACCAAGTGGTATGGTCTGTCCATATTGCATGGATATAAACAGCAATCTGGTACTAATATTTTAATTAAATGTTTGCATATTTTTACTAAGCCTTTGGAGTAAATGGCAAAGGATATGGATTACGTAAACATATTTTAATTAACAGAAAAATATTTTAAAATATTTCTTCCCTATCTATCAACATTCTCATTTTACAGCAACAACGGGTTCTATCGTCCAAAGATTTTCAATCACAACTCTGCAGCATCAAGATCAAGGTAATTCTCCCTGAAAATCCTTCCCCCTGCTATATACACACAACCTTATGAATTCAGTACTTCCTTCTCACTGCAGTTCTAGCTCTACAACAAACCTCCCAGCTTGTCTCCAACCCCTGCTAATTCTCCCAAAGTCCAACATCTACACACGATGTTGAGAAGAAGAGATGGAATATTAATAAGCTTAGGTCTCTCACACACTGAATGCTTTTTGTCACTTTCTACCAGCTGCTCCCTTTCCCTTCGCTACCTACAAAAATGAAAATCAAATAATCCAAAATAAATCTCCCAAGGAGGGAAACAATCACTTAGGCTACCTCAGAAATACCTAGTGCTCTTTGGATCTTGGCACGCTGATCACAAAGTGTAACACTCTTGGTGCCTGGTGAAATATATATAGAGATCTCTGAAAATAATCTCATGAATCTTCTGCCTATATGATTTATTTTGTCTCACCTAGTTTACATATTTTCAAAACATATTCTTAGTTTTGCAGAAAGAGTATAGGTTCTTGCAGTTCATCGTGACCTTCTGCACCATGCATGTCATGCTACATCCTGCTGGTTTTGCAGCGTATTTAAAACACGAGTTGCAGAATAACAAGCAAAGAGTGGGAGGACACACAGGAAAAACAGAAGAACTTCATGACAAACTGGGCAGAATGATCAAACATGGAATTCTTCACAAAGGACCTGGAAGAAACATGACCAAACCTGCTTAATGTGCTTTGCTTATGATGCACAGAACAGTGGTGAGCAAATTAAACTCACAGGTGGTTTTTAAGCTGTACCTCTTATATTCCAGGGCTTTTGTGGCTCTAGGAACAGAGGAGTAGAGGGTAAATGGGTGCAAGTGAATGCACAGGCATCGGGCCTTGCCTTACTCCATTCACCCAGACCTCCAGTGTATCTGTTTTTTGTTTGTTTGTTTGTTTGTTTTGTTTCATTTGAAATACTTTTTGTACAAGTTTGTAAAAAACAAACAAAAAACAGGTTTCTAGTGTTGAAATAATACAAGGTTTGAGACCAACAGAGTAGAAAATAAGAAAAGTGTCAGCTTTTATTTCAAACTTTTATAAAATTTTAAAACCTGCATTAGTATCTAAAGAGGAAAATATTTCCAGCAAGAGCAACAGTGATCTAAGCCTGTGATGGCTCCTTTTTTTTTTAATACACAGTGATTACATTGAGCTTGGATACTTTGTGCACATACATATTGCAACAACATTACAAACCTTTTTCCTTCCCCTTTCTGGCCCTCGGAAACCCCCTGCACCAACTTCCACTATTACATCCATTTGTTTCTATACAGTGGTTCTTTAATGTGGGTGGACCTCATCCAAGTAGATGACATCCTAAATAGAACAAAAAGTCTGGCCCTCTTCCATGTAAGGGAGAATTCAGCCTGTTGTCATACTGGAATTGGGCTTTTTCCTGTATTCAGAAAATTTACACTGAAACAGAGGCTCTTCCTAGTTTTCAGGCCTACTGGCCCTTGGACTGGGATGACAGCACTGGTTCTCCTGACTGCTGGGTCTTAGGTCTTACACTGAAACTGCATCATCAGCTCTCCCAGATTTATAACTTGCTAAGTCAACATGAAGGTTTGGGGATTTATCAGCTTCATTTGTCATCATATGCTATGATGTTTCTGTGGGTAACTCTAATATCTTAACTAATGCAAGAACTCCACCATGCAAATTTCTCTTTGGTACATAGAAGTTATAGACGGGAAGAGGCACAGTGGTGGTGGTGGTCAGAAAATAGGACACGGATATCTGGGATACAGTTTAGATTCAACTCTTCTGAGGGCTTTTATTTCTCCTATTGCATTTCACAAGTACTCTCCTGACTTACAGGACAAACATTCGTTGAAATGTTCATCCTGACTATTGGACACAAATGCATAAGGAGTTTTTCAAGTCCTCAGGCTAAAAGTTCACTTGTGAGAATTTATTGGAAGGTTGAACCCAGAATAATAAATTTTAAAGATTTAAATACATACATTCAAAAATGCCTGAAATTATTAAAATAATTCTTATAATAAAAACTATCTCATAATAAGTTAATTCATTAAGACCAAATAACATGTTAAAAATTTATGGCTGAGCAAATGTGGCCAAAAATATGGCTAAGAGACATTAAAATATTGAGGCTGTTATTATTTAGGTAAATAGGAATATTTTCCATAATTATCTCTATCATGTCCTTCTGTAGAACAAAAATTGATATTCTATTTAAATAGTCTTCAGGTGGTTTTTCACATAGTAAAACCGAGCATGGGAGTACATAGGTAAAAAGTTTACCAAAGAATCTGATTTGATTCATTAAACAAAATTAAATCTTAAATCAAACCCAGAAGAAGTCATAAAAACTTATCTTCCTGGAAAATGATTAAATACTAAGTAGTCAGTGAAGAACAGACCACATAAATGATAGGTAGGTGGCCTCAATTTCATAAAGTGGCTGGGCATCACCATAAAACCGAGCAAAGTTCATCTGGATGTCAACTTTCACAACGCTTTCAGCTTGCAGTTCAACGTGTCTGTGTTCTAACTGGCACAGGGACTGAAACAGCATCTGCAAATTACAGACTTGGCTTTTAAATGCATTTTTATAAATGACAATGTAATTAGCCTTGCATTCTAGAGCCACCATTTCCATGAAAACCAATGGGACATTCTGAGTGGTCATTTACTCTGACTCTCACTTGACATTAAAATAAGTAGTGACTGTGCCCCACATTCAATGAAATTTCAATTTATATGCAAAGACTATGAATTGGAACACAGCTATTACAGGATTTAGGTGTAATCACAGAATCTATTTGTATCTGGTAAACATCCAGATTCTATAATTTAATTTTAGGTAACTGTGTTAGAAAAAATGAGGAATAGTAACTATGCCCTGTTCCAGGCTAAGCGTCGCTTTGTTATTCATGATAAGGGTGAATTGGTATTTACTTCTAAGTAACATTCTGTTTACACTTGACAGCTTCTTTAAAAGTTATGAAACATAGCAATTATTTTTAATATTACAAAGCTCAGGATCATATTGACATTAAATAATAGAACATGGTTGCATGGAGTAAAAGTTTCTCCCAAATCCACACATAATAATCATGTGACTTTTCATGCCAAGGAGCCAGGAAAATTAAAAACTGTACTTGAAAGGCAAGCAGAGTGTGAGAGTGTGCTAGTCTTCCCCCACCTCCTTGCTCCTGCACACCCCTTCAGAAGTCACAAACACATCCGTGAATTACCCTTTCTACCTCCACCACTGGCCTGGAGTAAGCATGTCACCCAGATGCGTTTCAGAGGTAGACAGAATTCAGGATTCAATGTTTTACATTTGGCTACTTCATGGACATCGCAACATTTAAGATATTAGTACTTATATCATTTTATTTTATATTCAGAGCTAATTTTGCAGAAAACATATCTTCACTTGAATCTCTCAACAATTCTCAGAATTTATCCTAGACCCGCATTAAGCTAAATTAAAAATTGGTGACATGAGGCATATTAAGAGTGCTCAATAGCCACAAGGCTGTCATATAAGAGTACAAAATACTTCCATAATCCTCAGAAGTTCTATTGAACAATATTCCTCTATAAAAAAGAGAATAACATGTATGAGATGTGAAATGACTTACTTGATGCCCCACTGCTGGTAAGAAGCAGATTAAGAGTTTTGTACACAGGTTTTATGACTGTAAATCCTATTCTCGGGCTGGAGGTGTAGTTTAGTGATTAGAATGCTTGTCTAGGAAGGCCGAGGGCCAAGGTTCAACCCCCAGCACCATACAACAGCTGGGCCTGGTGGTGCATGTCTATAATCCCAGCACTGGGGAAACTGAGGAAAGAGGGCAGCCTTGGGTAAAGGAGTAGGTTCAAGACCAGCCTGGACTACAGAGCAAGGTCTTGTCTCAAAAAAAAAAAAAAAAAAAATCCTGTTCTCTTATTTTGCCTTCCTGGACATTATAGAAAAGTATTCTTGAATAGTGGAAACAAGACTGGAATTCTCTCACCCAAGGGATTCCTGTCAAGGAGAGGTTTATTCAGCTCCATAACAAGCTGGTCCAAATATCATCAGCAAGTGTGCACTTGACAGTATTAGTTATAAGAACTGCTGGAAAATCAATCAAGACAGCAAATTTTTATTTATTTTATACTTATTGTCAAATATTTAGGCAGTACTTATTTTATGCCAGGTAGTGTTCTGAGCACTGGACAAATATTCACTCATGCAACACTCGTAACAACTCTGAAGAAGGTGCGCATTATCCTGACTTCACAGGTAGAGAATCTGAGGTCTAGAAAAGTTAAGTAACTCTCCCGTGGTCACCCAGTAGACAGGTGGCATCAAGCTCAGGAAGTCTGGGTTTTAGAGCTAGCGTGAGTTCATAGAGCTGCCACAACATCATATGCTGAGGGGCTGAATCAACAGAAATTGATTTTTATGGCTTTCTGAAGGCCACAATGCCAAGACAAAGATGTCACCAAACTGGTTTTCTTCTGAGTTCTCTCCTCTCACAGGTGGTTCTCGCTTTTCTGTGACCTCACATTTTTGTTTTTTCTGTGCATGTGCTACCCTGGTTTCCCTGTGTGCCTGGATGCTACTTATTTATGTGGCCACCAGCCAGATTGGGCCAGGATCCATCATAATGACTCCTTGTTAACATGATCAGTTCTCAAAGACCTGTCTCTAATACAGTAACATTCTGAAGTACTGCAGCTGGGGGCTGGAGCGCAATCTACCCAAGAGCAGAGCCCAGGCTTTAAACTACTTTGTATGTAGACTTCATGTCAGAAACACAGCTCTATCCCTTTCTACTAGCAACCACAGTACAGATCAAATATCTCGAGACCATCAATCTGGGGAAAACATAAATCACATACCAAATTTCTACTATGCCTATAAAGGTAAAGAATAAAGTTTGACATCAATATTCTCATTTTTAACAATAAAATCCAATGGGCCAGAAGAAAGAAGGGCTTTATGGTAGCACAGCTCTTCCTTTGGGAATTACAGACACTGCTTCTAACTACCCTAGATCAAACAGCACCTAGAAGACATTCTGTGATGCTGGCCATCCTCTATTTCTGTCTAGTCTAATATGACAGCTAAGCACAGGGAGACCTAGAAGTGTCACTATGGGAAGAAGCTGATTTTTCAAATTCATTTAACTATAAGAAATTTAAACAAGTTTGAAGAGCTACCTGTGGCAAGTGACTACAGTACCAAATAGTACAATCCTAGATGGGTCAACTAGAAGCCAATGAGATCTCCTTTACTCTACCACACCTGACAATCAGCATTTCACATTCCAGTATATTATAGCTGCTTATTCAGGCATGCAGGCCAGAATGCTTCTGTCATCTTCCCCATCTTCTCATCTATTACCAAGGTTCTCTTGAATTAGTATCTTTAAGAAAACCTTGTGTGTGTGTGAGTGTGTGTGTGTGTGTGTGAGTGTGTGTGTGTGTGTGTGTGTGTGTGTGTGTTGTGTGTTGTACCACAACCACCACCCTGGTTGCCTAGTTGAAGCCATCATTATTAGTTAGACAACAATATAATTTGATTTTTCTTACACACTGTCCTCCCATTTTGTATATGACATTGTGTCATTTTATGCTAACAATTTCCATTGTTATCAGAAACGTATGACATTATTAAGTGTTTATTGTATTCTAGGCATCATGCTAAGTTCTTCCTTCTATGTCAGACAGTCCAGAAAGCCCTACCCAACATAAAGTCTGGCTGAGATTATGAAATCAGAAACTGAGCTTTATACACCTGAGCACTTGTGGACAGAAGGGATGCCTATCCTAACTTTCCATGAGGTATAGGAAAGAATAGTAAAGGACTTTAAAAAAAGTGATAGTTGTAAATTTGTGTCTAAGATTCTACAGATTTTATACTTTGGTGAGATGTAGCAATAATGGATTTGCCATAAGTAAAGAGTTTTTTCTTTGTATGCTATTCTTTACCCAAATGTTAAGAAGTGTTTTCACATATTAAAAGCATTAGTGTCTGCACCAAATATATTTCATAAACAGACCATGTTAATAATGTGTGAATATTCACATATTAGATCCCTTTTAACAATAAAAACATGAAAAATAACACAGTTAGATACATCATGCCTTTTGGATTTGTTATTGGTGTATAGGAATGTTACTGATTTGTGGGTATTGATTTTACAACCTGCTATTTCGCCGAATTTACGTATTAGTTCTAAGAATCCTTGTGTAGAATTTTTAGGGTCATCTATGTAGATTATCATTTCATCTACTAAAAGGGATATCTTTACTTCTTTCCTTCTGATACTTATTCCGTTTATTCCTTGCTCTTGCCTAATTTTTGCCAAAATTTCAAGCACTGAGTTGAACAGTAAGGGTGACAATGGCATCCTTGTCTTGTTCCTGAGTTTAGTGTGAATGCTTTCAATCTTTCTCCATTTAGGATTATATTGGCTGAGGGGTTGTTATGAATAGCTTGGGTCATGTTGAGGTAGTGTTCCTCTATTCCTATTTTCTTCAGAGTCTATCACAAATGGGTGGATTTTGTCAAGTGCTTTTCCTGCATCTACTGAGACAATCATATGATTTTTTATTTTTGCATTTCTTAATGTTTGTGTATTACATTTAATATTTGCATATGTTGAATCATCCCTGTATATTTGAAATTAAGCAATCAATAGCATTCCTATATGCCAATATTGAATCCAAAGAGAAATAAATCAAGAAAACCACATGCTTCACAATATCAACAACAACAACAACAACAACAACAACAACAATACTTAGAAATAAACCTCACCAAAAAGGTGAAAGACATATGCAAAGAAAATTACAAAGCCCTAAGGAATGAAATTGAAGAGGATTTTAGGAAAAGAAAAGACATCCCATGTTCCTGGATATGAAGAACCAATTTGTCAAAATGGCCATACTCCCTAAGCTACTATACAGATTCAATGCAATACCAGTCAAAATACCAAACACATTCTTCATAGAACTAGAAAAAACAACCTTAAAATTTATATGGAATCAGAAAAGACCCAGGATCTCTAAAGCAATTCTGAGTAGCAAGGGCGAAGTTGGAGGAATCACAATCCCAGACTTCAGAAAATACTACAAAGCAACAGTGATTAATTCTTCATGGTACTGGTATAAGAATAGACAAGAGGACCAGTGAAGCAGAATTGAGAATACTGAAAGAAATCCAAGCATCCTTATTCACCTGTTCTTTGGCAAAAGGGCCAAAACAATCACTGGAGAAAAGACAACATCTTCAACAAATGGTGCTGGGAAAACTAGACCTATACCTTTCACTACACACTAAAATCAGATCAAAATGGACCCAAGAACTGGACAACAAAATAGAAACAATGAACTTACTGGAAGATAAAATAAGTAAAACCCTAGAAGACATAGGGACAGAAAAGTTTTTTCTGAACAGTTCCCCAGCTGTACAAGAAATCTCAGCAAGAATTAACAAATGGGACATTAAATTAAAAAGTTTTTGCACAGCAAAAGAAACAATCAGCAAGGTGAAGAGACAAAGCACAGAGTGGGAAAAGATATTCCCAGGTAACACTTCAGGCAAAAGATTAATATCTAGAATAAACAATGAACAGAAAAACATAAAACCTTCTAAAATAAATGATCCTATCAAGAAGTGGGCAGCTGAAGTGAAAAGAAGCTTCTCAGAAGAAGTACAAATGGCCAACGAGAACATGAAAAAGTGTTCTGCATCACTGGCCATCAGAGAAATGCAGATAAAAACAACATTCAGGTTTCAACTCACTCCAGTTAGAACAGCCTACATCAAGAACTCAAAAAACAACAATTGCTGGTGAGGGTGTAGAAAAAAAGGAACTGTATTCCACTGCTCGTAGGAATGCAATCTGATACAACCATTATGAAAAGCAGTCTGGAGATTCCTTAGAAAGCTGAGATCAGAAATTCCATTTGATCCAGCTACTGCTCTACTGGGTATGTTCCCAAAAGAAATAAAATCAACATACCAAAAAGACATATGCATATCCGTGTTCATAGCAGCACAATTCATAATAGCCAAATCCTGGAAACAACCTATCTGCCCATACATATACGAACAGTTAGAGAAGATATAGTACCTATACACAATAGAGTACTATGCAGTCATAAAGAAAGATAGATATGAAATGTTTGAATGAAAATGGGAAAACCTAGAGCCAATAATGCCCAATGAAATGAACCAAGCCCAAAAGTTGAGTGTCTCTCTTATGAAATGCACAAAAATAATGACATAAAAAGGCCCCAACATGAATGACAGGATAGAAAAAGAGGCAAGGATCAAATAGGAAAAGTGTGAACATCTGAAAAAGGGTGGACATAGATGCTCACTGATTCCTCAAACCCCATGCTTCTAATGGGTTATAGAATTTGGGATTCATGTATTTACACAAAATGTTAAATTTTCTGTCGTAGAAATTTTTTACTACAATAAAATCATTGGAAAAAAAAGATATGCCATGACATTTCACATGGCTACCCACTGGGATTTGCAGAGCTACATTTCATACTTGGTAATAAAGCACATGTGCACATGCACACACACACACACACACACACACACACACACACAAACACACACAAATCACATAAATGCAGCAATCACACACTCACGCTAAAACTCCAGAGCTTTCATTTTTAAATCCTAAACCCTCATGATTGCTTACCTTATTACTATAGTAGTCTTGTAAGGAAAATTATAGTGTAAAAATCTAAAGCATATTTTAAAAACAAAAAAAAAAATTGAGAAACACTGTTTTTTTTCTGTAATTTTTGAGTACATACTAAATAATGGATACAGAATTTGAGTTTGGTTCCATTACAATTACAATTCTGCACCTTTCTGTTTATGGCACATTTCCGATACCAAGTCCATTTGAAATACAGAATCCTGGTACAACAGAAAGAGTAGGTTTCTGAATGAGCTTTTCCCTATTCTTTCCTGTGGGGGATATTTTATTGCCCAAACAGGAAAATAAAACCCACATTTCTATGGCCAGCTTGATGACAGTAAGCACTCTATAGGGCTTCTCATTAAATGATACCAAGAATCCATAGCTGCAAACTTAATGGCACACAGCATCTGTCCTCAAAATTGGGGATTGGTAGGGCAAATGCACTTCAGATGACAAATAACATGCTATGTGGTGTGCTAACTGTGAATCAAGATTATATAAAGAAGTAACAGTGATCAGGTGTGAGCCGAGGGGACAGTCCTGGTGTGCCATTCTTTACTGCACTCTTTTGTGTCTTTGGAACATGATTACTCATAGAAGACAACCAGAAGACAGGAAAGAAGAGAAAAACCGCAAAGAGAAACAGACAGAGAATTACAAAAAACATCCAATATTCACCCAAATGTTAAGAAGTGTTTTCACATATTAAAAGCATTAGTGTCTGCACCAAATATATTTCATAAACAGACCATGTTAATAATGTGTGAATATTCACATATTAGATCCTTTTTAACAATAAAAAACCTGAAAAATAACACAGTTAGATACATCATGCCTTTTGGATTTGTTATTGGTGTATAGGAATGTTACTGATTTGTGGGTATTGATTTTACAACCTGCTATTTCGCTGAATTTACGTATTAGTTCTAAGAATCCTTGTGTTAGAGGGTTTTTTGACAAGATGTAAGTAGAATAGCTGGCCCCTATCATCTTCTCCTGATAATCAATATTTTTTAAGGTAAAAATTTTCACTGCACTTTGTTCCACCCAAGAATGAATATGCCAACAGACATCCCAAAAGACACATGCTCGGGCCGTGTAGAAGAGAACAAAGCTCCGGATAAGGATAAAGAATTAGACAGACATCAGACCTCGCTCGCCTTGCCGCCCATGCAAAGGGGGAACCTGTCCAGCGATGAATACATTTATATGTGTGTGAGTGTGTGTGTATGTGTGTGTGTGTGCGTGTGTGTGTGTGTGTGTGTGTGTGTGTGTGTGTATAAATTAATCTTAGAAAGTCAAAATCAAGCTAAAGGGACATACTTAATCAATGTATAATAAAATTTTATAGTACATCATTTTAAAATAGCAAGAAAATTTTGAAATATAATTTACATGGCTATGTCTTCACCTTAAAATTTTAATACTTACTTAAAGGTAATTCTGAAGAGCTATCATTTTTAAATAAAATGGGCTATATTTCAATGATAGCCACAAAATACTTTAAGATGCAAAGTGAGAAAATTAATTATCTTCTGTCCTTCAAAGTGGCTTTATTGCTTAGAAAACCAACTCAAGGATATGAAAATATTTAAGGAAACACACTAAATGTATTTCCCTAATGTATTCTCTTGTACAACTATGATTTCAAAGTTGACACTCTAGGGATCATACTGACCATCATTTCCATATAAAACGCATGTATTAGGTTCAAGAAACGGTGTTATGATATACAGACAGAAACAACAGATACTTTCTACAATGTTCAAACTTACATAATAAAGTATAGTTGAAATATTTATCCAAGAAAAACATACATCATTGATTAAATATTTTATCACTATGGATCTAGGTTATATACATTTGCAAACTAAGACATCTCAGACAAAGTATGCACTTTTCTTCAAAAAAGAGGCTTATAAAACTTATATTGTAAGTTTATATGCCTCAAATATAGTACAGTGTCCATAGTACTGTGTTTGTATGTTTTCATATTTTCTTCCAAAGATTGTTTTTCTGCATGATATACACAGATATTTTATATGAAATATAAGAAAGGCTTTAAATTCACCATTAGTATTTTTGTATTTTTTCTTCTAAATTCCCAACACTAGATGATACAATTTTTCCTCCATCTCCTTATTCCTTGAATTAATCGTGCAAGTTGTACACAGAATGGAAAAGAAAAAAAAAAGAAACAGAAAGTAAGAGGAAAAAATCTGATATAAATAAACTTTTTTTTTCTTCAGGGGTTTTATTGGTTAGAGGCCATTTTCACTGAAATACATCTAAAATTCATTTCAAAAGTTGATAGGTTTTAAAACAACACTTTAGGACATGGGAATTTATATGTTTTTGATAAAGCCAATAGTACAGGAGCATGGGAGAGTATCATGTAAGCATGCCCATGCACACACACGATTTAGTACAATATTTATAACCAGCATGAAGTGTAATCTACATAGGTACTATCATTTTGTATAGTAAGGGACATATTTCAATGGAGCCTTAGCACAGCAAAACTTTGAAATAGTGCAAGACTGGGAGAAAATATACAATATAAACAATAAAGGTAGCAACATTAAAACAAACTGTAAAATTTTTATTGGTGATAATTTGGGAAGAACCACATCACATGTCTGCACTTAACCCATGCTTCAAGAACTGTAGACCTTGAAGCACCATAAACACAGTCAAATACCCTAATACACACACACACACACACACACACACACACACACACACATACACACACACACACACACACACACGCATGCATACACAATTTTCAATACGTTTCTTTTTCTCCCATAAAATTTTTCCAAAATAAACTGGCGATCATTTTCCTTCATCCTTCTGTTTTACTAGCGATTTACTGTTCAATATCCAATCCTATATGTATCATGATTATGGAATAATCTATAAAGTGCATCAAAATCAAAATGTTATGGAGTATTAAGTAAGCAAAAGTTTGCCTCTTCTTCCCATCCCGACACATAATTTCATTGTAGCTTTCAAAGTTTAAATAGAAAACTCCCAAAACTCTCACTGCACATATGTATTATTTTTAACATTTTCAAGCAGACTTTGTGAGCCTGCAACGTGAGTCATGGATTTAAAGGACAAAGGAAAGGTTGTATGCAGAAAAACCATCAGTCGACTACTGAACTGTCACAGGAAAGAAACAGGATGGTTCCACTGGAGCAGGATGAGGATGTAAAAATTTCACGGCTTTGGGAGCAATGGTAGAATTATAATGATCAGAAATTGATATTAGATGTTGAATAAATGGAGTGAAATAAGACAAAAGGATATGTTCCACATTTCTGCATTAAGTTGATGGGTGGGCAGAGACTGGTTACATTTATTGAGAAGGAAATTAATCAAGGAAGAGTGATTTGAAAAGCAGAGAGATGACTTAAGCTTTAGACATGTCTAGTAACTGCAAGACACACAAGTAGAGATGTTCAGCAGGTGAGTAGGTAGAATTATCTGGAGCTCAGATGACAAAGATGAGTTGCAGGGAGAGAAAACAACAGCAGGTTCACATCACAAGTCATGAAAAGCAAAGAGAACGGGGTGATCTAGTTCTTAACCATTTCATTGCAGTGTCATAAACAGCAGAAACCAAAGCAGAGTCCACTCCATAGAAGTCCCGGGCAAAGAACACGACAAAATTAGCAATGATTGAGACAAGAATGGAATTGATAAATTCATCATATTCTAAACAATTAAAACATGAAAAATATCGATTCTTCTAAGAACACAAATGCTTCTGTATATATTCATAGAATAAGACTGGATGGGACAATACTGCCAAATGTGAATAACAAATATTCTTTTTTTAAAGTAAATGTGTGAATGTTATCAGCGATAATTTTTTTTTAAATTATTACAGTGGTAACAGTGGGATAGCCTGGAAACTTGACAAGTTTCACAAGGAGCTGAGAAAAAGAAGTGAGAATTGGCTAGATCTTCAGAAATGTAATTAACTCAGTATCTGGCTTTATACTATATTCACAAACAAGTTTCTGATAATAAAATTTTGAGATGTAAAATAAACCTGTTGAACTCAATTTATATTCCGCTTACTTCAGAATAAAAATAGTCCAATTACAGTGAGAAAATTCACTAAACATATACAAATTTTACAATAAAATAATATAATATAAAGTATAAAAGAAGAAATAATATTTGATAAACATACTTTAAAATAGGAATTTTTGCAAATCATAAAGATGAACATCTTATTTTCTACACAATCTTTTATGTATATTTTTATGAGTTTCTGTCATAAACATATAGATAAAATAATAAAAACGTGAGTTTTGTATATGTAATTAATGAAAGCAAATATTGATGCAAAATTTCTGATGGCAAATAAGAATATGAAACTAAGACCGTAAAATACACACACACTTAGAGTGACTTCACTGGTTGTATATAAATGTAAAGGCTGCTGTAGATATGTCCAAAGATGAGCCCACACAATTTTTCCCATTACATTGGCTTATGCAATATGGCAGATAAAGATGTAACTTTATGCAAGTTATAGTTTATATGTATCTCACTCAACAATTCTATGCAATTATGACAAATCATAGTTTAGGAAAAGATGTATGAAAGTCTGAAAATGTCATAACATACAGGAGGAACCAAAGTTACAGTACAATATGGGCAATACAGTGTAATTTTCAATTTAGCACATGTATAGGCTTATATGCAGGGCTACATGATCTATAGCCTTGAAAAAGATGTCTTAAAGACAGCAGAAAGGTGAATACTGCCTTCCTGCACTCATAGCCAAATCACAGCATGTAAGAATTACCAAGGAGTTCTCAGATCTCACTGAGTGCTATGGAAGTGGTGCAGAAGGCCATGTGCTGGTAGCGCTGTATGATCAGAATCAGGAAGCCACCAAGCATAAGCACCTCAAGGTCAAATGCAAGGAGATGCCAAAGCATCACCTAGACAGGTGCTCCTGTCGCCTCAGTCATTTCCAGTCATCCCATCCTAGGAGTCAGCAGGCATTCGAAGACCTGAGAACCCCTTAGTTCCTGATGTTGTGTAGGCCCAGCAAGCTCACCTTCCCTTATGTACACATTTGTTCAGGGAAGCCACGTGGGATAGTACAACTCGAAAGGACTGATACTCTTCCTAAAAAGAGTCACTCAAATTAAAAAAAAAAATCAAGCCAATGGGAGAGCTAAATTTTGAATAGACATGGAGATATATATGGAATTAAGCTCATTAAACTGAAGGAAACCAAGTTTCTGTTAATTGGAAGTCTAAGTATTCTATGAGACTTGTTAGGGTCAGTGTATTAATTTATATTGTTATGAAACAAACTGCCGCTCGAAATCCAGCACTAAGAAATAATCGTGTTACTATGTTAGGATACTTCCTTGTCTTCTTACGTACTCAACTGAGCAGTAGCCAAATTTTTACTGAACTTCACACAATAGAATCACAGATATATATGCAAACAACTGTGGCGTGCAGCTTGACGCCGGGGACTGGTGCTCATGGAGGGACCCAAATTTTACTCAGATCAGAGGAACTTACAAACACAAGGATAGATGTAGAAAATAAAGACTCTTAAGAATCCTCCTTGGAGGGAGATTTATGGCGATTTTGTTTTTCTTTTTTCATATTCTTATCATCGTCTACAGTGGGCATGCATTATTTTCACAGTAAAACTTCAATATATATTTTTATATATTTGTAAGCTACGCCTCGAGGAGCAGAGAATCAGAAAATTACTAAGCACAACATGAGCCTTTCTTCACAGCAGTGATACAACTTGAGTGATGTCTAAGATCTCCTGCTTCTAAATTTTTTGGACCATAATATAAAATTCAAAGCAAAGTGTTAGAAAAGCTGCTCTTCATTGCCAGTTCACAAGCTGTTATGTATCTGAACCTGGACGTGGAGGGTGCCACTGCTTAGGCCAGCTGGGGACGTGGAGCTCCCAAAGGACTGAACTCTGTCACAGTCTTAAGACTTTGTGCATGTACAATCTCAAATTTAATAAAAGACGCTTCCATTGAGTGCAAATATCACATGAACTGTGAGAGTAATAGCAAGAAGGCTTTGGCATGGCAGCTTCGGGCAAGGAAGGGGAGGCACTGTGTATGAGCAACCTGAGAGGAGATGCTGAGCTGTTACATCGCTGTCTCCTTTACAGTCAGGGTCAGGACATTCTGTGATGGGTAAGGCGCTCCGTAGTTATGCTAGGTGTACGCGTTATGGAAACAAGCAAACAGTGTACACACGTGCTGTCTACAAATAAGACCCATACTAGTTTACTCTGTCAAATACTAATACATCATCAACCTGAGATGTATGAGAGTTAACAACATGCTTGAATGATGTGAGTAGGGTTTAATTCTTACCAAGTCCAAAAAATTATGAAACCATGAACATTGCTTTATAGTTAAGTCACAGTGTAGATTATATTTGTGTGTGTATATATATATATATATATATATATATATATATATATATATATACATTTTTAACATTCTCTTCCTTCAGTGCTATTTTTCCCAATTAAATCTGTGATCTCACTTTGTGAAATATCTATCTGTGAGTTTATGAAACTGCTATCAATCATTGCAGCAATTTAAATTTTCTATTTCACACTCATGCATAAGCAGGGGCAGTTATGTAACAAAATATTCAAATAAATGCCTAAACACTCCTGTAAAGAGATAACAACCTTCTACTCAGTATTGTGAGCTCATTTGATCATCAGTTGAAATACGAGTTTCAAAGTGGTAAAGGACATTCAAAGGACATTCAAATGTTCGTGAAATAAATTTAAAACTTGCAGATTCCAGATTTCAGAGGTTTTAAGGACTGACTGGGTTTGCAAATTCATCACCATGATAAGTGAGATTCAAGTTCTACTTATGAAACTAATGTTTTGTCAAAAGACAGCTATAATCGTCACTCAAATGTTTCCTATGACTGCTTTAGTGCCACAACTGCAAACCCAGGTAGCAGTCACAGAGACCCCACACCTTGCAAAGAAAAATATCTAAGTTTTGCTGACTGCTGATATAGGGATTAACTGAGTTCACATTATATTTGCTACCTTTATAAAAATGTAATTATCAATCTACTTATCATCTGTCTGTCTGTGTCTTTACAAGGGCTGATTAAAAGTAGGCATTTAAATTTTTAAAAATGATTCCAGTAAAAGACATTGTGATTAACCCCCCTAAAATATTACACTTTTATTCAAAAACACTTACGAGTTTTGCATATATGTACTAATTAAAAGTGAGGTTAAAAAAAAAGACAGTGAGAGTTTATATCTGCTATGCATTGACTAATTGATTGTAGATTGTACCAAAAATTTAGTTAATATTTATTTTAAAAGATTTGATAGAGCTATAAAAAGTTAGACATCCTTAGTAGTGTAAATGGCTATTAAAGGTGCTCTGGCAACAATGTTTTCTTTTTTTTTTTTTTTTCTTGAACAAAAGCCCCTGATTTTTTTTTTTTTTTTTTTAGTCCATCTTCCAGGAAGGACACCCAAGCACCATAAGTGAAGCATTTTGCACTGCATTCAAGTGCAGAAAATAACAGTTCCAAGGTGCCCGTCCTTTTCATCTGGCTGTGCGAGAGAATGCATTTGATTGTAGGGTTGGGAATTAAAAACAAAACGGGTCAAGTAAAGCCCTTCCAGCTTATGAACAGAAGTAGCGGGGCAACTGCTGAGAAAGAGACTTCGAAGTTCTGTCCAAGCTGGAGAGTTCATCTCCCCAAGAACAATTTTTCAAGTACTTTTGAATCACCTCCCATTCTTACACACTTATTTGTATATTGTGTTATAAATTAATTTGATAACATGATTAACTTTATAGTATTTTATATTACATCATCTATAGAACTCTTCACTTAAATTATTTTCTCCATTGGGTGGCATATAGCTTCAAGCAGGTTTTTCAAACAAGTCTTATGGATGACATTTTCTGAGCTCTTGAATATTTAAGTATGTCATTTTCATCACTTCTATTCATAAAACATTCATAAGCTGACCCTAGATAATAATGTGGGGGTCACAGCCTTTTCCCATGTGAAATCATTAGATGTTTTCCCACTGGCTTTGGCCACTGAGCTCTGCAGCACACGCAGAGCGAGCCTGATTTTAGCAGGCAAAGGAAAAACAAAACCTGAGTCAGCTACCTCTTGACTGCTTCCACTCAAGATTTTGCACATGGTGTTCTCTAATTCTTAAAATTATCTCATCATCTTCAGTTCTCAGCACCACACATCTTCTTTTCATCCTCTGGGATTTTTTCACTTTTGTTTAGCATTTAGGGAGAGCTTATCCAATTTGTCTTTCACATTACAGACATGACTTCGTGTCAGGCCTTTCCTGCCGGCTCTGTAGATTTAATTTCCCTGCTGCACATTAGAATTTCATTATTGCCCCATTGTCGTTTGCTTCTCACACTTTTCCCTTGAGATGATTCTTTTCTTACAGATTTCTGATTCTGTTTTATAATAAGCATATGTTCCTACTCAGATGGCTATCCAATGTTTTCTTTTTAGACTTTCTTGTATTTCCCTTTGGAGGCTTTAGGGTGATTTTCCCCTCCTTGCTTCTTTATAGCATTTGAAAGGTTCATTGTTGTATGCTACAACATGTTTTAATGATGGGAAATTCATATAAAAGGTATCGAGGAAGGCAAAAGCTATAGGGCACAGGTTGGAGATCACATTCCCCATTCAAGTTTTATAATGCATCACTTTTTATATAGTTCAGTTTCACAAGATTGAACTGTGATTTTCTTCTGTGAATAATCCGGCTTCCTAGTACTGTACTGACAACAAACTTCATATTTGGAGACACTTCTCTTTGTCCTCACCAGATCTTCCCACCAGCTTTTTTCCGTATGTAACTGAACTTTTTGTTATGAATGTACATGAAAAGGAGATAAAAAGATAAGAAAACATGGTAGCTGTACAACACTTGTGTGTTAAAATAAAAAAAAAAAAGAACAACAATCAGAAATTACAAGGAGCTCTGCCTAGCAACTCCGTGGCTTAGGAGTCTCTCCTTATTGTCTACTCATTTGTCCCAAGAAATTTTCTATCAGTGAATGGATGAGACAAGGTGATCCTAATTGTGGTAAGAGCAGATCTGGCGTGTGCAGACTGCACTGTGGTGCACAGGTATGCCACAGGACAGTCCTCAGCCCTTAGGAGGCTTCCAGATGGATGACAAAAGACAGATTGGGACAGGCTTCTTGCTTTGTTTCGACTCTTACTAGCTTGTCATTGTAAATAAAGTGTCATGAATGGTCCCTCATCTAAGATTTTTAACCTCAAATATTAATCCCAAATTAGTTATATTAAATACAGTATAAGGTTACAGCATTAGCATAGTATCATATTAATTCAACATTTTATGAAGTAATATCCTGTACCATTGTCTGTGTTTTACAGGCATTTCCATGGGGGGTTAGGGATAAGTTAGATGCAGTAATTTGGACGTGTTTCCAGGGAAGGCCTCGTTCTCGATTCCGATATCTGCTTTGTCTGGCAGCTTCTCCTCTGTGTGTCTCAGACAAATAAAGGTTCAGATCTTGCCTTGCAACTATGGCTCATGTTTGTCTGCACAAGCCCTCTCTTGTTCCACTGACCTTATGAAAACTTGCTATTTATGATCTCCAACTCCTCCGTGTGAAGTGGTAATTTTCACCTGGCTCTTTGCAGAGGCTCTTGGTGCACATTGGTCTAGCCTTCAGCCATGCTAAGGAGGATGACTTCTCCCACTTCAAAGATCCAAATTCCCTGCTCTTCTAACATATCAGGCTACTTCTCTTCCCCTGGAATTCGCTCTCCTCATCGCTTGCTCACAGCAAAAAAGGACAGTCCACTTACATTGACTCACTCTTAAGCTGGCTCCTAGGTGATCTGCATAGATTCCTCGCCATGTCACTGCTCCTCTTGACATGACTGCATACAGAGGATCAGTATCTGTGGACTGTTTTCGTCTCTCTAGGAACCTCTATTGTCTTCCCTTTGATCTTAATTTCCATAGATCCAGATCGCTTTCTTATAATCCGAAGTTCCTGGCAAAATTCTGTTTCTGTTTCCTAATCTCTTCATTTTGATATACCTATGTAGTACTGGTGAAATTATTAATCTTGTAATTAATCTTGTCAGTACCTGCCTATCTGACATGTCCTCTCCACAGTGCACAGGTCAAAAGTAATCTTGTGAGGGCTGAGGGTCAGCAGAGAGGCATAATATTATGAAATATTTTTGTGTAAACTTGGACTATGTTTTGATTTGGATCGGCAGTGTCCCCCAAAACCTCACATACTTATGGTACCGTGTACTGTTGAGAAGTGAGCCCTGGCTAGAAGGTTCGAATGCTTGAGGCTTGATCTAGTGGGGTATTTACTGGTTTTTGTCCATCCTCCCAGATTTGTCTCTATTCTGCCACAAGAAGCTCTATCTGTAGCTCTGGCCCCAGCCCTGGCCCCAGTCCTGCCATGTGATTCCACCATTTCTAGCACCACCCTATGATCGGCAAGCTCTCTAAACACTGTGCTATTCCTCCAGCCCTAGGATGACACTTCTTAATTCAAATACAAAATGAAGCAACAGTTATTATAAGCAGATAAAGGCACATGAGCTATTGTGGGTCAAAGCTTCAGCTATTGCCTAGATACCAAGCCATCCACAAGAAATAGATAGAATTCAAATGACAAACAGAACCATGCATAATTTCAAATGTTCTATTAGCCATGTTTAAGAAGGAAAAAAAAAAACAGAGAGGTGAAGTTAGCTTTAATATTACATTTCATTTCACTCTAATAGATCTAAAAGATTCACATTTGCTATTAAATCACTTATATATGTATATGAAGCAAGAACTCAAGATCTCGTGTGTATTGTCCACTCACAAAGCATCGCAATTTGAACTAGCTGCATTTTAAGTGGCCAACAGCCAGAGAGGTCTAGAGGCCACCACAGACAGCCGAGAATGTTTAGATCTATGTTGTCAACACGCCTCAAGAAGAATGTCTTAAAGAAAAAGTAGGTAATTAGTAATAAGGACATGAGGTTATGCATATGTTAACTAGCTTCAGTTAGCTACTTTACTTTATATATTTTGAAGCAGCATGTACCTGATAAAAATATACATATCTTAAATTCCTTAGGTAAAAAGAAATAACTAAGGAGAGTGATAAATTATTTTTCTCTTACCGACACAAGTCTTCTTTTATGTGAAGGGAAATCAATTCCTTAGGAATATGAAAAGAAAGTATGCTCTCTGACATCTGCTCCCGGATTCGCATCCACTTATTGTCAGATGTGGGAAATCTATATAATTTACACACTGGATTTTTTAACACTGGCAAGAAAGAAAAAAATAAAAGGGTAATAGTTAAATTACAAACAAATGCACAGCAAGTGAAGTTTAATTAACTGTATTGTTAATCAGGGTTTCACTCTCTTTAGTGAAAAAGTTATTTTTATCAGATCTCATTAGTGTATTTGAATTACTAAGAATTTTATTTTTGCATTACATCCTTAGTATCTGCAATATAGAGTCTTTATTAAATTCAAAAATGTATAAATGTACACATCAAACTGCAAGTAATAAATCTGGCCACTGTGGTTTTCTAAATTACTACTACTGATTTCTCTCTCCTAAACTTTTTTTTTTCTTTTGCAGTACTAGGGACTGATACAAGAGTTTTATTACACTAAGCTACCTTCCATTCCCTCTTCTTCAAAAAAAGAAAATTTAGGGGCTGGGAGAGTAGCTCAGTGGTTAAAGAGCTTGCCTACCAAACACAAGGCCCTGAATTTGACTCCCCAGCACTATATAAGCTAGGTGTGGTGGGGCACACCTATAATCCCAGCACTTGGGGGGTTGAGGTAAGAGGATTGCCATGAGACCAAGGCCAGTCTGGGCTCCATAGTGAGGTCAGGACCAGTCTGGGCTACAGAACAAGACCTGTCTCAAAAAAGAAAAATAACACAAAATAAAAGTAATATCTTTTTGAATTTTTAAATGGGAATCTGTTCTTTCTTCTGCATCCACGCATCCTCTAAATCTACTGTAAATTCCTCATTATCAAAATTGGTATCGATGTTGCCAGAAACCTGGACTTCAAACATCACATTCTTCAACCACCAGATCTAAATCCTCTCGTATATTTATAGACCCCTGCCAAAAACCAATGCAAGCACTCACTTTCCAACAATACCAAGGAAACCCAGATCACAGTCAAACAGTTCTCATATGTTAGAAAAGATACTTCAAAATTTAGAGCTGCCATGTCCCAATAGATAATCTTTTGAATATATTCATGATTTTAAGCTTAGTCACTGAGATTATATCACAAATACATACAAACAGAGTTTATTGTATTTATGTCTTTCAGTTGAAATATAAAAACTTACAGTCAGTTGATGAAAGAACCAAAAATTTCATTCATTTTTAAAATGACAATGTTTCAAAGAGACAAAAATCTTTTTCCTGCTTCTATTAGCATATCTCTGGAGTTAGAAAATAAAGTATACATGGAATTCCATATAATATCAGTCAAGTTATATCACATTGGATGAAATCTCATGAATTCTAATGTATACAACATGGTTAGGAATGTAAATTCATCTTTTTATGGTGAAACAGAAGTTTGATTCCTAAAATATTCAAATGGTCCCAAGGCAACACGTGTAAATAAGTAAATATTCAATTACTTGTTTACCTACACTTATTTATACTTGCTGTTCTTTAAATTTTTTCTTCTCTAAGTTACAAGAAACCTTTGTATCTTCCAAAATATGGTGAAAAAAACCTTGACTCTTCCTTGCCCTTTATAATTATTCTTTAGATAATTTCCTTTATAATTATTCTTTAGATAATTCACATTTTGAATAATGTCAGAATATATAAAATTACTTCTGTTGATCCCCAAACAAGTCTTTCAACTTTTGATTTTTTTTTTTCTTTTCCCTTCCAGGCTTTTCAGTGTGTTCTAAATATAAATTTCTGTTTAAAGAGCTTAAGCAGAAATCCAGCCGGTTTGATTAATAAGCCCTGAAAGTCTCCTCTGACCACCAGGTACTCATATTCCTAAGACTCTCTTGGAGTGCTTTTTGAAGGAAATACTTGAGGCAAATAATCAAAAAATCAAGCAACTTAATCATGGACAAAATAATTAAATGTCTCCTAAGTAACTTCTATAAGTTTAGATGTCTTGAGACTCTGAGGCCTCAAAACACATTTAATTGGATGTATTTGTCAGTATCTCAAGGCAGATGTGGTGGGATCCACTTTGTAACTCAGTTTGATTCAACAGCATTTGTCATTGAATGTCTAGTATGTCTGAGGCAGAGATATTGTGTGTATCATAAGATACTATATAGGAAAATACATTTTAATGGGAAAAATAGAAATTGCTTTTTAAACACCAGGGAAATTGGTTGTGCTGATTACAAAAATACCAGACAATTTTAACTCAGAATTCTTGTTGCACCAATAATGGAATAGGTTTAATTACCCTTACATAAAAGACAAGCATGGTACTCATGGGCCAAGTACTAAACAATGGGCCACCAAGGATGGCTGCTTTTCTGAACGGTTTTTAATGCTTTCCCAGTATAGCACAGATACAATTTCAACAACTCTGCACATACCCCTCCAGAGGCATAAATGATTGTAAGGAATGACTTTTAGTCTTTACTGTACTGTGCCAAGTGTTGGTTCACACTTACGTGGATTTTCTGACCGTACAATAGGCTCATCCTAACAGTAATAACTACATAGCATCTAGTACAATTTTTTTGTAAACACCCCTGTGTTCCCAACTCCATTTTTCCATTAAAAAAAAAGTTCTACAAATATCACGTGACAGACTCTAACAAGAAAAATAGTTGCCATGTTTTGGATGACATTAAAATCTTGGGATGATTCAGTAAAGTTCTAAGCTACTCCGGGTCTGATTTTATATGTTCTCCTTGACTTCTACCCCTTCAGATGAACACAGAACAGAAAGGTAAACGATGGATCTATTTTCCCCCAACAGGGCAGCCCAGCTCCAACATCTGTCATTTCTGGCATATTCTGTAATGTGAATGTTTAACCACATAGTGTGCCATGTGCTTTTCATGGAATTCCACAATGGCGAAAGCCAAGATGCAGCAATTCTGAGCAATTCTGAGAAGGATGCTGAGGAAATAGTCAACAAAACCAACACAAATATACTAAAGGAAAAAAAAAAAAAAAAAACTCTAGAAACCTAGGGCAGAAGAGATAAACCAGAAAGATATTACAGGCTAGTTTTCTATATTCTGTCTCTGGAAACAAATGAATTCTAGGGTTATCAGTGACTTGAGCAGCACAGAATTTTGGGAATTGGAGTCAGGGTGCAAGCAGCCATCCAGAAGCTCAAACATTTATTGTCATTGGGCTGTCTTTTCTACACTTCTGAAAGGCAGTTTATCTAGTGACCCTGGCATACTTTCTTGCTTTCAAGATGGGCAGAAATTACGTATTTAAATGAAGTCTGACTTTATTGGCTTCTAGCCTTACAAAATCATTCTTAATGTACTGCAGATTCGTATTGAGACACCATTTATGCTGCTCTTTTAATTATGCAGTTGTTTAATTGTTTAATTATTCAGCCAAATGTACATACATTGCCTGTTCTCTAAATCCTACATTATACTTATTAAGAATAAATCCTTGTAATCCAATTAGATCCTGACATATACTCATTTGTACTTGAAAATATCTTAAATTTATACACATATGAACTCCAAGTTAGCTTTAAAAAAATTCAACAATAAATACCTAAAAAACAGAAACAGAAATCACAAAAACACCATTCTGAGTACGGCTCCAAGAGAAGAGAGGGTAAGAATGGCCTGACAAGAGCTCAGGAGATGAAGAGAAGAGACGGCTATTTTAAAAATCCAGGTAAAAATCAGTTATTCAAAAATGAAAGTACCAGGAAAATTTTAACATACCTACACCTCTCTCTGTAGATACAAAATCTAACTTGTGTTTAAAATGAAAATTTAAAAATAAAGCAGAAATGGGATACAGGTTGAGCTGGACAAAGTACTACTTCTGCAACCCACCCAAGCCCACAGCTCTTGGTCTTCAAGATTCAATTTAAGGCCAAGAATAAGAGAATAAGTGGTGACACTTGATACATTTAGTATGTGGAATTTGGATTTAGGTCTTTGAGTGGTCAGAACACGTAGTTGCATTAGCGCTACTCAATCTGTTTGGGGCAATAAAAATACAACTAGAAAAGCCAGAAGTTAGCTTCTGATTGATGCTGAAAAGTCTAGACTGACCTATTATCCACTGCCTTTATAAACCTACCTGGCAACACTGCTGCGCTCAAGGTATCCTCTGTCTTTGTGAGGAAGCCCCCATTTTTTTATAGCTATAGGGAATTATCTCATTACTCAGCTCAACCAGAGCATGCTCCAGAAAGCCTTGCTCAGCCTCCGCTGCCTCCTCCTAACAGATATGTATTCTTCTTTCTGCATACCTGCCTCTATCGTGGTTCAGTTGTGCTATACTTGTCAGATTAGTGGATGCTTTAGGTAATCTGGCTATTAAATGCCTTCCAAAGGTTGATATGTTAAAGTTTTGGTCCTCAAGGTGGTACTACTGAGCGGTATGGAAACTTCAGTGCATGAGATTTAATGGAAGGTAGATAGGTTATTGGAAGTTACCTCCATAGTAATGTGGACCCGCCTCTCTTCTTTCTTACCCTGACTCAAGAGATCATCAGTCTGCTGTGCCACACACTCACCACTCAGTGCCACCCTTGACAGAGGTCCAACACAAATGACATCCTTGATCTTAGGCTTGAACCTCAAAATGGTGAGCTAAAATACATCTTTCCTTTTTATGTGATAATTATGTCAGGTACTTTGTTATAACAATACAAAGCTGACTCACAGACTGGTCCATGTCCCTCATGAAAATGTTAACTTTTGGGGGGATGTGGGTGTGACCTCCATAGCTGTTTTCGTTGTTGTCCTTACCTTTCCTCTTGCACCTGACATAGTGTCCAGAAAACCCAAATATTCCATAGAAATCCAACACCCATGTTTCCATTACTACTTTCTCCACAGAAGAGAACAACAAAAGCACCAACCATGTGTAAATGCGGAAGAGGAAGGTGAGAGGATTTGACATCACCATACTAAGGAAGCCCATAGCCTCAACTTGAGCAAAGGATTCACCAAGTTCAAAGTCTAACATGCCTCCATAGTGCTAACTTTTTGACAAAATCTTCTTGCCTTTATTATTTTATTTAGTTTATGAAAGGTGAGTAAGAGAGGAAAAAAATAGACAAGATATGAACAGGGTAGACAATTACAAGACTTAGGATACAGGATACAAAATGGCTTGACATCCTACAACAGGGCTCTCTTGATGACTACAGACATAACCTCTTCTGTTTAGAGCTACTTAATACTGTAAACACATGAGTACACAGCAATAAAAATACATGAAAATTTCCAAAAAGTCAGGTGAATGGATTGCACCACATGGATTAAAACAGCAAGGAAAAATGAGGAAAGAAAAGCAAAGGAAGATACAAGCCAAAATAGCCCTACGTTTTATAATCAGAGAATTATATACATGAGGGCAAACCTGTTTAAACTAGTATGAAGAAAAGACATCTGTGTTAATATTAAAATGATATCATCTGCTATTTGACAAGATAGTGGATTTAACACTACATGGACGAAAAGAAAACAGGATGACCTTGGATTTTCTTTTTGGCTGGAATTTATCAGGACTCAAAAGGGGTACCAGAAGGAATGTTTTTACAATGTCATTCTGACTCCTAGTTGGCAGTGCGAGGAGAACGTTTGCTCAATATTTACCTCAGCTGTGTGCTGTTGTGAAAGGCAATTAAAATCCATGGTACTATATTAAAAAATGAGAATTCCACACTGATTTTAACGGAAGTAATTAATTTTGTTACAAACCTAAATCATCAAATGAAACAGCTTGCTCATGGAAAGAATTACAGTACAGATATCTTTTATCTGAAGCGTAAATTCAAAAATGACACTCAAGTCATTAGCACGTTGATAAGGACTTATGGATTTCCTATTGCATTCTGGCACTAGAGATCCTCTGTGGATTCACCAGACAAGGAACGTATTGTGCCTCCAGCCACTCTTAGGGCTATTGTCCGGCTCCCCAAGCTCCCTGCTGCTTTAATGTTTTCTGATTCCAGGCACTCCTCCATCACCACAAAATGACCAATGCCATTGTCAAGCCAGGTTTCCCTGGGCCCTTTGTAGTTTGAGAGGTCATCATTGAGAAGCTTGTGTCTGCATCTGGACTCGCTCTCATGAGAGTTAAGGAAAAAAGCTCTCTCTCTCTCTCTCTCTCTCTCTCTCTCTCTCTCTCTCTGTGTGTGTGTGTGTGTGTGTGTGTGTGTGTTTGTGTGTGTGTAGGCTTAGGAGTTACCTTTGTCTATTGGAAGGCCCCTGTGAATTACTTTTCTCTTGTCTCAGGCTCTTGAATTGTGAAAAGTGCACATTTAACAGGGACTAAAACTTTTATTCTTGTAACAATAAGTTTTTATTTTACCAATAAATTATTGATCAAATCCTATATGACAGAAAAAATTTTATTAGGTCAATGGGAAGGGATGCATGTTAAACAATGCGAAATTAAATTTTAGTTTGTAAGTTTTAAGAGTCTTTGCTTCTTAAAATGTGTACTAAAGGCACATAAGGGAAACATCAGCAGTGCTCCTCCTTCAGCAGCTCATACTCCGGCATCTTCTGCGCAGTGAGAGTGGTAGAGAGCTGCACCCGACTTAAGGAAAGGAATCAGATAGGTTCCTGTTTGAGGTAGGTGTGTGAAGCAAGAAACAGAAGCACCAGTGGATTCTCCAAGCAGGAAGGCAACCTGTAGGTATTTATGACCAAGAGCAGCACAATCTCTCATCTCTGTTTAGGTTCTAATCTGGATAGTATGAAAATCACCACTATCAGCCATGCAATCTCCGAGTATAAAGGCCAGTATATGCGCAATACAGAGCGTGAAAATGGTCTCTGAGGGATAGAAATAATAATCCCATGATCCAAGAGGAATAAATTCAACCACAGAAGATGCTGTGTCAGATCTAATGCTTGCTGACAGAAAGAAGCTCACTCACAACAGGCCAGTAACAGGAAATTTTGTGACATCAGATCCTCTGATCTCCATGATATAAAGAACCATGGGCTGAAGAACTCTATAAAATTACAACTTCACAAAAAATTAGAAAAGGAGAATTAAGAAATCTAGAGAGAATCTTCTCATTGATATGTTTTATCTCTCACCAAGCTTTTGGCTACAAATGATAACTCTTGAGCTGGAAAACCATAAATGATAGAGTTTGTAGGGGATCCACATGAAATTGATTAAAATGAATATATTTTTTAAATGATTCTAGAACAAAAACACAGCAAAGCTACTCTAGGCTATATTTATTCCAGCCCTCGGAAAGACAAAAGATGAAGTCAAAGATTTTTCAGGTTAATTTGGCCATTAATGTGTATTAGTTATCTTTTTTATGCTATGACAAAATATCTGAGAAAATATCTAAAGGAGGAAAGATCTATTGTGGCATAAGAGTTCAGAGATTCCAACCCACAGTCAGCTGTCTCTGTGGCTTCTTGGTCTATGGTAAGCAGCAGCATTACAGAGGGAGAGCTTAGTGGAGCCCACTGCTTACCCCAAGAGAGAGCCAGGAGCCAGGGACAAGCGCTATCTTCCTGCAGGGTGCATGGGTGACTCAGCTTCTTCGGTTAGGTCCTGCCTCCCCGCAGGGCAGCCCATTAAGCCACAAGCTCATCACTGGACTAATCTATCGGTAAAGCTCACAGCCCCACAGTCAAATCACTTCCTATGTCCCAGCTCCAAACTCCAAGCCTTCAATACAGGAGTTTTTGAGAACACACCATACCCAAACCATAAAATCATACAACATGTAAAGAGGTTGTCACTCAAGTTCATACACTAAATGTCAAATCTAGGTTTTGGCATTAATTTTCTTGACAGTCTATTTTATTTTACTTTGTTCTTTCCTGGTGATATTGTAGATTAAACCTAGACCTTCATACTGAACTACATCCCCAGACTTTTTCATTTTTAATTTGTTCTAAGGTTTCTGAGGCAGGGAGATCTTGTTGAGTTCTTAACTTAAGTTTGTGATTCTCCTGCCTCAGTCTCCTGGAATTCTGGGATTATAGGTATTTGCCACCTCATCTGACTCATAAGACTGTGTGTTCCTTTATAAATACCACAAGAACTGTTTACTATTGATCAGCTGTAGATAAAAAGTCTCAGTTGGTGTGAGTCAGCAGAAACATGTAACTCCATGGTCAAGTGAGAACATTACTGGTTGTCCTTTGTTACGTTCAAAATTCATTTCCTTGTCTTCCTATCCCATAATATCAGATACATTTACACTATCTTATTACAACTTGGCTTAAGTGAATAAGCAAATAATTAAAGAGGTAAGTCTATTATTTTAGCAACTTTAAGAGTTATATAATTAGAGTGCCAAACTTAGTAACACCCCCTCTATACCTAATGCTTATGATAATGTATCTTTCAGGGTCTTGCTTGTCTTCCCATATGTAAGGTATTTCTAGATCTTTCTTACCAGTAATTACAAATTCTGGCTCCACTCTTCCTCCTCACCCCTCCTTCCCCTCTGGCCCCAGACTCTCAACATACAATTCAACTTGCAAGGGAAACAGACCATAAAATGGTAAGACTTTAGGTTGAGACTTTGATTTTTCTCTTCACAATACATAAGTGAATCTCCTGAATTACAACTGAAATCTCTAGAGGTATAAAGACTGAAGGGCAGCTATGACACATGGCATTCTCCCCCACCCACTTGATGAGTGCTGCATAATTCAAGGCTGGCAAGTTGCATATAGTACATTAATACAAAGCCTTGTGAAGTGTGCCAACATCTCCCTTTGACTACAGATTAAAAAAAAAAAGAACACCACGTGGGAATTTAATGGGTCCATTGCAAAGCTGCTGAGATATGACAGACAAATAAATAGGACAAAAGACAGTGACACGCACAGGCCAAAATCATGCATATTCTATACCTGCTCAATATACTTTTGGTTTTGAGCAAGGATATTATTTTCTGAATAGTGCTTAGTTCGTGTTTTTAACACCTTTAAAATATAGCTTTTATGAAACTGACTTCATTCAGCCTGACCTGCCCTAGTAAGAGATGACTCAAAATTAAAAAAAAAGTATTATGGCATAAACCCCAGGTCCTAAGTGTTCTTCGGGGTTGTTTAAAGACATCCAGAAACCAAAAAAAAAGAATTGTCACCTCTTTGAAAAGGAAAAAAACAAACAAACAAACAAACAAACAAACAAAAAACAATAACCCACGAACTTTTACTTCACCAAGTAAGTGCACTTAAACAGCACAAAGCATCTGGACCCATTAATCCCATGTACACTGTCGTCTCCTTATACGTAATTGTTACCTAATAATCTGAAAGACTATGGCCTTTAAAGCCCATGCTTACAGATTTGAACCCAAGTACTAAGAGGTATAAATGTATTTTTTGATATATTCTAGTTGTCTCTTCTTCCTAAGTTACCTGAGAAAGTGAACATATTTGCCTACTTAGTAATTATGCTGTTTCTCTTTGAAATTTAAATTTTACCAGTTACTATCTTAAAATGGCATTATTTTGTGTGTATACAAAATTACAAGTTTCACGTGAATGAATCACTAAAAATAATCTTACAATTACAGTATAGTTTGCTTGAGTGATAACTCGAGTTATTGAAATTTTATTTAAAATGAACTCAAATTTAGTTTTCAAAATAGACATTTAACAAATAAAATAGATTATCTGGATATAGTAAAGGACAAACAAAGGCCTTTATAATCTCAGGTGAAAACATAAAATACGTAAAGACAACACTTTGAAACTCCTCAGATAACTATACTGCCAATTCACAAAGTACTTTTATGGGCCACGAATGATCTAGAAGTTTGGTTAGAACTTTCAACACTGTTTATTGCTCATGTCCTCTGATTTTCAGTCTTCAAAACAGAAATATAAAAAGAAAAACAAAAAGAACACAAAACACCCCACAAACAAATATTATGTACCCTTTGTCAGAGATTGTAAAGCCACTTTTTTATATAATCCTTCATCCTGTATAAGTAGAGTGAAGTTTTATATATTTCTCAATAAATTTTGTTTGACTTGTCTGGGTATCTGTGTGTATAAACACAGATAAAGGTGCGCCTGCCTATTTTCAATTTCTATTAATAGCTTCCTCCTGAATAGAAAATAATTTAGGGGTTTGTATATTAGGAAGCTTTTGATTCATACATCTAATCTTTATGCTATCTGTGTCACTTCATAAATATGTAACATGGAAGAACAATAAAAATTAGTGACATATTTCTGTGGCAGCAACTTGATAATTAGCGGTATCTTAGTAATGTCATATCTTAGTACACAAAAGCAAAGATTTCATCATCAAAACTGGCTATCCAATTTACAAAACAGGAAATAATGAGCAATTTTCTCACGTGTAAAATGTTTCTATTAATAGTACTTCTTCTTGTACATGTCAGAGGATTTATTATGGTAATCATATGTTATTTAGCATGTTGACAATATAACAGTTATTATTTACTATTATTAAATAGCAAGTAATTTACTTTATCTATCAAATTTACTTTGAAAGTTTATATATCATATAATCACATATATCTTAACTATACCATGTGTCTGAATTTTATTCATAATTATCTTTGCTACATTGGTTAGTGTCTTGCTGAAACTGAAACAAATTACTATGAGGAGCACAGTACACAGATTATACTTAGAAATGTACCAATGGAATTCTGAGTTTTTTCTACTGAATATACATACCTATTGTTTTTGAACAACTTCATTTTCTGAGCTAAAAAATTAGTAAGTCAAACTAAATAAAAGCATTGTCTCTCTTATTTACCCTGTCTTCTAGTGTTTCTTGTTTGAGATAATACTCAATTCAAGAACCAAAAAAAAAAAAAATATGTAGTTGATCTGCCACCTAACAAGGTATCTGTAATGTCCTTACGGGATTGTACAATCTGTCTCATTCTTCTGCTTGGCCTGACTTACCAGTTGCTTTACTAAGTGCTTAAGGATGATTCTGTGAGGATCCTGCTCAGTTCAGTGTTGAGTTCGCAGAAAATTAAAATTCATGTTCACATGATATGAACATAACTAGCTAAATGAAGCCACATACCTGCATTCAAAAGAGGTAAGTTGTCCTTTCCGGCCACACTTTCTGGGGCTGTACACTCATATACCAAAGTACACTGGGAAAGAATAAGAGAAAAAAAGAAATCAAACATTCTAAAATCATTTAACTGGGAAATGAAATTATCTTATTTGCAAAAACATGAATCTATGTACATGTTTAAAGAAGTTTAAACAAAACATTTTGTAAAACTGTTTCCAATATCTTCTAGTAGGAAGTGTGTTTAACTTGTGACTGATTTATTCACATGTAATAGGTTTGTATTATACAATTACAGAATACATTTCACTTCTGTGTAAAGGCTACCCAGGGAAGAAAGTGAAAAGAAAAAAAAAAGATTGTTATGGTGGAAATATTTTCCTAGCATACTAAACTATATTTGGCAAGCAAAATTGTTAGCATTTCTCCCACCTGAGCTAATATTAGATCAATAGAAAATAAGTTCTTTTCTTAATTCCAAGTAAAGGCAATTTTAAGTGAAAGGCAAACTATGTTGAAGTATCTAATTATATAGAAAAAAAATATTTTGTCTTCAGCAAAACAATGCAAAAAGTTGCTCATAAAGCCTATGAACTATTTATAAATAAGCTGATCTCCATGGTTCAGAGCCAAAACTCATGACATACATAAAGCTGACAATTCTGTGGACAGGAAGAGAGTAGAAACAGAGAGAACGCTGACATTTCTTAGTGAGTGCACGATGATGTGTGAGAATGTTCCAGACAGTCACTAAGCCCTGGAGCGTCCTCTGAGACTGCAACTGACAGAGGAAAGAAGGCTGTCTTGTCACCAGGAGAATGACAAGAGGTGAGCTTTCATATGGGCAGAGCTAGCACTTCACCTCCAGCCAATAAGGGGAAAAAACAGAAAAAAATGAACTTTTATAGCAAATATACCAGATAGAAACAAGTCATCTAAACAAAATGAATTTGGTGGTCAAGAGAAAGGAGGCATTCACGGCTCAGGCAAAGAGTAACTAGTGTATTTACGAACATTTTCCCAGGGACCAGAAAACAAAGCTCCACCTCCTGTCAGATCAGCAGTGGCATTAGAACCTAACACTGTGTCCACAGGACTCTCTCCAGAAGTCCATTTCAAAATGATTTGTTCTTACTTTTTTTTTTCAGTATTGTCATCCCTGAGCTCTTACACTGAGCTACATCTTCAGTCCATTTCAATCCATTTTTTATTTTGAGACTAAGTCCCACTAAGTTGCTAGGTCACTCAGCTGGGCTCAAACTTGGGAGCCACCTGCCTCAGCTTCCCACAGTGCTGGGGTTGCAGGCTTGCAGGACTAGGTCCAGGCATTTTAGAATCCTGTGGGCTACTTTCCATACATCCTCCCTTGCTTCCCCCAGGGTCTAACCCCTTTGAGAATCACAGACCTTGACGTCATTATTAAAGGTAGAATGCATGTGCTCCTTAAACATTTTGGGGTGGGAAGTGGCAAACAATTCAAAGCATTTACTTAAATGTTACTTCTCTGTTGTAACATTGATCACATTTCATTAAATTTACTGATGGGCAAAAAAATATGATTTCATTGTTACTTCTTGAGATCTTAGATTACTGAAATCATAAATGATGTCTCTAAATATCTAATACTCTCTAAATAATTTCCTGACTACCCAGAAGTCACAGGTGGCTCCCTTCTTTTAATCCTCAGATAGTCTGAAAACACACTTCTCAAATCACTAAAGCAACACCCAGTGATGGCTGGATGTATTTAAAGTTCTTTATTTTTCCTAGGGTCAATAATCTTCTATACAGCTGTTGAACTAATCTACTACAAACGCTATAGTCATCATGTCAGTGCTGTACTCCAACAGACACAATGTCCATTTACTGACCAATCTGATCTAATATTTTCATATGGGCCTAAGAATCTTTCTGTGACTCATCTTTGACACTCTCCCATGTAATAACTAGCTATATAGTTATGAGCAAACCTCTTTTAAGACCAACATAACTTACAGGAGTGCTTTGGGTTGAACCTTTCCAGTGAAGCTCATGACTCACAGAGAAGAGGCTGTTTTTCTGAGACACTGTTTTCCTGTTTGGAAGCAGCCCTGGTCCTTGATATCAAAGACAACTTTATGGTTCCTAAGAGGAGGCTGGTATTGTTTTCCAAAGTGGGTATAGAAACTTGGCTCTATCATCTATTCAAACTGGAATGCAGGTATTTAGAAAAAAATGACTTCAGAATGATTTCCATTTTGCAATTTCATTGCATTTTAAAGCTCTCTTATTCAGAATGCTCACAAGATTTAGAGCCAAGGCACATAAAAAGAAAAGACCAATAGACAGTTACTATGCTGATTAACATTAATTTTTCATCAGGAACTGAACTGACTGGAGTAGATGTGGCATGCCTTAGCTTCCAGAATAATAAGACCACAAATTCCTGGCTACTCAGTCTATGGAATTTTTATGGAAGCCCCCATTCACTAACATACGCATTACTCTCTCTGCTTTTATCAGCTTCAATCTACACAAAAGGTAACAGGTATCACTCCTCGGGGACACATAATTATACTGCTCCTTCTACTGCTAGTCCTACTGCTAGTTCTACTCCTTTCTCTTTAAATTATGCAAGCCAGTCAGAGGTCTTTTATTTTAGGTATAATTTCTATTTCAGTTATATGTCTTTTCAGATGTCATTCACTCCATATCTGACTCACTGTTAGTAATAGATTGTGTTAATACACTTCCTAGGGATTTTGAATTGCCAGAAGAGTTTTGCAATTACAAAAAAAATAATAATACCCAAAAGGAGACGCCACACTTTGAAAAAACACTGAAGGAAAGTTAATCTATATTCTTCATTGAAAACTGAATATCCCTATGGACTTGTAAGAGAGGTTGTAAGTCATTATAAACAATTTTTCTCAATGCAATAGGTCAAGATATGCTAAAAATCTAGATGGGACAGAGCTGGTGCCAATGTTTTGTGTGTTTACCATTTTCATTAAATTATGACTCATTCAAGGTGTGTAACTGCCACCTTCTATTTTCAAAATAGCTTAGTTACATCTTTTTAAAGATCACATTACTAAGCCAGAAACTTTATATGGGACTTTGGTGGATTCCCAGGTATCAAGTTCTCTACACTTATAAAAGGAGCATGACTCAATTTGCTCAACCTCAGAATAGTTGCAGTCTGGAGTCAAGGAGTGGGTTAGCAGGGAGGAGGACAGAAACTTGGCTACAGACAGACTCAGAGTCACTCAGAGTCGGGGAAGCAACTCTCCTCTGAAATGGAAAGTGTTTCTGCTCTTGGTCTCCTGGCCTAGTGCTGCAGATCTAGACAAGACTGGCTGCCTGTTTTTGCACTTAGACTCCAGTCTACTTAACCTTGCTATTGTTGTTGTTGTTGTTCTTGTTTGTTCTTGTTTGGTTGTTCTTTTTTTTTTTTTTTCTTTTTAGATAGAGTCTTGGGAGTCTTGGTCTATGGTCCAGGCTACTCTTGAAGTAGCTATGTAGTCCAGGCCTGGGCCCGAAATTCACAGCAATTCTCCTGCCTTACCATCCTTCATACTGGGGTTACAAGCATATGCCACCATTCCCAGTTTATGTGGTGCTGCAGAATTGACCCCAGGACCTTTACCTTGCTAGGTAAACACTTTAACTGCTGAGTCACATTCCCAGCCTCATTTCTACTTAATCTTAAGAATTCGTACTGGTGGCAAAAATCTTAAAAGGAATGCTAAAGGAAACAAGGAAGGAATAAAGGAACCCCAGACAGGGTCTTGTGTGTAGGAACCCAAGGAGGTCTTGATACTTGCAAATACCCTGATTTAAACTTTAGATCTCTTTCGATAATTTTCATGATATGTACCAATGTTCCAAGGGATGTGTGGGGGGTCAAAGGACAAAGTTTGGGACAACAAGGAGAATCTCCGACTATGCTGACATAAGAAAAATATGTTTCTAAAAGACAGCCTTTTATTTTGCACAACACAAATTATTTGGTAATTGTTGGATAAAAACCCTTTCCTATCTATATATTTTAAGTATAAATTGAAACATACTACAAGAAATAACAAACCAGAAAATAACTCACAAATAACTCATCATTAAAAAAGCTCATTTATGAAATGGTAGAAATTACAATATAAAAATCCAGTTTCCTTAAAAGAACATTAGCTATTAACAGTTTTTAAGTCGGTCCTATGCACCTCAATGGCTTCACTAAAACATGCAGTTGCATTAGTAAGAAAGGAATTTAGGCAGACATATATATCAGACTTTTATTTTTCCTTTCCATAGAGAAAGAAAACACAAACACAGGGAAAACCATGGAGAGAATAGGTCGTCTTCCTGGGCTACAAAACAAAACTTTACTTCTCTTCCAGCAGGCACTAACTTTCTTCCAGAGCTGTCCTGCTAACATACCAATTTCCGCCTCTGTCTTTGCAATTTCATAAGGCACAAAGTTCTTGTGAAATTTCCCATAAAAATGAAATCCAAATTACCTTGCATCCCTTTTCAAAATTGGCTTTAGAAGTAGAAGAAGGTTACCTGTGTCAACAGCCCTATCGGGATGCATGGAGCATCACCTGCAGGGTTAATGATGGCAGAAGGCAACAATGATCAGTACTTTTGCTCCAACTGAGAGGAGGCCGTATCAACAAGGGAGCCTGTAAGGAGGAAGGTGGATACCTTTGCACAGTTCCACCTAAATGGGCCCTCTGGTTCAGAGGAGAAAACACACATATTGTGCTCCAATTCCAGAGCTGACTTCTCATTTAGGTTTTGAATAACGAGATTTCAAATCCTGTAGAGTCAAAGCGATACGGGCATCTGGCAAACAAGATCATTTATAATTTAATTTTGCAGTGAGATGACTAGTGCCTACCTACCTTTTGTCCCTGCACATCTGTGGTGACATGGTCGGCCTCCCCATCCTCGATCTCCCCCATCTTCACGACACTGACTTCTATGGTACCAACCACCTTGCCACCATCTGAGGTTCTGCAGACAGAAATCAATGAAACACAAAGGTGAGGATCTCTCTCTGAAAAAATATTCAACCTCCCCCTTTTTTCTGAAAACGAGTAATTTTGATAGTTGCTTTGGTTTTTAAAAATATACCTGCTAGAACACAGCAAAATCTGTTCATAGTGTTGGTATTGTTTGTGATTTCAAACTAAAATTAACCACAGATTACAGAGCTGAAGCACGAACTGTCAAAAACTACCTCATAAAGATGAATCCCTCTGCAGACTCTTAGGAGCAGCTTTGGGAAAAGAGTAAGTGACAAATATCCTATTTGTAACCATCAGGTCTCTACATCTTAAACCATCTCCCTCCATATTAACTACATGAGAGTGTCTGCATCTCTCACAGAAACTGTAGCTGAATAAAACAGAAATGAAAATAAGCATCTATGTACTCCTACATGGCTGGCTAACTGCTTACAAAAGCTAACTTTGTAACTTTCCCCTAATAGTTTTTTTTTTTTTTTTTTTTTTCCTGAAAGGAAACGTAAAGAATATCTCCTAGGAAACAAAGAACATGTAAGCGGGATATAACACTGGAGTTCATTTAGTCCAACCTCCTAGTTTTTCGAAGAAGTTAAGACTCAAAAATATGAGAAGTACTGAAAGTAACAAAAGGCAACCTCAATTTCTACCTGTTTCAAGTTCATTGGTCACTGAACAAGTCTTCTGCATCTAATTAAGAAGATAAATTTTATAGCTAAGATTTTCATCATCATTGCATTCATTAACACAAAATGTTATGGTTGACAATAATAATGAAAGCAAAAAAAATTTATAAGCTGCCACACTTTAATGAATTCCAGTTTCTTTTTCTGGATAAGAAAATCACCGAAGTTGTCCCTTTATGCCATGGAAACACCATCACACAGAATATTTTTTCCTTGAGCTTTACTGTGATATAAGTAGCAGACAGCCTGGATGTAGTATGATTTATAGCTGTGACTTCTCAGTAGAAGTGAGTGATAACAATGATCACATGATATTTCAACTTCCTTAACTGATATTTTTAACTTTAATCTGAATACCAATGTTGTGTTTCTTTCAATAACCTCACTTACTATACTGTTGTTTTATTGCAAAAGATCTCAAAAAGAGTACCAGCAAAATTAGTATAAGTACTTTACTAAAATGCTAACTTAACAAGTTAAATGTAATAATAATCATGCTAACAGATCACAGCAAGTTTTCCTAATATAATGAAAGAGACCTTTTGAATTATGTTTTTAATAAAATTGGAGAAAGAAAAATTCTGGTGCTCAGTACATAACTGATGTCAGAGTGTGACACAATAAAGAAGGTTTGAACAGAAAAATAAAGGTAATTTATCATTAACTAGAATATTAGCATTCTAACTAGTATATGAAGTATAGTGCTTTTTAAAAATCAGTGACAATCATAACACTGATTTAATTATTTGAAGTAATCTTAGAAAACTCCAATATTCTTCACAAAGAAGGTACCTATATAGGTAAGGATATAATCAGTGACACTGTAGAAAACTACATCAGCTCCAGTTTTGCAATGGTTTTAAATAATTCATTGCACCATTTCCCACTTAAATATAACAAGTTGTCATAAGTCATATTGTGGCATATCTCTGTATAATCCTTCAATATCTAGTAAGGACTTTAGTGAGAATCTGAATTAGTACTATAAATAGTTTCTTTTCCCTTAAGACTTACAGATATTTTCGCTAAAATTAATCATCTAAAGCAACCTTTCTTTTTACCTCAAAAGAAATTATTTAGAAATATTTGCTTAAACAACCTAAGTTAATTTAATTTCTAGAAATGCAAATGTTACGTATGACATCCTAACTTTTTGACTGAGATAATGCAAATTATGCACCTAATGATTTGAAGCAGTAGGCAGACTCTTCACCGCTCCTCTAGGCTGAGTAATGAACTGACATGTTGTCATGGAGTTACACTTGTGAACTCCAGGCCTGACTTGGGCAAAGCACACAAAGCTTTGCCTTCCTCATTTCTAACTCAGTCCTTAATTTAAAGATTAAGTTACATGAGGTGGCTAGCGTAAACTGGGCACCACAGGGCCTCCCAAAGGTATTGCTTTTCTCTCCCACGCCTTCATCTCAGGGTAGTACTGGCACAGCAGTAGCATAAACAGAAATGCTACTGCCATTAATGTATCAAGTTATATATAATCTGATTCCCTCCAGAAAAGTTCCTCAGTTATCCCAGTCTGAAGTACATGAATATGGGATCTGGTGGCATGTACACTTCAAGACTCACCGGAGATACAAAGATGCAGCGACAGAACAAAAGCCTACAGAGCCTGCACTTCCAGTAAGACAGTAAACAACCTATAACTACTGCAATACAAGTAAATCACTAAAAACTGCTAAAATAAGTGAACAAGTTATACATGGTGGGAGTAAACTCCTGAGCCATAGTTCTACCAATTCCTTTTTAAAGTACCTGCCTATTTGTTCAATAATTTTTCTGCCTTTTCAGTTTCCTCTGTTATCTCCAGTAGACCCTTTTTCTCCCTTAGCACCTGCGTGGTAGCAAAGCTTAATCTGGTGAAACTGTAAAACTTAGCATTGTTTTTCCCTAAAATCATGTTAGGTGAAAGTTTTCTGATACCTTAAAGTGTGTTTCCTCATTTGAGATTTGTGAGAGGCAGAATTGGTGAACCCAGATCTCATGTATCTATGTACCCCCAAAGCATACCATCTGGCTATTTAATGTAAAATGCATCAGCCATCCCTATCTTGTTTGTTTTATAATCATTTACTATACGAAGAGTACAGACATCAATATTTCACTTCAATTAGGGGAAATCACAAATATTTATTTCATGTACTCTAAGATATTTTTCCAAAAATGAACTTCATAGACTTAGAGAAAAATGTTCTCAAATACTTAACTATGTTTTCAATTTATCACCCATCATGGGCATGAAGCTAAGTACTTCTAGCTTAAATATTATTCATCACTAATATTCTATTGGATTTTAACTAATGATAACGAATCTGCATAGAGAATATGATAAAGAGAGTTCTGAGCTAGTATCCAAGAAAATAAGGTCTCCTTCCACTTCAGCTACTAATTACCTGCACAACCAAGTACAAGTCAATTAATTTCTGTGGATTTTAATTTCTTTTGCTATAAAATAAACAGTTGGTATCTAACAGCTCTTCCACTGAACTCCACACTCTAGTCATGTGTACAGTTCATCACAGGTCATCCTAGACTGATATGAACTGGAGATAAACCTCAGGCACATTCTAGCCTCTCCTGGTTACGCCCCCATCTTCCTACCCACATTTCTCCTCAACACAGACATGTCAAACCTGAAAAGGATGTGAACAACAAATTTGAATCAAAATCAAAAGCAATTTTCATATGCTTTCCCAGTAGTTCATGTGTCAATGAAATGGGGCTGTAGAAAGAGATATTTAAAAATATATCTCAATCTACATGAATTTTTTTAAACTATGGCATTTCAGACAATTTATTGCCAGGTCATTACCACTACTCAGAGCACAGAACAGTAAAAGAAGAAAAAGATGGCCGCTGCAGTATTCCATTACGATGTGCAGTTCCTCTAGCAGCTTAACTATTTACCCACGTCAACAAGATGCAGAAAACAAGAGGAAACTAGCAACATAAATCTATACTCTCTTCTCTCCTAGGTTTTCAGATGCACAATCCATGAGTGATTAAAGCTCTTTAAAATCTGTCTGGAAAATAACTCCCCTAATGCTTCCTAATGAAAGATTCAACCTCACATGCTGAAATAGACAAATATTTTTAGAAGAGTGGAGAAAGGAAAACATAAAAGTCTTCTAACTAATGATACTTTAATGAAACGGTTGTTAGTGTCTTCCTACCTCTTCTGCCATCCTTATTATAGCAAGAGGAGGAAAAAAAATACCTGTAGAAATGTTAAAAACATAATGCACATAGTTCCTTTGTTTTGGAAATGCCACAAAAATGCAAACCAACAAATGAGGGTAAATATCCAGGGAAGAGCCATCATTAGCACTGTCAGTCTCTGTGAATATAAAGTAGTACTGGTGCCATACATAGGGAATCGCAGCTGGGAGACCTGCTTTGCATTTAAACCATCCAGATGTGTGACTGGAAAATGAAAATGCCACCCAGGCAGAAAAATAAGCAAAGGCCACTGTAAACAAATAGTCAGTGAAGGAGTGAGTCCAGGCTGATGATCTTTCTGGTGCATGCAATCGCACAGCGGTGCTCAATTTACTTAAGCCTTAAGGAAAGGAGAATTCTGTCGAAGTACCTATAAATGAAAATACCTCTATTGTGGATGACTTTCTCAAATGTCAGAAGTCATATAACTCTTTCAAACTCATAGTGAAATGAAACTTCAGAGTCGTTCAAATTAACAGCTTACACATTCTAAGGGTTAATCTTGGGTTTTTTGCTCTTTTCTCGTTATAAGCTCACCTCCACGTGGGAAACAAGCCCGCCTGCCCCAATTATCAAAGGATGGATGCTGAGACTCAGAGAACCGCAAGGTGAAGCTTTAATATGCATCTTCCAAGAATAGGTGTCTGCCAGTCAGGGGCAGCCAGGGCGGTTGGAACGAAGTACTTACACACTATTTTGTACTAATTTCTCTGAGGTTCCCCATTGGCTGGATACTACATATGTTACTATCTCTCCCAGACATTACCTTCCCATTTAAGTCAAGGAACATTCTTTTAAACATTAATCAGTGTCTGATTGGAGGGCATTCAGATGCCCTGGGTAATGCAGTGACCAATTATTCCTGCTCCTTTGTTCTCTGGCATATGCCCAGACATGTCCACTGTGAAGCCTGTGAAAATAAGCCTGCCAAATATTCTTAAGGGAAAATGAACCAGGAAATGAATAGAACAGTACATTGCCAGGTCATTAGCACTACTCAAAGCAGAGAACACTAAGACAAGAACAACATGGCCACTGCAGTATTCCATTACAATATGCAGTTCAGTCAGTCACCATCTTTGAGGTGCTTTAAGTATTTCTTGGTCTGGTCACACCTACAGGTTAGTAAAGCAATCTTTGCCCATCAACTCTGAGAATGAATCACTGCCTCATTCCTCACCATTCCCTCCGCCCGCTCTTTTTAAATTTGATTCTACTTTCATTTATATGTTTATCACCTTAAGGACCTTGCTGTCCTTTATATTTAACATACACGGACTCTCCTTTTCCTGACTAGGTTTATCATCTAAACAAGAAGTTATTCTGGTTCCCTGATAGCATGACACAAACTTCCCTTTTCTGCTAAGATTCTGTCTAATGCAATTCCATCCTCCCAAGCCATCCTGCTGGTAACATGCAATTGATTAGCTGTTTTTGTTGGCCACCAGAAGACTGCTGACTCAAAGCCGGAAGCTATCCACCTTTTAGCCTTAAATTCACTGGGTACTTCTTGGGGGCCTCCTATTGAACCTATGTACACACTGAAGTCAAAGGATTCTAGTGTGGACCTTTTAGTCCTACAATTGGCATTTTGTGGGGTAGGAGTATATGGCCTGGTGAAGAAATAGGCAATTAGACCAAAGCATAAGTCCCATATCAGCTATCAAACAATGTAATAAGTAGATTTTCCTTGCCACAGTGCCACCAGACATCCACATGGGAATGTGCCACTTGCATTAGTTGTGCTTGTGTTTCCTGCATTGGTAACATTAGGGATAGGGCACATGCAGTAAGTTCCTCAGCAATCCATTCATTCTCTTGTGTAGAGAGACGTGAGGGGTAACTCACTCTCCTCATTCAAAATGGAGGGGGCTCGTATAGGTCCTGAAAACAGAAGTGACAAGATTCCTGCACGTTTAATTCCCCCAAGCATTCTTATGTTGAAACAGAGCCGCCACACAACTCATCCCAGAGGGATCAGTACCCCATCCGAGGGCTTGGGGTACTACTGGGCATAAGGACATCCAACAGCACAAGCATTATACAGTTTTCTAATTGTCTGTTTGAACCATGAATTTTACCCATCTGACTCTGGTATCTGTATCTCCTTATCATCTCTCAACCTTGAGAGTTTGCCTCAGCTCCTTAACTTCAGCTATAGTTATTCTTCTGGGGTCATTATTAGGCACTTGTTCCTGACTCAATGTGACAACAACGTGGAGAGTTAGGTATCCTGTGGCATCTTTCCCTAAAACATCTGACCCTATGTTACAGACTCAATTGGTTACCTTATTGTAAACTGTGGCGACTGGAAGGGACACAGCCTTTAGAAAACTATAAGTTTTTCTTAAACATGTCCTCGTCCTCATCTTTTATATTAGGTGTTCATCCCTGGTGTTGGGTGGACCACCATGCATTATTTCAAACTTCTCCATTGTAACTCTGGTAGAGATATTTCTCAGCCCGTCAGAATTGTCTTTGATGTTCCAAATTCCCACAGGTCAGAACCAGACAGGCATCAAACCGTATAATTTGAAGGACTAAAGTCTAGGTCACATTAATTACCCCCTTTCCTTTAGCTACATGCACCTCCCATTATATCTCTGTTTTCCCTTCTGAAGTCTCAGTTGTACTAACTTTTTGACTCAAATATGAGTCCACCCATTTGCGGCAGTCCACATAGCTGTCTTGGTGATTGCAAGTGCTTCATAAGGGCCTTCCCAACCTGGATAGAGTTTATCTTTCTTTCAAGTTTGTATTACTACCAAACTCTCAGGCTAGAAATAATGAACCACAAACTCAAAGGCAGAGTCTGGGCAAGGAGTACTTGATGACTATCAGCTTAACACCTTGTACTAGATATTTTAGAAATTTCAGAAAATAGAGCAAAAATTTTAAAACACAGCTGGCCAAGACAAAACAGCTTGTAAGTCATAAAAATGATAAGGAGTACATCAAAAAGGATAGTCATGCATACAGATTTTTATATGCTCCAAGCCCAAGAAACACTTTCTGCACCATAACTTTAAACCTTTACATGTTTTATATACTTTTCTGTTTTCTTCCTTTTATTTTCTTTTACTAAAAAATATTCTTACACCCTAATCTTTCTTTATGTCTGCTTTTCTACTTAGTGGTTACTTTTTGCTGTGTTCTCTTTTCAAATACTTATACAAGGATAGAGTGCTGGAAAAGCATTTTGGAAATTAGTATATACTGTGGCTTGTTTGTTTTTACAGATTTCTGCAGCATGAGGCAAGCAGTCAGTCTCGGTATCTTATTGGCATTTACATAACAGTTGTGTTAGATTATTTATGAGAACCAAAATGTTAGGCTACCATAATTAACCTATTTGCCTATCATATAACTTGAAAGATTTTATAACTGAAACATAGAAAGCAAATGACATTATACCTTAAAATCATAACACAAATAAATAAAGTGAACAAAAATTTTAAAGGCATCTTTATCCATTTCCTACCCCTTGTTAGGGTTTGGATGAGGAATATCCTCCTACAGCCTCGTGCAAATAGATGCTATGCATTATACATGGGTTTCGTGTGCTGTTGGATGAGAGGCCTGGTCAGAAGGAGTGGACTATGGGGACTATAGGTGCATGGCAGACTCCAGACATGTGGTGCATCACTGGGCTTGTGATCTAAAAGAACATACACTCTTGCCCTGGCATTTTTAGAGATTCAGATCTTTCCTCTTCTGATAGACATCCTGAGCAGCTGTTTTCCCCCAGACACTTCCTACCATTCCCAGCCATCCACAAACAGACTGAGACCTCATGTAACTAAAATAAACTAAAACAAGCCTTTCCTCCTCTAAGTTGTGGACGTTGGGTAGTATGTCCCAGCAACCAAACAGTAACGAAGATATCACTTGATTTTTAAAATTCTCCCATCATATCATTTTCCCTCATTTTTTCTTTGCTTTAGAATTATCCCTGAGTTTATTCAGACGTTACATATCAATTTGGGCTGGTTGAGCTGTAGCAATGACGCTTTCATGATGCCTTTGAGTTTGCTCATATTAACTTTTGACAGATTATTAGCAAGGTTAATTTTTTTCTTCCCTTTGCATTCTTGAAGGGAATTTAATCCTAAATTCATCATGTATTAATATTTGACTAAAGTTACACACTATCTAAAACATGTATGTACATTGCTTACAAAGAAAGTTTCCTTAATCTGGGGGTTGGAGAAGTCACCCATCATGGAAAAAGAGAAGCCAATTATGTGGCTGCTTTTACTTAGTTACTTTTATTTTCCCATAAGGGGCCTCCCCGGTGGTCCCATTTACCCAAGGCTGATTGTAACAAACACAGATCAACAGGAAGACAAGCAAAATAAAACAAATCAAAAATTCCATTAAATCACAGTGCATTTTTAGGTGTATGAGTCAATTAAAGTTCAATGCCATTAATTTTTTTATTATTGCATAAGACTTCTCGTTTGTATGCGAAAATACCCATTTTGGAACATCAAACAGTCTCTGCTAAGGGAACTATAAAACTAACTTATCTTAGTTAGAAATTCTCATTTTTCCAAATACTTGCAAATTGAATTTCCATAAAGTTGGTTAGAGTGCTAGATGGCTGTTTATCTCCACAAAATTTCTCCTTTGAATTTGTGCTCCCAATTTTTCTCAAAACCGCTAGCTGTTAGGCTGCAAGGTTACAGTAATCAGGAGATATGGCAGGAAGCAGGCCTATGCATAGGAGGAGTGTCAGGAGACAAAGGCCAGATGCCAGCATTTAACAGAATGGACCTTTTTGAAAATAACCAAAATTTTAAAAAGCAAATCTAATGGTTGCAAACTAATGCCTTCAAAGATCTTAAAAACAAAACAAAACAAAGCAGAATCATGGCTTGACATACCCAGTCTTTGATAGAGCCAACTTTGGGCCGAAAGACGGTAGGTTTACAAATTGAATCTTTGGGCCATATAAAACATTATTTAATCGTTTTCTATTTTTCCTTTATTTTGGTATGAGGTCTAATCCTCCAAAACATTAACATTCTCCGCAATGGATTATCTGGGGGATGTCAGAAGGAAAATCTTTCTTTCCATTTTCCCAAGGTTTCCTGTTATTTCCCATTTTCAGCTGGTCCCTGTGCCAAAGTTTCCCTAAGCATGCAGCCGTCTTCCCCTGAAAAGTGGAGGTTTCTTGTTCACCCAGCGGAATCACTTTGTCTATTGCCAACCATTCTTCCCTAGGGAGAAGCAAATCATGGGACCAGAACTTCAAACTTGCTTTGAGGCACATCTCAGTCACAGATATCTGAACTCCAAAAAATGCCTTGACCCTAAAAGCAGTACTTATAGGTTATTAAAGGTTTTCCCACCTTTAATAATCCATGAAGTCACTGGGTCATTGCAATGCCCACCTTTCCTGAGTGTCACCCTTGCCATTTCTAGGAACAACAGAATTAAACATTTTTATAATCCCATGTGAATCAGGACACCCACCCAAAGCAAGCTACCCCAAAATGGGGTGGACTGTATATCCCCCTTTCCACGAGTCCCCCTCTAGTGGACATAACACATCTCAGATGAGCCCCTGAATTTTGGAAACAAGTCTACCTGAAAAAGATGGATATGAAATCTGGGAAAACTCTAAGGTAAGGCTTTAATATTGATCTTGGATGAATAGATGTCTACCAGAAAAGCACCCTGAGGGCAGTTTTGTTACACTTAAAAGGTGGTTAAGCAATCTTTGTTCAGAAGCTCTGGAAATGAGTCACTTTCTAATTCTTTACACTCCAGAAATATCATCCATTGTTATGAAATCCAATTATCCCTCCGTGATGATTTACCAAAATTCTATATTCCTAGCTAGATACCAGATGGCAGAGCTCCAAATTCCTTTTGCTCTAAATCTCCATATTTTACATTCTGAAAGATTGGGAACTAATTCTTCATAAAACTAAACTCCTTCATATCGACAGCATGGCATTCTAAAACACACAGAGATACCATTTTTTTACCTTTGGCTTTGTCTTTGTTTTCCAATCAGCTGTATTGAGCTTTATCCACCACATCTATTTTGCTTCTTTTTGCCAAATTAAAAGTTATTACATGTCCAATCCACACCCACAGAGTCTGTCTTTCTAGATCTTATAACAAGGCATGTCAAAGTTGAAGGACAGCTCAGTGTTTTTAGTTTGAATTGATCTAGTTCATCACACACCATAAAAAATGTGGAACATGGTTTAGTGGAAAAAAGCACAGTGAACTCTGAGTAACAAGTCCATGGTTATGATGCTGGCTTTCTACATAGTAAATAGCTGTAACTTGGCACAGACAACCTCTGTAATAAACTTCCAGCTGTAAAATGTGAAGATTGTAAACCACTTCACTCATAAGACTAATGTTACCAGAAGTAAAAGATCTTAGATTTAAATACCAAAATGCCCATGTAGAATAAGTGTGGTGAAAGTGGGCAGCTTTGTCTTGTTCCTGATTTGAGAGGGAACAATTTCAATTTTTCTGAGAACATCATGCTCAATGAAGTGAGTCAGAAGCAGAAGGTGAAACATGGAATGGTCTCTCTGATATGAGAGACCCAGAGCACAACTCTTATGGAACTTAAAACGAAAAACAAAGTGAAACGGGGGGAGGAGGGACGGCAGAGAGGGAGGGGTGTGTGGCGGGAGGGACAAAAGGAAAGTGGGAAAGTCCTTGTCACCTTGACAAGATACGTATGCGCACAAAACGCTAAACTTCGTGGTAAACCTTAAATTTTGCACTTATACATATCAATAAAATGGGGGGAAAATAAATACCAAAATGCTCTAGTTTAGGGTAATGAGTACTGTAGTTATACTGTCTGGGCAAAAAGCTTCAAGAAAACATCACAGAATTGCCATCTAGTAGGTTTTTCAGGCCAAATGCCTTGTAGATTCTTCTTTATACTGCTCAAATAAATATTGTCTAAATATGAGGGACTCTACTAATGCAAATAAGCTGAACCTCTCTCATAACTCTATTGAAAATATGATAAGTTATATCTAGAAAAGCTGTTTCAATGATAGGTGTGAAAAACTATTTCCTTGAATTAAAAAAAAAAAATTCTATCCGCCAAATGACAAAACAAGGTTGGATTCTTGGAAGTCCCTTTGTCAGAAATCTAAGGCAACCAAATTATATAAAAATTAATAAGACATCAAAATCTTCCAGTTGGGTTCCAGCTGTAGATAACAGGAATGAACATGCTCTCTATCCCAAAACACACACAGTAAATGCAACTATAAAATCTGCATCCATGAAGATACTTGAGGTTTTGAGAACTTTGAAAGTAAACAGCCCAAGACATACTGAAGAAAAAGGTCAGAATCTCAAATGCTCCTAAACCAGTTGTGTGTTCACTGTTTTCCTCCTCTGGGAGCCCTTGACCTGCACTTAATCTAGGCCCAAACTCAGAGATGAGTCTGGTGTAGACAGAGAGAGATTCCAGAGAAGTTCTCTGGTTCTGGCTTAAGGTAGAGGAAAGAGGATTCCGAACACTGAAAACATGCAGACAGACTCCTCCCTCTTCTCTATTCAGTCATGTCCCAGTTCCCAAGCCATCTTGCAATTAAAATGGGGACAGCAATAAAAGTGACAGCAAGGGTTCATAAGTTGCTACAAAAACTCACAAGTCACTCGCAGGTTCCTATGAAACTATGAGAGAAGAAATGTTTCCTCTCTGCCTGGGGAAGCTGCGACACCAAGGCTGTGTGGTGAATGCAGTGTTCTTAACCTTGTATTAATGTTTCTATTTCTGTGTTATGTGATCCCCCAAAGAGGATGCAGTTGCACAGGAGAGTGGGTAAATAAAACTTAAGCTCTCTGGCTGAGGGATCCAAATGGGAAACCACTAGAAAAAAAGTTCTGAAATGAGGAACGAGAATAAAACCATAGGATTTTACAGGAAACAAGACTAATACACAATTAGCCAGTGCTGAACCATGAGCAATCAGGATTTTTTAGGTATAGTTCTCACAAAAAAGTTACAAGATCTTTATGTTAAAATTTAAAAAGCTAATGAATATAATCAAAAGTCTCAATAACATCTTTAGATCATAGATTTAAAGAACTATAAAGGAAGGTGTAATATGATAAAGATGTGATTTCTCCTCAAACTGATCTACAGATTTAATGTTATACCAACTAAAATCTAAGCCACATATTTTGTAGATATTAGTAAGCTGCTTTGAAATGTCACAAAGAAAGGCAAAGGAAATAGAATGATGAAATAATTTTGAAAAAGAGGGGAAAATAAAATATTGCACAAAATGTAAAACTTAAAACTTAAAACTATGATTTAGGTGAGAGGACAGGCACATTGATAAATGCAATGAAGAGGCAATTGTAGTCAACTACTTTTTGACGAAGTTATGGGCAATTCAATGAAGAAACAAAATTCTCTTTTGTAAATGGCATTAAAACAATTAGATATCCATCTGTGGTAAAAAAAAAAAAAAAAAAAAAAGAAACTGCTGAAACTTCACAACTTCAACCAGAAGCAAGTTTAAAAGGTTTGAAAACTTAAATATACAACTTAAAAATAAGAAAGAAAAAAACATTTTAAAACAGATGGAAGGCAATAAGCTAGATCTAGGCAAAGAGTTCTGAAATATGACACCAAAATCATGATCGTAAAAGAAAAAGTTGAACTTTGTTACAATTCACAACTTCTGCTCTGTGAAAGATAGCATTTTAAGGACAAAAACACAAGTGCATGATTAGGAATAAAATGTCCAAATTGCATGTTTCACTGATAATTTGTATGCAAAGTACATAAAGAGGTCTCAAAACTCAACAGTAAATATATATATGTTAAATAATGAATGCGAAAAGTATTTGGATGGGAATGTTTCAAAAATGAATTGTGGGCAGCAAAAATTTTTGAAAAATAATATTCAATGTCATTGGGAGATAGGTTTTAATGAAAATTAGAACAACTATGAGATGCGACTTCAACATCTTAGAAAAGCAGGTAAGAATTCAGATTCAATGAAACCCCGCAGACATAAATGCCAGGGAAAAACAAGAGAACATCTCTTATGCAGTTAAACACTTACTGTAGGACCCAGCAATCTCAAGTCTAGATATTTATCCTTGAGAAATGGTGTTGTGTAGCAAGTTCCTCCAAACTCAAATATTCCTTCCTGGGGGTAGGAAGGAGCCTATGGGAAGGGGGAAGTAAACATTCACCAGACTCATGAGGCCCCTCCCCAAGGATATATAGACACAGTATATGTTTGCAGAAAGAGACTCTCTTTGCTAGTGGAGCTGCCTGCAGGTCCTAAAGGAAGCTCCAAGGAGAATCTTCTGCCAGGTGAGCTGCCTGAAGGTCGTAGATTCAGCTCCAGGGAATGCAGCCTCTGTGAGCTGCTACCTGTGCTCGGGTGGACTTTCCTGTGATACAGAGCTGTCTCTGGGTCATCCTCACTCCTGTAAAGTAACTCCTCACCCACATTGCTGTAAGTAACCCCAATAAACTCATTAATTCATCAAGTTGAACTGTGGCATGACTATTAGTCTGTGGGATGTACAGTGAATAAATATTCATGTACACGTCCCCAGGATAGTTTTCCTGCAACACATGGTGCCCAATCAGAGACAAACATAATCAAAGAGGAGTTGGGGAGGAGTGGACCCCTGGTGGGTGCTGCATTATGCAACTGAGGCTGTTTGCTGTGACTGGAGCCTCCATAGGCCGAATCCTGATACGGCTGCCTTTCCCCAAGTCTTATGAGAGGATGTACATTCTTGTTGCAGGGGTGGTTGCATGCCAGCTGGGATGGATGACAAGGCCCTTGACCAAGCTCTATGTGTGTGGAGATAACGTGGGGGATCCCAAGGCAGGCATGTTCCTTTACTTGGCACAAGATGGCATGCCTTTTTTAATGAAAGGTGTCTGTCTGTGAGTATGGATATGTGTCCACAAACGCCGATGGACTAAAAAATTAACTGTGCTCTCTGAGAGTAGCGTTGTATGGGACTGGATCGTAAGCAGGCTGTAGCATGAGTTGCACGGCCTTTGTGTGAGTGATAAGACATGCAATTGAGCTCAGCTGTCTTCCCATAAAGAAGTTGCCCACATCAAGGAGGAATTACAACAGAAAAGAGACATTCAGTTGCTAGCCTCTTCATGAGCCTCTGATTTGGCAAGGAAAGCAGGAAAGGGAGGATGAGCTGTTGGTGTTGACTTACTGCTTACAGCTCGCTGGATGCAAGAGAAAGAGAGTGCGAGTTAGATCTATGCCACAGAGCCCTTCCCAGAATCCCCAAAGTTGGGGCACATGGGAAGAATGAGTTAGTGACTAGTTGTGATAGAACATACTCCCCTGAAGCATCCATTTATTTGGGGAAGGAAAAATCAATGATTCAACATGCAGATGAGGACCTTAAGAGTTGCCCAATATAAGAAACGTGGAAGACTCAGCACCTGAACTGCGTTGATTAGAAAGACTCCTAAGCAAGCAATGAAAGAGCATCTGACAGCCTGGGTCATGGAGCACATGGGGACCGATGAGATTAATCCAGTGCTGTCAAAGCAGGAAAACTATGAAATACAACTTCTCATTTCTCCTTGAGATAAAGACTCCGTAACCTGAAACAAAACAAGAGGAATCAGTCCCTGATAGACTGGCTCATATGAGCTGTTATGGACACGTGGTTACTGCTGGCTGAGGGCCCCATAAGTATCAGAGGTTGAGAGAGAATAAAGGACAGTATTACTCAGGGAACTAGTATAAAAGAGGGAATGTCTGATGCCCAGAGTACTGGGCCTCATAGGACTATATTCACAGAAGAGTTTAAAAAGAGGTAGGGTCAGCAGAGACCTTGGAATTTAATGCATCTTTAATGGCTTTGTTGAGCCTCATGGTACGACATGACATGCTCTTTATGAGGAAGCAAAGGCTTTGCTGCACCTGAACAATCTCCATGAACATATACATTAGATTCCTAAGGTGTTAAAGCATTCAGAAAGAGGTGAAAGAGAAAGCAGACAACAGGTCCTGAATAGGTCATTCAAAAGTAAAGATGGAAGATTTGTGTCAGGCTGGAGTGCCTAGGGAGAAAGCTGACAGAAAGCCAAATGCTGTGCTTGTGAATCTGTGGAAGTCTTTAAAGCCTGATCAGCAGTTCACCACAAAGAGGAGTGAAAACAGGAAGTTAAGGTGTTCCTCACTGCAACACCTAGGCTAAAAGGAGGTGTGCTGGGGTGGGAACCTCCACAGCCACGTCCCTAATGGGACCGCCACGGTGGGAACGTGAAGGCCCGCGTGGCAACTAGAGGCTCCATGTGAAATTCTAGATGTATTGGTTCCCTACAAATGTGTAGACTATGTGGGCTCTGGCAGATACTGGAGCCAAAGTGGACTTTAATTCATGGTAACTCCCAAAAGCACTAGAAGCAACAGGCAGCAGTGGAAGGATATGGAGATAAACTGATGCAGGGGAAAGAACTAAGCTCACCCTAGGGGTTGGCAATTACTGCCCTCCAGGAGAAAACTGTTTGCATTTCTCTCCTCCAGGAGGATATTCTGGGATGTACTGCAGGGTGTACCTTGCACACCACTGCTGGAGAGTTTCGCCTGACAGTGGGAACTGTGAAGGTCATTACATGGGGTTGGGTTAGATGGAAGCCTGTAAGGTTGCCTACCCCAAGTACTGTGGTAAATATCCAACAGTATAGGCCGTCTTCGGGCTATGATGCAGTTAAGGTGTTAGCGTAGAAATTATTCATTCAACTTAAAGCCCTTTTAATAGCCCAATGTGGCATATGAAGATGTCATGGAAGATGGAGAATGACTGTAAATAATAAAGAATTAAATAAGATAGTGTCCCCCATCCATGCTGCAATAGTCAACACTGCTCTTTGATGAAACAACTGGTACAAGTGATGGGGTCTTTCCAGGCTATATTGGACTATGCCAATGCATTTTTTTAAAAAGAATACCTTTAATTGCCAGATCCCAAGACCAGTCTGCCTTCACTTGGAATGGGTAACAATGGACCTTCAGAATGCTTCTCCAGAGTTGCCTTCACAGCTGCAATATTTGTCATGAGACATTGGTCTGGGACCCTCTCTTGAAGATATGCACGCTCATTTAAAGGAGCAAGGATGGGAGGGCAATCCTCACAAGATGTAACAGCCTGGCACAGCAGTAAAATTTCCGGTAGTTTTACATATATGATACCTGTCAAGATTATTGAAAAGAAATCCTAGAACAGCTTAAAGTGTAAAATGTGAAACAGCTAGAGACATTTCTAGGGTTCTGAGGGTATTGGTGAATTTTTATAACTCATCTTGTCCCAGTGGTTCCTCCTACGTATAATATGATAAATAAAGGATGCCTGCCACATGAAGCTGAGAAGGAAGGCCTCAAGATGCTTTTGAGCAGGCTAGGATACTTTCAGGATAAGCTAAACAATTATGTGCCTGAGAGCGAGTGTGGCTGCTGCAGCATAGCCTGCCAAAGCTTAGGCATGCATAGACATGTACATCACCCTTCCAGGGCTCAGGGAACATCCTAGAAGAAATGGAAAAGAAGTAAGAGCTGGAGGACGGAGTGGAATGTTGTATAGCAAGTTCCTCTGAATCGAAATTTTCCCTTCCAGAGGAAAGGAAGAGGCTCTGGAATTCAGAAGTTAACAACTCACAGGTGAATCTTAATAGGGTCACAAAACATCTTTCCTGAGGATAAAGAAGCAGTAAAGATCTACAGAAAGAGACTCTGTTAGTAAAATTGCCTGCAGATCATGGGCATTGGGCTTCAAGGAGACCCTGAGCTCCAAAGACAATCTCCTGCTGATAGTGCTGACAGAAGATGATGTAGTGAGCACCAGGGTCTCCAGTCTCTGTGAGTTGTCACTTAGGCTGGGATGGACCTTCCCATGATTCAGATCTGCCACTGAGGCATCCATGCCCTTGTAAACAACCCTTCATCCATACTCCTATTAATAACCTGGATAAGCACGCTGGTTCACCAGGTAGAATTTGGAGGAACTCTTACTTCAGTCAGTGGGCTGGGTTCTGCCTGCAGTGAATAGTCTTGTGCAGGTGTCCTCAGAAAAAATTTTCACCCAACAAATGAAAACTTAGGATCATGTAAAAACTACACACAACAAGTGTAACAGCTTAATTTATAGTCACCCAAAACTGGAAACAGCAAAAATAGCCTTTAGTGTGATTGGCTAAACAAAATGTGGTACATATACATCACAGAACACTACTCCTGAGCAGAGAAGCTGTCAAAATGCATGAAAATGTGAATAAGTTTCAAAACTACTTGAATGAAAAAAAATGAACCAGTCTCAAATACTGTACACTATATAAGTCCACGTTCTTAAAACAAAAGGGGGCTATTTCAAGAGATAACAGGTCGGTGGCAGCTCACAGGAAGGCATTGCTTTGTGGCAATGAAACAGTTCTGTATACTGATTAAGATGATAGTTATGGGAAGTTATTCATGTGTTACAACTCATAGAACTGTCCAACAACAAAAACCTTCTCATTACTAGTTTATGAAAGAGAATAAATGAGAAAGAGCACAGCCATATTCTCTGATAATAAACTGACAATAGAACAGTAATTTAATTTGGAAATATAAAAACCATATTTATTAAAAGGTGATAGTCTTCCAGGCCAAGAAAAATCTAATTTCTGACATTTCCTTGTGGTGCCAAAGCCAGCCGGTGGATTTTACCCATCTACTATTGGTTAAACTATCTGCAGACATCAAAAATTTCACATATAGAAGAAAATACTCCACCTGAACCATAAGACGCACACCATCAGAGTGGACAGAATGACACTCGTCCAAGGAGGTGTAATGCATTCGCCAAAACAACGGCTCCTAACCATGGTTTATATCAACTGACTTCCTACTATTCAAAATTACTCACATTTAGCCTTACAGAAAATAATCTATTGCTAAGATTTTTGTGAAGTTGTTTTTAGCATATCTGTTTGCTTGCTATTTATAATTTTGAAGAAGAGAAAGGGAAGGATTGGGAGGAAAAGAGTATTATACACATTAAACAGAAGCTACTGAGAGAAAAAAGAAAGAGTAGCAAAATGGAATTGCATGAGCTTATACACAGATGGTTAGGGAAACGTGACTTAAGGCAGAGAATTCTGAAAGCAAAAACTGTCCTGTTTTAAGGCCAGGTGCAAACAATCTTGACAGTTTAATAAGAAATATTTTTTGTTTGTTTCTTCAACAAAATTTTTACATGAATGGTTTGCAAATGTCATGAAGCTAATCAAATGCCCGAGACACTGTGAAAACACCCACAGACAATGAGCACAGAGCACTGGTAAATTCCCCTATTAAATAATCAGCATTAAAAGAAGATGGGATCATATTTAACATTCAAATTTTGATTCATATATTTATATATAAGCATTTTGGACAGTGGGATTTTACGTCAGTTTTTAATAGAAGGAAAAGGCACAAATACATATCTACAAAAAGCTACCATTCAAAGGTCAAAATTATACAGCGAATGAACATAATTTTGAAGTACAATGCACCACAGCCCTTGGGGTTATGGCTTCAACACAAGAATTTGACAGAGCCAAATTATTCAGTTCAAACCAGTCTTCAAACCTCAAACTTTTTGTTTTGTTTCGTTTTGCTTTGCTTTATTTGTTTTTTGAGACAGGGTCTTGCTGTGTAGTCGAGGCAGGTCGTAAACACCTGGCAATCCTCCTGCCTTGGCCTCCCAAGTGCTGGGATTACTGGTATTCGCCACTGTACCTGGCTTCTCTGGTGTTGGAGAATTGAGCTCAAAGCCTGGAACCTGTTAAAGAAGTGCTTTAGTTGCTAAGCTATGACCCAGCCCTCTATCAGTTTGTGCTGTGGGATCCAGCTCAGGGCTTTGTGCTTGTAAGGCAAACATTCTAACTACTTTGCTATTCCTCCAGCTTTACTTATTTATTTATTTATTTTTGAGACAGGGTTTTGTTCCAGCCCAAAGTGGTCCCAAAATCACTATGTAGCCTAGGCTGGCCTCAAATATACAAGATCCTCCTGACTCAGCATCCTGAGTGCTGAGATGACTGGTATATACCGCCACACCCAGCTTAAGCAGTGCTGGAGAATCAAACTTAGAGCCTTGTGCTTGTTAAGGCAAGCACTTTAGCCACTGAGTTACGTGCCCAGTCCCCAATAATCTTAACCTTAATTTTCCCATCCGTCAAATAGGTATTAATACTACCCGTCTCATAAAATATTTTGCAGCTCAAATGAAGTAAACGGTGCAACACTCAGTAGATGACTGTTACTTTTTTCAGCAGCACTGACAGTGGAAGGAGCAGACGTCACAGTATATGAACAGAACTGCCAATATGAATTCCAGAACATTCCTTGGATTCATCTTTAGCCTTGCTGGTTTTCTTCAGTATCATATTATTGTGCTTATTATTATTTCTCATTTTCATTGTTTTTAATTTAAGGCATTAGATTTTTATCCTTATTATATTTTCTCCTCTTCATCGTGTTATTGTGTAATAAATTAATATGCTATGGGATATAATTGAGATCAGCAAACACCTTCTTAAATAGGCTTTTGCTAATTACTTTTAAAACTTTTCTTATGATTTTTCTCCATTTACTTACTTAAAACATGTGCTTCTCTTGATTGTAATTTAAAATACTTCCCTAGGTTTCATATTTTGCATGTTAGGTTTTTTTTTTTTTTTGACAGGTAAGCAAGTGTATAGGAACTCACTATGTAGCCCCGGCCAGCCTTGAGCTCACAGCAATCCTCCTGCTTCAGTGATGGAGTTAGCATATACCACCATGCCCAGATTATGTGGTGCTGGGGAATCACTTCAGGGTCTTGATCTGGCCAGGCAAGCTCTTTAACTGCTGAGCTATTCCTCCAACCCTGCTCTGAGAAAGTTTTAGGAGAAAAGTCTTCAAACCACTCTCCCAAGAGTGAACCTGTAATCTGTGATAAAGTGAAAGCCCCCTCCAGAGCTTGCATGTTTTTCCATCTAGCATTCACCTTAGCCCTGGAACTCAAAGAGATACCTGGTGACTCACGTCATGCCAATGAATAGAATTAATTAATTAATTAATGTAATTAATTAATTAGTGTAAAGACACTGCAAAGGTAATATTTAAAAATAAAAATTCACAACCATAACAAATACTATAAAGTCAGTTCTATTTGATTTTACACTTTTCCTTTCCCTAGAGTCTTCATTATATACTGGGGAACCCTATCAATCTTCAGGGGGGGCTCGAGCTGGTAGGAAGCACTGAGAAAAACAACCTGGCTACAGCAGTGATAAGCGCTTCTCCAGGAAGCACGGACGCTTGTTCATTCTCTCCTTTCTCTTACTTGTATCTTATTGGTTTTGAACCCAACCTTTTCCTTTGCTTTCTAAGAACCTCATTCACCATATTATTTTTCATGTGTTCTTATGTTTCTCTACATTTGATGAATAAAATAATTTTAAATGAAGTGGCAAGAAAGACAGTATCTCTTGAGTCACGTTTGCATTTAGGGCTAGTGTGGGTTCCGAGGAAGGAGAGATGACATCAAAGAAAGAATAGGAAGGAAAATGTTTCTTTTCTTCTATTAAAGTATAAACCGGCAGGTGTTTTTCTTTATGTGTGACCTATGTACTTATATTTAAGCTCATCTCAGGGGTATTATAATCATTACTAGACAGCCTGGGAAATTTCAGCAATGTAATTAATTTCTGGTGACAGTAACAGAGCTCTAGCTGTCTCAGTTTACAATCTGCCTGATCATCACACTGGATTGAAGGCCATCACACCTGGCAGAGCTACAATTCATTTTTACTGGTACTAGTGGCAAGTGTCAGTAGCCAAGAAATATAGTGTTAGTTGTCAGTTTTTTTGCCAAAAACCAGGCAAATCTAAGGACACTTAGGGATTATCTCTCTTATATATTGTGTGTGAGTCCTTGGAAAATCTTCAATTTGGTTCTAGATAAGAGAAAACTTATCCTCCTGAAAAATCATTTCTGTGTTTGGGATTGAAACTTTTAAAGCTGCTTTTTGCAAGAGAAACTACCAAAAAATGAGTAAAATTCACAATATCTTATCTGATTTTCCATGGATAGATGAGGATTAGATAATATTTATAAAATATCTTAAATTTGCTTCTTTTGAGCAATTTTTATATTAAGTTGTAAGGGAATGCGTGTTTGCTTACTTCCTGATTTACATCTATCAATATGAGAAATAAGTAGCATTCAGCATGTAAGTAAAAAATTAAATCATTTGACTTTTTTGTGTCAAGTAATACAAAGCTAGTAAATGACATTCAGGTCAGTACCAACTAAACCTGCATTCCTGACTTTGGTTAATCTTAAACCTGCTATAACCAAGATGGTAAAACTGCCATTATGTAACAAAAATATCAGTGCAACAAAATATTGTAAAGAAAAAATAATATATTTCCATTATGTACTTATCTATAATCTAATTATCTATTTCTATCCAATTCTCATAATTCAAGTACACTGATCAAGAGACATAGTGAGTCACTGGCCAGCTTCAGGTTGGGCCCCAGGCAACCACGGCCTGGTAGTATGGCATTGACGAAAGCAATCTGGGTGTATCACTACTAATTACATTTGCAGGAAACAAATAAACTTGTCTATTTTCTCTTACTCTTTCTGTCTTTTGCCTGTTCTCAATTTCATCCTTCTCCTTTGCCTTCTAAAAATCTCTTTTACCATATGATTTTTCATGTGTCTTCTGTTTCCTTATCTTTTATGAATAAAACGCAAATATTCTTTTTCTGACACAGTTCTTTATCATACTGATGTCTTATTGCAGACAATCCCTCTAGCCACAGTGTTACTATGAGATAGATATCCTGTCCCTTGGAACAAGAGGCACCAGTGACTTCCCTATAATAAATTAAGAATCCCTGGCCTAGTTCATGCTGTTCAAGGAATTTCATTGTTGAGAGAAAGACAACTTTCTAAATGACCTCTGGGCTATACCTCCACTGCCTCTCACATACATGCATCAAGTAGAACTGACAATTTATAAATAGAAAAGGAAAAAAAAACCCTCATGGAAACACAATTCTTATGAGCATATATGATCATTAAGCCTCTCTTAGCTAGAGCAGGCATGATGAATTTTGACCCACTTACTTCTTCCAGGATCTACTCAAAAGACTTAATGACAGGAAGTGTCACTTGGTCACAGGAAATTGAGTTTCCAGTAATATAGAGAGGTATGGTGGCTGTATATTCTTACTGACATGCCGAGAGACCAAACCTCTTGGCTTTCAAGAAAAGCAATGTGTAGATTATCAGAATCTTCTAGAAGGATAAGACATATTCCTTGGGTAAGGGATACAAATAAAATGGTGGAAAAATATATGTATGTATGTATGTATGTATGTATGTATTTGTACAAGCCAATGATATTGTGTTCTCTGGTTGGCCGAAGATGAAACTGAGCTCAAGGAACATATGTATGGGAAAAGCAAAGTCCCGAGGGGGCGAAAAAATTGACTCCACACTTTCATGTTCAAAAGCCATTAGCCACTAAAAATGGGAGGAGATACTAGTTGGCGTGGAGAGTAATGAGTAATGACTTTGGCTAAGTTTGTACCTGATTTGACAGAAGTATGTGTTAAAGCACATGCTTCTCAAGTTTCTTCCATCTGCCTGTAAAAGCCTCCACATTGATGGACTTTATTGATGCAGTGAGTCAGAAGCAGAAGATGAAACATAGAATGGTCTCTCTGATATGAAAGTCCCAGAGCACAACTCCTATGAAACTTAAAACGAAAAACAAAGTGAAACAGTGGGGTCAGGTAGGGGAGGAGGGAGGGTGGGGAGGGTCTGGGGAGGGACAAAAGGAGAGTGGGAAAGCCCTTGTCACCTTGACAAGATACATATGTGCATAAAAGGCTCAACTCCATTGTAAACCTTAAATTTTGCACCTATACATATCAATAAAATGGGGAAAAAAAGCACACGCTTCTGATTTTTAAAATACTGGGTAGATACATAGGAACAGTTATATATTTTGTCAGAAAGTACTTGTTACTATGGTTTTATATTCAGATTTTCTAAACTAGGTAACTGTGTCATGGAACATACTGTCTAATGAGCTATGTGTAGACAGTGCATGAAGATACCACCTTATGTTCAAGTTAAGAAAGGCTGCAGGTGACATGTGACATGTGTCCTCTGAGTATCACAGGGGCCTTGAAGAGCTGATGAAGCTCTAAGAAATCCAAAGGAGTAAGGAAAACCCTTTATTTCTCTTTCTTTTGAAAAGTACAGGTTTTCAGAAATACTTGGCCATGGAATTCCTTTATTCAAATAACTTACACTAATAAGCAAAGGTATATTGATATTACAAAGAACACTGCCTGTAAAAAACTGACGTGTGTGCAGAGCAGGGAAATACAATGATAATGATTAAAGTGACTTTGGTAACTAGGAGAAAAATCAATACAAAATTTCAGGTCATATGTAATTTCCTTAAGGTCCAACCATTCTTGTAAATCATCATCAAAGCTAAATTAGCTCTTAAACTTCTTAAGCAGGTAGATATTTGTGTATAGATATTCACTTTGTGTGATTTGCATTTTTAAAAAGCGAAAGATTTCAGGCTTTTTAATACAAATTGAGGAGCTATTGCAGTGTACTGTAAGCATGAGCCCTCCCAGTGACAGAGAACTCCACACCAATTTGCAGTGTGACTAATCCAGCATCAAATTGATGCTCCCTTAGGGAGTGCTAATTGGTTTCCATGGTCATACCTATAGTTTTGTGAAAATGTATTAAGAACATAAAGAAGGATGTGGAATACCTAATTGCAGAGCCATTTAAGTTATAAATGAAACTCTTGTTGAATGAAGGTTGTATTCATGATCATAATTTCAATAATGGGTCTATCAAGAGCCCTTCTTTTCATCAGATACTATTTCTGATCATCTCTATACAGTAGGTCTAGTGTTCTCCTAAAAAGTTGGACTCAGAAGAGAGGGGCTAACAAAGAAAAACATTTATCAAGCATTTGTTCCATGTATGGTGCCATTATAAACATTTCACATTAGTAACACATGTGACCCTCACCACAAACCCACTGAGGTAGACACCACTATCGCCTTCATTTATAGATTACAAAAACTGAGTCAGAGAACTATCAGCTGTGCTGCTCACCTATAGTAAAACCAGGAACTGGGGCAAAGGTATGCCTCTAAATCATTTATTTTAGGTCTTTACTATCTTAATCTCACATGTGTATGTGTTTTTGTTTCCTCTAATCTTATAATAAATTGATGCAATTTGAACAATCATGACAAGGTGATTACTATTACAGCTGCTTGATAATTTTATGAAACAGTGTCCCCAAGGGTTTTCAACATGGTTACTCTAAAGACCACAATCAGTTTCATAAGCAAATCTCCTACTTTCCTGTTTGATGTCTCTCTTCATTTTCACAGTCCAACTAAGAAAAATGTCACTTGAGTTTACTTCTGTAGACAGTTTTTGGCATACTCAGCAGTAAAATGCACCAGTAAAAATTCTAAAAGCGGTGGACAGCCTGTGTTACATTTACGGATATTTTACTCCTAAAGTGCTTTAGTCAAAAAAGCTTCCCTGCCCCCAACGCTGCTGCTGTGCTGACTGCTTCAACCAACAAAACTGCTCTGCACCTGTCTCTGATGGCATCCACCACCCAATACAAGACAACTATGATGTCAGAGTGATTAATTCAGAATTTAGGCTTCAGGTAAAAGTCCATTTCTTGGACAACAGAAATGTTATGTCCAGGTCAAGGGTTAAGTCTACCCCGGGGCCACTGACCAGATTTAGAGAAGTGAAAACGCCATATTATAACAAAGAACTGCTGCACACTAAACAAGCAAACTAAGCAAACGATCAAGGTAGGTTGAGGGAATTAGTAAATTCAAAGCAAGAAGCAAAGGAAGCAATATTTATAGTGCTTTCCTCTACTGCAGGGCCCTAGTTGGAACTTCATTGCATTTATTAATTGCCCTGAACCACCCTGGGGAGAAGTCATTACTGCTTCCATTAACAGATGTAAGGGAGAATAAACAGCCTGCCTGAGGGGAGGGGAGAGTGGCACAGGTGGTGACAGAGCCAGGGCTCCAGCTCAAATCTGGCATGACAGTCCTCTTTCCAATACTTCACATTCTTTCCTGAGTAAACGAAAATTTAAAGTTGGACAAGAGTTGCTTTCAAATGCGTCCTAGAAAACCGGGGCTTTGTTCTATATAACTTTGAGAAGAGCTGAGACTACAGTAGGGCGATTCAATTTGGCAAAATGATACTTTCCAAACACAAGACCTGTCTGAAATGGGAGAAGAAAATTCTGTGTTTGAATTCCCCACTAGAGGCTTTCAAGAAGTTGAAGAGTCAGTTCTCCAAAATAATTTAATGCTAAAACGCTAAGGAAAGCACATGCACCCTGAGAAATCCCTGCCGTTAAGGATACAGTGTGCAGGCTCTACTCCTTCCCAGCTGTGGGATGTTACGGATGTTGCTGGCCTTCTGCTCGTTTATTGGTAAAATAGGCAAAATGTCATTTTATAGTCTACTATAAAATTCACGCCCTAAAAGATAAAATGAAATATCTGAAACGCCTAATATATTACAAACCTCAAAGTGTGTTAGCTCTCCTTACTTCTGGATGAAAACTGGGTCACTGTCAGCTGCCGCCACGCAGGAGCTGCCTGTCACTGTCACTGAGCACAAGAGCACAGCGAGGAAGAGCTCCTGGACCTGAGGCCTCTCCCAGGTGTGCTCACCTGCGTCCCTCCTGACTGGACCTTTACTACAGACTCAAGTGAGTTCACTGCTTCTTCACTTCCAAAGAAAAAAATGCATTGTTCTTATGTGTTGTTTTCAGAGTTAAATGTAAACTTCTAGTGTTTTCCTCAAAAGCATGAATCAAGATGCTATTTATGTGACACCTTTGTTCCCTCCCTTTCCACGATTGCTTTCAATAAAGTACAATACTGTTTTGTCTCACAATTAATGACATAATTAATGTGACTATGTCCTAAAAGTGAGTTGTTGGCTGCAAGTTAATTTATACTGACCTTAACTAACACAGAACGCATTTTATGAATAACATTAGACTTAGTACTGTGGGGATCGGCCAAATTATCTGCCAAAATCTTAGAGTATGGTTTATAGTTTACCTAAAATAAGTTGACTGAAAGGCTGGTAAAGGAGAATGAAGAATATGTAAAACATATGGTTGTTAAAGTGGCCGCATGTGATTTTTTTAAATCTGAAATTCAAGTAGATATCAATAAGAAAAGATGCCATTATAGAAGTCCTAATCCTTCATGCATTTTAAAGAATAATTCTTATGTGTAAAGTAAGAAAAACCACATAATCTTTACTGTTGTACAGAAAAGAGTAGTGATAATAAATTAATAGTTAAAAACTTTTATTTTCCAAAAAGCGTTAAAAGCAACATATGACAGAGATACATATATACCCATGTTTATAACAGCAGAACACAATAGCTGCTTAGTGGAAGGTGCTGAAACATCCACATCCACCGATAGGCCAACTGATATAGAAAAATGTTGTATATGTACATAGTGGAATACTACTCTTCCACAAAGACAGACAGATTTGAATGATTCGTAGGTAAATGGACCTCACTTGAGACTCTCATGTTAGTGAATTGAGTCAGACTCAGACAGTTAAATATGGCATGGATTCTCTAATATGAGAAACTAGAATACAAATAAATGATAGAGTCAACTGGGTGGGATATTGGGGGTCAGGGGGAAGAGGGTGGGGTTAGAGTGTACAAATGGGGGAGAGGAAGGGATTGTCAAGTGAGTGGATGTATATTTGACCAAAATTCTTAAATTCAATGTAATCATTGTGTATTACACACACACACACACACACACTATATATATATATATATATATACATATATAGTGTATATTATGTAGTGCATTATATATAGTTTATATTATATTAGTACATACATATTAATAAAAGTGGGGAAAAAGATTCCCATGGCTGAATTAGCTAAATTTCTCACAGTCATCATGAGGGTGCAGATCCCCTAATAAGATTCCAAGATCCAATTTACTGTGACCCACTATCCTTTGGCCAATAATACAAGCTTGCCTTCCACCCCCATGAGATGCTGCTCAGAGATTCATCTTTATTCACCCTGAGATTGCCTGTGGGAGACAGAATCTCACAGGCTGCCCAGCCTCTCCTTTTTGTTATTTTCAGCTGTTAATTTGGGAACATGACTCTGAGAGCTACAGCTACAAATATGTGAGCCGGAAGTGGTTGTTTCCCTTTTTTTTTTTTTTTTTCTTTTTTTGCTCTTTTGGTTTTAGAAACTACAAATGAGGTTTGTTCTCTCTCTCACTCTCGCTCTCTCTCTCTCTTACACACACACACAATCTGTAAGGAGATTAAATTAAGCAAAAAAAAAAAGTAACTAATTTAAAACCTCCCAATTTTGATCTTATCCATTCTTAACACCAACATTTCACGATAACAAAAATCTTCATAATTTATGAGAACTCAAAATAATTCTAAAATAATGTAATAATGTATGTGCATAAACAGCCATCCACGTATTACATGACCAGTATTTTTGTATTTATGACCAGTATTTATGTAAACACACAAAACTGCTATATAAAGAGGAAAAAGTTGAAAACAAATAATAGAAGTTGAATTTTTTTCTTTTATAGCCTTCCTTATATATTTGTATAATACAAATCAGTCTTACCTCATTCGCTTGGTAAAAACACTATTTTAAATATTACAGAAGTAATAAACAATTTTCCTTTGTATGATTAAATGTTTCTACATAAGAAAAAAACTTTTTATCTCATTCATTTTCAAAATGTCACAATGTTTGCTTAATTTGGGGCAGGGTACTATATAGCGACACTAAAAAAGAATTGCACAATAACTGTTTAAGTGACCCGAAAGTTTCTAGGAAAAGGCAAGGCTCAAGGTGAAGTGACCTGCATGAAATACACATGAATTCTAAGTCAACTTTTCAGCTTTCAAACATATTATAGTTTATCACTCACTACTGCAATCAAAGAGCTGTACCAGATACTTTAATGCTTACACTGTTTTATATTTGCTAACCTAAATGGATTCCACTCAGAAATAAATCACTGGTTTTAAGTTTACAAATAGCATCTAAAAAAAGTCATCATCAGGAATCCCAATTCCAACAAATAACAATCAAAACTCCCCTATATTACAGACACACAACTGAATTATAAGAAAAAGCATTGAGAAATCCAGGCTTCTACACTCTCCAAAGGATGGGATATAAAATAGTGAAACAAATAATGTTTTACTAGGTTGGAAGTTTCTTACAAGGTATTAGGATTAAAAAAAATATAGCTCCAGAGTAAGACTAAGCTGTGCTCTAGTCTCCAGACTTATGTGTGTACTCAACAGCTGTGGAGCCTTACACAAGGTGCTGCACAACAGGAATGATAAAGGTATACATAACAAGGTACTGAATGAAGATCACCCAATATATTGGTTGCACAACAGTAGATATTTAAAAAGTAATGCGATTGTTCATTAAACATGTTACTAGTAACATCAACTGCAACATACTAATTCTGCTGCCATTTTTTAATGGAGGAACCCACCAGCATTGCTGGCATAAAGGAAATTCTTAGCACATGCTGCTGAATTTCAAAGAGTGCTGAATGAAATCTGAACTGTGAGAAAGGACTCAAGAAAGCCCAGGCAAAGTAGAAGTGCTTCCTTCTTGTCTCTGCCCTCTAGGAACGACTTTCTAGGACGGACGCTTTCCTTTTTATTGCTTTGCTTGTTGTATGGCTTTTCGGTTTTTTAAAATATTTTAAGAACAATGTAATTTTTCACTGACTGCTAACCTAATTCCCAGCCACAGATATGAATTTTCCTTCCTGTTTTTAAATCACAAGATAGAAGTGACATGGTGCTACCAAGCTCTGCTGGTATGGTGCCAAGATATTCAGGCTAGATTAGTAGAGTACCTGATTGCTAGGTACCTGGATAGTAAACCATGCCCAGGTCCTGCAAATGGCATAGTTGGTGTGAGATGAAATTTCATGAATTTTCATCAGGGTCCAAACTCCCACAACCTCCCAGACTGGCTCCACTTTCCACCATTATCCTGAGCATTTCCAAGCTTCCCAGGTATGTTGGAACTCATTTAGTTACCACATGCCATAAGACTAGGTCAGATGCTGAAATCGAACACGAAAGGAGTACCAACGAAGCACTGCTGGCCCTAGGCCTTTCTCTGTTCCACCATTAAGTTACATCACGCTGGACTACGTGTCTGCTCTCAGTTTTCTCCTTCGCTGATGAGGACAAGATGGGGCCACTGAGACTTAAGGAATCTTGGCCTTGCAGTGAAAAGTGTGTGGCTTTATATTTTCCCTTGTCTATTAAGAGCACCATAGTTCTGCACAAGCTATGTACATAATTTCTAGGACTCATTTTTTACTTAGGAAAAGGAGAAAATAATAACATTATAGGTTAGTTTGAAAAAAACATGAAACATCTCTAATATTTCTGTAATATACTGAAACAATTAATATGTTGTTAATGTTGCTTTGTTTACCATCATCACCACTATGGCAAGATTGCCAGTGTTTTTCATGCCTAAAATTATAATTCCTGAGGTAATAACTCTACCCTAATTATATAAGAGATAGAAAGGACTATATAGCAATGAACTAGAGAACACAAAACAGAAAATATGATTGAAATAAAAGAGGAGTCAAGGGAGATAGGAACTGCCCAATGGAAAGGAGCAAAACAAAGTTGGCAGAAACATAAAATAATTAATATAAAAATGATACTAAGTCCAATTAGGGTGCCAGAGAACTCAGACAAAAACAGAGCATAAATGAAGATGTCTTATATGAGTGGAAAATACATTACATTCTGGAGTTGTTTTACCTAATATATGTAAACAAATTTTATATATATTGTGAAAATATACAATAACCTGTTTCCATGAACCTGGAATCTAAATTTAAAAATTATATGCCCATTTATTGTCCCTTTCTGTTAATTGTAGGAAAATAATCATCATGTGCTTGATCTCCAGTTCTAAGAACCCAAGACTTGGACACTGAGCCACATTAAACCACAGTGCCCTGGGGAAGGAGCTGGGTGTTTCAGAGTCTGAATTATCTAGTGTGAAGCCACCTAAGAGGGTGGTGATCACGGTCGGATTATCAGGTTTTAGAAAGCTGAAATACAAGATGTAGGTAAGGATCTTCACCATCCATGAATGGCACTAACAAATATGTCCTTATTTTTTAATCTGTTTAATTCTATTGTTTTAAAAAATAAAGACTAAAATATAAAAGGAATAAAATTAAAAAGCCATCAGCACCAACAAATACAAAACAAAATAAAATGCTTTTCGTCCATGGCATAACATTCTTCCTGCTCCGTGCCTCAAAGTTAGTCAGTAGAAAGAACATAAATTATATCAGAAGTTGAAAAAAAAGAAGTGAAACCAAACAAAATATTATATACCAGGCTCCAAAGAGCCATAATAAATTTATAATCTCTCTGGCTTGCAGAGAATTCCACAAATTTTACTAAGGATAAAAAGGGAGAAAATCCTAACCTAGCCCTTCCAAAACTGGTTTTCCAAAATGAACATTTTTCTAGAAAACTCAATTCTTTGTTGTTGAATTTGCCTTCCTTTTATACAATCAAGATCAAAGGACTATTCTAATCAAAGATAGAAATATGCCTTGCTTTTATCTAAATCTGACATTTTATACTCATTTTTTCTTTCACGTGTAGTTATCTAACCTACCTCTTTCTTACCTCTTGTCTGAAGTATTGTACATGCTCACTAATTTTTGTTTCAATAACAATTTCTAACCCCTGATTCCCATTCCAAGTTAGTGACTCAAAAGTGTACTACTGTGAACTTTACTGCTGAGGTAAAGGCCAGTGAGTGAGCAAGGTGAATGAGGAGGTACGATGAATCTGATCTAAAGACCATGTGAATGCTAAGGATCTGAATGTTGAGTGCCGGTCTCCATGGTTGTGCTAGTTAATACTTATCTCATAGGATAGGTATCACTGCATTCACAGGTAACCTTCCTGGCTGGTCTTTATACACTTCAAGTTGAAAATAATAGAAGCAAAATTCATTGGGGAAACACATTATAAAACTGCAAGGATTTTTATGTCTTCCCAAACAAAATACAACACCAGCAGGCACTTAAGACAACCTCAAGGAAGACTTTTTAAAACACATCAATACTTCCTTTTTTACATGGAGTATGACTTATTTTAAAAACTATATTATCAAAGCAAAATGAGAAGCCATAAGAACCAAGAAAGATCAGAAAAAGAAAATCCAAGAGTATGGGATCTAATATATGCCCTGGAGTAGAGTTTTTAGTCAAGTAAATTGTTAGTTGAAAGTGAATCCTTGAGTGAAGACAGGACAATAAACTTAAGTTGTTGTCTCATGTCTGAACACAGCCTCTATGTTTCATCAAAATAAAAGCTTCTAAAGATTGATAAATAATATTCTATATAATTATTATAATTATTGTATCTATTTGTACTGCAAAAATCTTGTATGGCAATATTCTCTATGTGTATATAACCATGAAAGTTATTAGACAGAAAAAATAGACCATTGCCTTCAAATTTATTGTCAATTAAGAATATTTATATTATTTAATATTTCTAGTATTAAAATTCTTGCAACTTCCTCAGTTTCCTCATCTTCAGTATCAAAACAAACTGCTCTTAATTAGAACTAAGATCTGTTTATTTTAGTAATTTTTTGACTTATGTTTAATAACACAGCAATCAAAAATTCTCTATCATAAAACGCCAATATTTTCTTTAACAAAATGTCAAACCTAAAAATTTGCTTCACTTATAAAGTAACACCAAAAAATTAATAATATGAACCTAATTTATATGTTGACACAAGTACATTCTTCAAATAATATCATCACTTAAATGATAATGCCATATTGTTTTTCTAACAAGATCTAATAGCATTCCACAACCCAAATCATAAACTTGAATGCAAACTTTAATAATTGCCCTTTCTCTTTAACTTGTTAGCATGAATATTTGAGAATTAAGACCCAAAATGAATTGTGACTTTCAAATCCAATCTGCAGCCAACTTACACATCCCAATTCTGTGACTTTAACAGCATTCTGCAAAGACCCACCTCAGGCTTAAGGATAGCAGCTGCTCCTTGGACTTCAGTAGTTCCCCCACTTTAAAACTGGCATAGCCCAAGAAGCTTCTCTAAAAGTAAAAATAAAAAACAAGATTTTCATTAGCTTCAAGAGTTCTTAATATTTTTGCTGTCACACCAGTTACACAAAATCAGCCTTAGGAAGAATGAAATATTGAACCAGCCTGACCAATATTTTATTGACAGAAATACAATTATCAATGGTTAAGATCCACCTCATGGGGCAAGGCTGAGGCGTGAAAATACACCAACTTCGATATAAACAAAGAGAACAACAGCCCGGAAAATCCCAAAATGTAAAACACAGCAGCCCAAGAGTTTTTCGCTGTTGCAACAGGCTCCCATTAAGAACTAGGGTTGAAATAAGATGATAAAATTTCAGTATTTACCCATGCTGCCGATCTTACTAGACTTCTTCAAATCACTGTGAGCAATGACTTTGTATTCCAGATATGAGCAAATCTGCTACTTGGAGCTATTTTTATGTGGGACTCTGTACAAGTTATAAATAGAAACGCTATATTTCTTCCCCATCACAGAAACATTTAAAAGCATTTGTTTCCTTTGTTATGTCTTTACTAACATGGTACAATTCCATCCCAACACACACACACACACACACACACACACACACAAATGGTACTTTTTCAGTTACATTTTCTAAAATTGCTTTATAAACCTGTCACAGTAGGTGTTACCTCAACTATGAATATTTGTCTCATACTCTGATTTAATGTAAAGAATAAAATTCTATTTTTTTCTCTGAGGATAAAAGTCATCCAATTCTTTATAATGTCTTAGCTACTTCCTATTTTAAAAATTAATAGTACTATGGTATAAACAGCATAAAGAATATTTCTCATTCATTTCTCAGGTAAACATTAAAACATTAAGCCTATACTGTTACCTATGTCATAGCTATCTAGCACCATGTAAGACTCTCAAAGATGTCAAGGCTAATCTTCCAGAACTTACTCTCATCATAGGTCTGCTGGTCGACTATGATTAGATAAGAAGATGAATTTAGGGCCAATTGGGTTTTTGAGAGGAGAAAAGTATGTTATTTCCTACATAAAAGGCTATGAGCAATTGTTGAGCCTGGCTATGAAAAAAAAAATCTTCAAGTCAGAATTTTTATACCTCATTTTAAAACTCTTAATTTCGAAGAACTGTTTCAAAAAGGCTTAAAGACAAACATTTTAAAATAAAATATGAACTCAGTTTTGAAATTAGAGATATCTGTATGTATTAATGATATACTTAATTAATTTGAAGCCTAGAAAAGCTGATATTATATTATTAGATGGAAAATTATGATCTGATGAATGAATGACACAGGAGAACGAGTAGAGGGAATGCAGCAAGTTTGGGGTTTATATCAACAAAACAGGCAAAAACTGTGCAAAAATTTTTGCACAGTAGCATAAGGCCTTGGGTGAAAACCACTAACAAAGGCGTTCGTGTTGCCTGGTCAGGGACGCCTGACAGATCGCAGCCTTTGAACACCCTGCCTTCTAGGGCACAGCCACACACTGCTAGTCTTCTCACTCTATCAAGTCGGATGGTCTTCCATTCTCAGTTAGGACCACCTGACACGTGTATTTAATTGCTTATTTTTACCTCCTTAAACGGATGACACTTTAAATTCCACAAAGAACATTCTTCTTTTTTATAAATGTCCCTGCCAAGCACACAGTGGACACATAAAAAATATTTGTACTCAATGAACTAACGAATAGCACAGATATATTATAGATTTTAAGCAATTCATTTTATTAGCTGTAGAAGAAATTGTAATTTTACAGTTATTTATAAACTGCAATTCACTGAAGAGAAGGAAGTCAAAGCAATTTTGTAATTTCTTCCCAGCATTTTATATTTTTAAGAGATGTCCATTTAACTTCATTTTTCATTGATAATCAGTGTTTACAACTTAAATCCTGCCTTTACCTCATTTACACTCAAAACTACTAGCAGATAACAAACCTTAGGACGTCCTTCCAAATTTCACATTAGTTTGTTTGCCTCTTGAGATTCTGGAGGAATGGCTGAGTTTAGAATTAAAACAAAGAACACGTGTCAGGACATTATTGTGGCCTTTTCATCAATAAAAGCTGCAAACGCTCCAGACTGGAATGTAGCAATTGCAGACAGGTGGAATGGCTATTCTTAGGCACACACTACAGACACACCAGAAGCACAGCTGCAAATAAAACTGATGACCACAAGTCATTGAAAGCATCTGTTCTCTGCCAGACCAGGAGCTCCTGAGAAAGCAAGACCTTGGCTTACACATATCCTATCCAAGCCAAGGGCTGAAAGGGCCTGTCTGTGGGCTCCAATTACAGCTGCAATGTGGATGTCTGCAGTGAGCCAGGAACAATGACCATGAGGCACACTTACCTACCACAGCAGTCAGCTCAGCCACATGCGTACTCTCAGAAGATAGTACCAGAGCCACCAGAAATCACACAATCTGTTAAAAATCAACTTTTGGTAATGGCATCCCAGCATTAAATTTTGAAAACTCTTCAGGCCAGAAGAGGTGTCATTTATGTACATATATTATTCTTTCTAAAAATAAGTATGTCTTGGGACTCTATGTTGAATAAAATGTGTCTTAGTTACTTTTACATTGCTGGGACACAATATCCAACACCCATAACATAAAAAGGAAAAGTTTATTTTAGCTCAGTTTCAGGAGGTCTTACTTAATTCATGGGCAGTTGGCAATGTCAGGAAGGGTCTGGTGAAGAATACATGCCCATGGCATGGCCGGACAGGAAGGTGATAGGAGATGAGAGCTACCCCATGCCCTTCCCGGTCATGTCCCCATGATCTGTCCCTTCTAGGTTAAGCCACAGTAATCCTCCCCTTCTAACCAGGTCTCACCCTCTAACAGCAGAAGAAATCAATGGATTAACACCCATGATTGAATCACCATGCCATGAGCATTGGAAGGGGGTGGAGGTGCGTGGGGGTGGGGAGGGGGGGGGTCCAGATCCAAGCCAAAACAAAGTACAACACTAAAATCTCCAAATTTAAAAACTGCAACACCAAATCACCAAATAATGGAATTGCCTAAACCTATTGCCCAGTACTTTATTAGTTTACTTCATCCTGATTTAAATAAAACTAGTTTTGCCCCACCTTCAAAATTATAAACAAATTCTTCATTCTACCTCCTGGAGGTAAATACTCACTAAATGTATTATAAGAGAATGAATTAGAGAGGAATAACTCTTCTTTCTCTTTAAGACTTGGATTCTAGTGGAGAGAAAGCTATATTAGCTTTGCTATCACTAATCAAAATCATAGAATTTGAGATAATTTATTCTTTGGTTTTAGATATTCAGGAGATGATGTTTTATATCTCTTTCGGTGCTGTTTTCAACAGGAGAAAAAATAAAGATAAGCTACACTTTAAATAAAATGGACTCATTATATTTGGAGCTGGGAGGTCTGAAGTATGATCTTCTGTTCAAAAGTAGAAATACGAATAATTAAATACTTCCCCCAATCACCAGGCTCACTATCTACTAACAGGTATCATCACATTGTGTTTCCTTGCCATTTCCTTATAAATCATGTGGTCTTGGGGGCTGCCTTAAAAAAGAAAACTTCATATGATAACTGGAACTTTCTTACTGCTATTGTTTTGATAATTGAATTTTATGCAAAGAACTTAGTACACTGCCAGGAAAACAGAAAATGCACCATAAATATTAGTGTCTTAGTTAAATTTTCATTGCTGGGACATAATAACTGAGATACACAGCTTAAGGGAAGAAGAACTTATGTTGTCTTATAGCCAGAGGTCTCAGTCCATCCATGGTTGGCCAGCAGGGGTGGAAGTGCTTGGTGGAGGTTTAACTCAAGAAAAGCTATCATTCCATGGCAGACAGGAAGCCAAGTTAGAGAGGAAGGCAGAGTTAAAATATACACCTTCAGGTCTCGTTCCAGTGATCTGCCCCTTCCGGATCAAGCTTTCTGACCCAGCCTCATCTATTAACAACACAGGAAATCAATGGATTAACTCCACGATGGAATCAACTTCCAAACATGAGACCTTTGGGAGAACACTCCAGATCCAAACTGTAGCAAGTAGCTTGCATAGTGATTAAGATAATACACAGAGGTCAGATGGCTTTGAACCATCTTCTGCCTAACATAAATACTCTAGAAAAGGCAGAATATTTTTTTAAAAATGGAAAAAAGAAATGTAACAAATGTTTATATCATAAATAAAAATAATATGAATAAGATAAGTTAGATTCAGGAAAAATATAAAGTAGAAGAGATTCTAGATAATAAAGGAAAAATACTGTCTGTACAGTTCCACTCAGTAGTGATTGCTGAGAAAATGTTATCTGTGGCTCCACATAGCTCAACTTTATATTGAGTTAAATGGAATGTTTACAGGATGTTTGGTTTGTCAAGGAAGTCAGTAGAGGGAGGCGCAAAGGCCAGTAAGAGTTAAGTGACTTACACACAGCCACAGAACTAGTTTATATGCAGGAAGACCAGCTAGGCTCAAAATGTCTTGCCTCTCTGCCCAGCATTCTTTTGTTCCCATCATGCTGTGCATCATTTCCGGGACAGGGGGCAACTCCCTTCCCTTCTGACAGGGTCTCTGCCTGCACAATACGGGGCTCTGACCTTTCTTCCTGGCTCATGACAATGCAACACTCATAATTATAATTCCACTGTGCAGATCCCAAAGCAGATGATCATTAAACAGCTTGATGCACGATTTCAATCACTCACCTGCCTAGAGAGTAATATCAAAGAGGGAGGAAAAGGGGGGCACCTGTCGCTATCCATGACCTCTCTCTACAGTGAGCATGCAAACCAAAACTTTACCCTGACAGCCTCTGCAGGGGATCTGAGCAAGTCACACACATTCACACTGCTCACCAGAGTCCGACAGCTCCGTGCAGCAAGTCTACAATGGTTCCCAGGTCACCACCCAGCAAGTATGAGGAGGTACAATCCGTTGGCCTTACCACAACCTGTGCAACCCTCCATAAAAAATGTTCTTCCTAAAAAGCCTTTATTCACAAGGTAAGTTTTCTATCTACTACAATTTGTGTGGTTTTCCTCAAGTTCTTTCCAATTACTATCCAGAGCTGTGCTGCCCAGTTGACAGCATGAGCTTAAGCACATAAAACGTGTCTATCACATGTTAAGATGTTATCAAAGTACAAAATGATGCACTGGATATAGACTTACCAAGAAAAACAGAATGTGAAACTGTAACTTCAGTTTTCTTGTACTGACTATATTTTGAAATGTCTTACATATATTGGGTTAAATAAAATATTTTAAAATTAACCCTTCACTTTAAAAAAATATGGCTACTAGACAATTCAAAATTATATAACTGGTATGCACTTTGTGTGTTTCTATTGGACACTGCTACCTAGCTAAGATATTAAATGAATGTGTCAATAATACTGACTTAGTCTCATAAAACCAAATGTAGGACACATGGGGTAAGTTTATGGGGTTGCTGAAGAGCCAAAATTGGTATCATGAGGCTGACACACCACATTTCATACATATGACTTAAAGGACAGGCCCTGTTTTATAGCTCAGGTATTGTTTTTCTTCACTGTCAACTATAACAAATATAGTTATGTGGTTCCCAACCCCATATCTGGGAAGAAGAGTACTTCAACTATTAACACTGAAAAAGGCCCCAGAAAAAAAAAATCATGAAAAAAATCTGTAAGAAGTTCATGAATAATCCAAAGAAAACATTAAAAAGCACCTTTTGAAAAATTTATTATTATAAAATTGCATCCTTTTTATCAGTATACTTTAAAAGGCTTAAGAACATACCCATAAGTATCTGTTTAACAAAGCCATCAAGAAAAGGCTTGAGTGCATCCAATGCAAGGCTTAAGAATACAAAGAAACATATGAAGAAATCAGAATTTAAAGAATTCAACTTGCTTTAAATTGGAGAGCTTAACGATGCATTCTTAGCATTAAATAATGAGAAAGGCATTACTAGCTTTATGTTTCCTGCACAAGGACCTTAAGCTCTCAAATTCTTTTGCAGTGTCAAAAGAAATATCTTGAGAATTGATGGAATATACAGTAACAGGAGTACTTCATGAAGACTAAAGATGCATTTATTCTTTTCTGTCCAAAATAACATGTACTCTGGAAATATTAGAATGTGTTTGAAAGTCAAAGCATACAGGCTTGTTTTCATCTCTGTTCATTCCTGTATGCTTGAGTTTTAGTTCAGTAATCATACTAGCCACTGTGCTTGTGAGTTAGCTTGAGTCTATGGTACCCTTAAGAAAAAGAGTTCTGAGATATCAGAAAAACTGCTAGATGGTTTACCATATTAGTGCAATCATTTCTAGGCCTGTCCTACTATTTCATTTATTTTTTTGTCTTGTAATTCTAAACAACACGTTTTCAACAAACCTATGTCAATGGTATTCTTCCTGATTCTTTCAAATACACACAAACACACACACACACACACACACACACACACACACACACACACACAAAAAGCTATAAAAATATTATACTAAACAAAACAAACCAGTACTCTAATATCAAGGTGTAATATCTAAACATATGAAGATGCTGCTGGTTGCCTACCTAATATCAATACTTCCTACTTTTAAATATTAATATCATCTTATTGTTTTTAGGAATTGTACCCTGAGTTCCTTGTAGCTTGAGATTCATCTCTTTCCAGAGATATGTAAATAGTACTATAGCAGGTAAAATTTCCCAGAAATACTTGTCAAAGAACAGAGTAGTATGACTTGAGCTCTGTGTTCCCGACCAGGTATGTGGTATATGGAGGACCAATGGCCTCACTGGAACATATACTAAAAACAGAAGGAATAAAAAAATAAATGAAGCCTGAATATAGGAAGTCACTTTTGAGCAGCTATAGACTTAGTACTTTTTCCCAGGACTGAGAAACTCTAATCCATTTCTTTAAAGGTAAAGTTTGTCAGTTTATTTGCCTTTGAACGTACTGCTAATTGATACAATGATATGCATATCAACAATTGTCCCTTGAGATTTTTTTTAGTCAAGGAATTATGGCTAAGTCTTTGTCAAAGATAAGGATCCAATGTAATAAAACATTTTAAGTTCAGAGAACCTCCATTGTTTGGAGCCAGAAACATCATTACAACCCTTAATATGTAGACAGTTCAGAGTAGTTGGCCTAGTAATAACCACAAGAAATTCAGTAACATGAAAGTAGAGTTAGAAAAGCGAAATCAGGATTTTAAGCGGATTATGGTTTCAGTGATTGGCTGTTCTATCATTTTTCCTCCTAGATAGCACTTCTGTCTTCAAAGCCAATGGAGCCTGGTGCTTAGTAAAAATGAATACTTGCAGGGCTAAAGGTGTCTGTACCAGCTCTATCTCCTCTAAGGACTAGTGTTGTGGTTTGGTCTGGAGTGTTTCCCAAAAACCTCATGTGTTTGTGTGTGGTAGAATGCCCATGAGGCTCTGTGTTGTTGGGAACTGTCCTAGCCTGTAGGTGCATAAGCCTGAGGCTTAACCCAGAGGGGTGAAACACTGAGGTTTGACCCAGAAGGGGTGGATCACTGGGACAAAACTTGGAAGCATATTAGCTAATTCTCTCTCTCCCTCTCCCTCTCTCTCTCTCTCTCTCTCCCTCCCTCTCTCTCTCTCCCTCTCTCTCTCTCTCTCTCTCTCTCTCTCTCTCTCTCTCTCTCTCTCTCTCTCTCGGCTTTCTGCCCATGATGCCATGAAGAGATCCCTTGCCTCTGATTCTGCCATGTGCTTCCACCACTGCCAGTCACCCATGAATGGACTGAGAACTTCTGAAACTGTGTAAAATGTCTTTTCTCCCATCAATTGTGAATGTAGAATATTCTGTCCCATCAAGAAAAAAGTAACTAAGCCACCTGGCAATTGTCCCTCCCTCGGGAATGATGAATGGTGTAGTATCTACTACTACTGAAGCTTGGATAAACGGCCAGCAGAGATATGGCTGAGCTAAAAGGAAACACTTTTGGGACACTCTAAATTTATTCTATGTGGCTCGTCCATGTTGCACAGTGAATACATCTCACATTGACAGCATAGAAGGTGGCTGAAACAGAAGATCTCAGTCATCAGAGTGTGGGGTGGGGGAGCACAATAGCAGAGGTTGGTCTGTACTCACGCCCCTCCATGGTAGGAAACAGGCAGTAGGAAGAACAGACAAGGCTCCCAGAAACACTGTACATGTGCCCCAAAGAAACGGCTTTTCAGCACCTGATTTACTGAAGGCTCTGACAGGGAGTGTGGGCCTAGAAGCATTAAAAGCAGCAGAAAGAAAACCTTTTCCTACCGGTAGGTAAATGCAGAGCAGCCTCTGCTTTTTTACTCCTTTCTCCTTGTCACACAGCTGAGCAGTAAGAAGAGAGAGGGCTAGAGCAAGTGTGAGGCTTAGATGATTCTCCCCCCTCCACCAAAAGTTGATGGAGTCACAGAGAGGTTCAGCCTCTGGAGGAAAGGAGTGGGAGGAAGTGGGGTGGGAATTGCAGAAGAGACTCAAAGTATAACATGAATAAGGTGGACTCCCAAGAAATTGAATGAAAAAGAAGAAATTTATATAATTAGGTTAATAGATCATATCTTCAAGCAAGGCATATTCAACCCCTAAGAGCAGTTGGGAAAAAATTAAACCAGCTCATTGTCCTTGAGCTTTGTAATTTGTAATAAACAAATGGCAGCTCTTGATACAATAATTACTTGTCCTGGGCTTGGAGAACAGGTCTGTGGTAGCATACTTGCCATGTATTCATGAGAATCTGGGTTCAACCAAAACAAAATTAGTAGTCTTATTAATAGTAACAATTTCATGCAGTCTTAGGTTTTATGAAGGGTGTGATGAGAGATGCGCCGAGGATGGAAGGTCTAATGGGAAGGAGGAAGAGGAGATGGTAGCCAGGGGCATGACAAGGAGTCCTGAGCAGCCAGGGGAGCGAGTGGGGAGCGGCACCCCGGGGCAGAGAAGGTCTTGTGCCTGTGCTAGTGAGGGACTGAGGCTGGGAAGGACATGTAGACCGCTTAGAGAAACTATCCAAATGCCCAGGAAGCCTTAGTACAGAGACTGGTTATGCAAGTGAGGTTATCATCCCAGACTGAAGAGGTCGGCAAAAAGCAAAGCGCTGAGTTGCCCTTGAGTCCAAGGGAGTTCCTCATGTGGCCCCAGGAAGACATGAGAAGTTTGTGTCGGGCATAAATGCTGGTGCCCCTCTGCTTCTTCCTCACTAATAGATCCTGAGATAGCTGACACCACATTCACTCACCCCCCCACCCCCCGACACACACACACACACACACACACACACACACACACACACTTTGATAGACTTCAGCAGCATGCCTTTGACAGGTTTGGAAGAAGTTATTGCCAGTTAGAAAAAAAAAAAGGATCAATGGAATCTAGAACTGTACTCTACACATTAGAAGAAGGCTGCCTAGTACCTGTTGGATTTCACAGGGGCTCCTCAGTGGGCCCAGCCCCAGGTTTTCTATCACCTCCTGTCTGAATGCACACAGTACAGGGACTGAGCCTGCAAGGCCAATCCTTTTCAGAAGCCACCTCTTCCACCTTTAGCCTTGACTTAGCAAAAAGTACTGAGTACCCTCTTGCTATTCCAACTTCTGAAAGCAGAAGATAGGATGGTTCAGACTCAGCAGAAAAACCTCAAAGATGGCCCAACACGGGATTCAACAGTAGTAGTAGCCTCTTTTGACCCACAATGCAGTGTTTAAATTGCAGAAAGCAGAAATAAACCTCATAGTCCCATGGCTGGTTCTCTGTCCTCTTCCCACAATGGTGCAACACACATTTGTAATTTCCCTCTCCTCCTGTTGGTCCAGGAACATCGGCTACAAATTGCATTTCAGCTATCCTCAGGGCATTCTCTAGCTGATCTCTAGCCAGCCAAACTAAACATGAATTCATTTGAGAATTATTTTCAAGAGTCAGGAATGAATTCCATATAATTCAGCAACTATGTGACCATTCCTCTTTCAACAGCCACACCCTGTTCATTTAAGTCAATTTCATTTGCCAGCTACCAGGTAGAAGGGCAGAAAAAGATTCAAATGATTAACTTAGAGATGATATTTGTGCCTTTGGAAACACTTACCCCAACTTCTGGTGGGGGATCTTTATGTTCAGGTAGGACACTGGTTCGAACCTGTGGAGAAACAGAAACATTTTCTGTGTTATTCTGGAGTAGAAACAAGCACAAAACCTTCACACAGGTGCTGGGCTTCAATTTCCTTCATGTGGTGTCAATTCGGACTTTGCTGGTTAATTATTAAAGAAGGGACCTGTGCTCAATTCTGTCGCAGTGCAATAAAGCTCTTCATTTACTTCTCTCCACTTCCTGATTTCCCTAAGTAGGCAGAGCTGCTTAGATCATCCAGCCATCACCTCCTTGCCAAATCAGAGATGTCTGGGATTAGGGGATCACATGAAATCTCATCAAAAAGCAACCATCATTGGATATTCAAGGGACTGGGTAGCACTGATGTAAAGAAAGTCATTTCAGGCATGCTCAATAAATATTCTCTTAATTAGCACCAACACTTAACACTCCTCACAGGGCATCATTACTCCTTTAGGAAGATAATGGGCCAAATTATCAGACAGTTCCACCTAAACTCATGTGAAATGTAATTCTCACCTAGGTAAGGGAAAAAATGTCAAACAACCAGTTACCCGGGTCAGTATTTCATATAAATATTCCAAGGAAAACCTCAGCATCTGGGTAATAAACACCCATATATCCTTTACTGAGTGTTGGTCCTTAGTCCTGGCTATCCATGAGAATTACCTGGGCACTTTCTCAAACTATGGATTTCCTTCTCACCCTCACATTCCCTGTCCCATCATATAACTTTGAACTTACATTCTCTTAAGAAAAATTGGAAAAGTTAAAATGGAAAAGTCATAATTACCTTTATCTCCTCAGGAAAAAAAAAATCACAAAGGAAAAAACTTGAACCTACTGTTTATTCATTGGACATAAAGATAAAGCTAACCTGTTAAATGGACCGATAACAAAATGCCAGCCCACCATGCTTAACTGGAGGGCAAAGGCTGCAGGGAGGGATGGAGCAGGACCAGCCCAGAAGGCCTTCACTGGCAACATTTCAGGGGGTCATTTTAACAAGAAACCCTTTGGCGATACACTGCTACAAGTCATGCTACCTTTCAAATCCCTTAAGTCGTGACATACCTGAGCATAGCAGGTCAATTATCTCTGGAAGAAAGAATGCTGATAACACCCCTCACAATGTCAAAAGGCTCCAACAGGCTCCTAATGGCCAGCTGATCTTTAACAGTTTCCATTTCTTTAATGAAAGCCCAGAGAGCCATGGCAAAATGTGCCTTTCACATTCCAGCTTAAAGCTCTTTGTTTCTTTATGACAAATCCTGAGCTACCCCTTGCACAATTTGTCAGTCATTATGGCTCCAAATTGTTCACCAGAGCACAAAATAAATGACAGGAGCGATCCCAGCAGAGCAAACAACACAATTTATAGAACACACTCAACTCGGAATTGCACGGCAGAGTGCTCACTGGCTAAGAGCGTTTGTGGCTTAGTAGTTGCATTGCCGTTCTTTGGTTCGGTTGGACTGTTCAGCCTCATTATTTTAGAGTTATTTCCTGGCCTCTGAGGGTAAGGAAACTCTAGGATGGATTATTATGGATCACAGTGTGTGTCTGTATCTTCACTATATATATATATATATATATATATATATATACATATATACATATATATATATGGTATGCATAAACGGAATCTCTATTTCTCTATATAAATGTGTACACACACACACGCACACACACACGCACACACACACACACACACACACACACACACAATTTCCTTTTAGATTTTTTTTTTTTTTTTGAGACAATGTCTTGCTCAGTAGTCCAGGCTGATCCTGAACTCACTATGGAGCCCAGGCTGAAGACTCATGGCAATCCTTCTGCCTCAGCCTCCTGAATGCTGGGATTACAGGTGTGTGCTACCACACCATGCTGGGAAATTTAATTCAGGGCCTGATGCTTGCAAGGCAAGTGCTTTAACCACTGTGCTATTCCTCTGGCTCTTCTATATATATAATTTGTGGGTTATATATGTTCACGTATGTGGAAGCACATATATACAGTACTTAAAATTGACTGCCAACTTTCTTTTCCTAAACAAATATACTTGAATTTGTAAAGTGAAAAAAAGTTAAAATCAGTCAGGCTCAACACATAGAGAATTGTATAAAGTATTTAATTCATATTATGTGAGAATATATATGGAACTATGTGATTAATTTCGGACAGATGCTATGGACATCTCCAATATGGCTCACTAAATTCCCACATTCATATGAACTGTTATCTTACTTTAAAAATACAAATAAGCTGTAGAACAAGAGGATTTCTTATCCAAAAAATTATACACACTAAAAAAAATCTGGAAATCTTCATGGGCCAGTTTTTCATATTCTGTGTATGTGTGAAAAGGAGCGAAAGAGGATGAGGAAGAAATAGTGAAAAAAATTAACTTCCCTTCCACTTGGAAGAGCAGAAGCATAAACATATGCTTGACGTGTTTTCCTAAAGAGAGGCATGTGTAGGTCACTAGAGCTTCTGATTTAGAAAATCTGAAATATAAGACTTTTGTAAACCAATCCTGAATTTTATAAAGATCTTTCATATGAAATGTTGATTTAATCTAGTTCTAAAACTTTTATGTTGAAGCTAATACTACTGATATTATGGTATGTAGGTGTCTTAGTTTCTTTCTCATTGCTGTGACAGAATATCCCACAGTCGCAGCTAATGGGAGGAAAGATTTATTTAGCTCACAGTTTCAGGTTTCACAGTTTGTTCATGGTAGCTGGCAACAGTGAAGGCACATGGCAGAGTTTGAAGAGCTGCTCAAGACACTGAGAGCTTCACTGGACACAGACACTAAGTGAAGCAGGAGGTAGGAGCAAGAACTTAGTCTGGAGACTCAGGCAAGGCTAGAGTTTTCCCAGGAAGAAGCTGTAACAATGTTTCTTCTTCCTTCCTTTACTTAGCTCACACTTCCTATTGCCCTCCCCCTGCCCCCAAGCCCAGCATGGGTGCCCCAGCCACACTTCCTGGACCACAAATCAATAAAAAACGCCTAAAATCTCTACCCTGGGCACCCCCTAGTCTCAACAAGTTGGCATAGTCTTTGCAGGTCAAATCCCAAGCATCTGCCCCTTCCACCCAGGCCCAACCTCCCAGTAACACGTGGTTCCATTATCTCACTGCATTTAAATATATGAGGCTTAGGGGAGACATTCCAGATCCAAATCACAGCAGTAGGTTGTACATCAAGAATATTTGTCTTAGATAAAATGCAAGCCTTACTGCAGCGAACACAAATTAAGCGACAAGCATGGGCTTTGCTGGTGGATGAGGCCCCTTTTCTTCTGTTTGCAATTACAGAGTCTTGTGAGTGGGGCCAATTCAAAACAACCTAGTACCATATAATAAGTGCTATAGTGGAAACATGAGCACTGGCTGGGGTGCTAAGAATGGAGAGTAGCGTGGCCTGTGAGTGTCATCAGAGGCTTCACAGAAGCAGCATTCTGGGATTCGGAGGATGAACAAAAGATTTATGCAAGAAAGGATATGATAATGCAAGAAATATATGATAGAGTTGAAGATGTTAAATTATATGTAGTGAATATTCTGATAATATTATGGGGATCCTGCAAAGAAGCATCTTGCATTAAATATTTGGAAGGAAAGGTTGGAGGTCAGTAACCACGGAAGGCTATCATGTTATATATCTGGGACTTTATTACATTTTTTATTTATTGCCAAAAGATCAAAAAACACTTTGTGGCAGATGAGTGACATCATTATGATTTGTTGAATCATCCCATATCACCTTGGAAGACCTATCTAACCTTGTATCCAGTTGTTTTTCTGCCTCTGTCAGTTCTGTAATACAGGGTTGATAATAGACACTGGAAGATGTGTTACATCCTTTACAGCCCTTAGAACCTTCGTAGACCCAGAGACAGGAGGAGGGAGGGAATGAGAGAAAAATAAAATGAATGAGGAACCAAGGAAATAAGGAGGGAAGGTGGAGAGAAACAAAGAGGAAAGAAACAATGGAAGAGAAGGAAAGGAGGAGAGAGAGAGAGAGAGAAGGGTGGGAAAGAGGGAGGAATCCGTAACTGAACAAAATCTTACAGGGCCTCCTGGTGAGAAAGAGGCTGAGAGCTAGCCGTCACAGCAGCATCTGGAATATTACAGTTCATGGTCAGTGTCATGCCTCCTGAGAATTTCTGGCTTTTCTTAGAATTTCATTTTCCCTTTTTTGGTCTTATAAGCACTCTGTCTCCCTACTTGTCTTTGCTATATCCCCTGCCCTGCTCTGTCCCATCTTTTCATGGAACGTAAGAATGTCTGTCCAATGATGCAATCAAAGCCCTCAGGCAAACAAAGCTCCTTTGGTCGAGACTTTTATGCTATCAAAAAAGCAGGGTAGACCAGTTAATTTGAGCAATCACGTAAAAAGTTTATGTTACACATTCCTTCCTGAATATTTCCTGTGTTTACATAAAACAACATAATTTTCTTCTCCATCAACTAGGGAGGCTCAAAGTTCTTGAAAACAAAACAAAACTAAACAAAACCAGAGAGCATGTAGCTAGTCTCCTGGCCTTTTCATCAACTCCCCGTAGACTACTTTACTCACCTTAATTGTTTCTAAGCAAGAAGCTACTTGGGCTCCCACTGTAGTGGACAGATACAGCACTTTTATGCCCAAATCCATGGAGGGAAAAAAACGGGTTATAAAAATGACAGGTGCTGCTGTCTTGAAGGAGAGAATTGGTGCATTTTGAAAATGAGGCATTGGGCTTCATCCAGATTCAAATCCTCTGTTGGGAACTCGGACCCCGAGGATAAGAAAGTCATGCTGCCACCAGCCTGTCCACGGGGCAGGCAGTGCCTGAGCCACATACAAGTGCATCTCCTCATGGGCATGTCGGAAGCGGCAGCCTCCCAACATCCTCAGGAGGAAGGCAGAGAGGAAGGTGTTGCCTATACAGAGGGAATCGCTCTAGGCACAGAGAGAGCCTACATTGCTGCCCTAAATCTTGTCACATCTGGTAGTATTTTGGATAATGAATGTGACATTGACGGACATGCTTTTTCATTCTCATTTCCTATGTATCTCAAATTAGAATATGCAATATCATCACATTTCCTTTTTCTACTTAGATTGAGACTAAACTATCTTAATATTCTGACTGGCAATAAAAATGTTTAGCTTTCTTCCATGATTTGAATTCTCTGGAAGGAAACTGTTCAGTTGGGATTATATCTACCAAGACTTATTTTATCCAGATTTTAGTAACTAGCTCGCACCACTGAAACAGGAATATGATTCAGCTGCATTTAGGCTGCACTTTCCAGAAGAGGACCTTGCACGCTCTGCTCACTGCCGCAAATAGTACAATCCAACCTGACCGCAACGGCAGAGCTTCAGCTGGATTTCACAATGACCGAAAGACAGCCATCTATCTGTAAAACACCGTTCCCAATATTAGCCTATTTAATGATTGCATTTATTTTCTACTTGTGGGAAACAATTTGACACTGAGCTGCCTAAATTAAGAATCACGTATTAGTTCACAGTCTGTAGGTCAAAGATCCAGTTGCCACTGGCTGATTCTCCACGCAGGTTGGAGATTGCAGCCAAGGTGCCAGCTGCCTGGGTTCTAACTCAGGGGCTTCACTGGGAAAAGATCTACTTCCATATTCCCTCACTAGCATCTAATATCTTGTAGATTAGAACGGAGAGCATCATTTTCCTAATGGTTGACAGCAGAGCCACTTTAAATGACTAGTGTAACATACTTCTTCGCCTTGCCAAGTGGTCTCCTCCATTGTCATATCCAGCTGCAAAAAAAGTTCCCTTTGCATCAACACCTCCCTCTTCAGAACTCTGTCTTCAAGAAAAATCTGCCCCCTTTAAAAGCTTACTGGATTATGTCAAGCCTTTCTCAAATGACCTCTTTTATTTTTTGAATTAATTTTTAAGTAATACAAAAATATTGGAATTATAGCACATATTAATGAAGTATTAATATGATGTTTTACTACATGTATGCCATGCATATTATTTTTATTTTTCTCATTTATTTGTGTATGTGTATGGTGCTGGGAATCCATCCCAAGGCCTTGCACATGCTTAGCTAGAGCTCTTCCATAAACTTATACCTCCTGCTCTCAATAATGTTTACATCAAGTAAAATATACCCATCTCCCCAGGTAATTATCATTTCTAACTGGACCTAACGGTACAGGCCTAAAATCCCTACATCCTAAGAGGCTGAAGCAGAAGGATTGCAAGCTGGAGCCCATTCTGGACAAGCTAGTGACTTAGCCAGACCCCATCTCAAAATCAAAACTAAAACATGAGCTACAGGTGTACCTAAGCTGGAAAATCCTGGGTTCCATCCCTAGTACCACAAAAAAGTTTATATATGTAAATTATACATATATATATATATATATATATATATATATATATATATATATATGTGTGTGTGTGTGTGTGTGTGTGTGTGTGTGTGTGTGTGTGTGTGTGTGTTTATTTCTGTATGGTGAAATCATGTGAAGTCCTCTCTTCTTATGTTTTGATATATGTAGAACCTCAGTTGTTGGCTACAGTCACATTACTGTGCATACCATCACGTCATATTTCCATGTAACTGTACTCAGCACCCACCCATCAACCTCTGCCCCTTCCCTACCTTTCTTCATTCTCCTCAGCTTCTCGTAACCACATATACACTCAACTTTTACAAGATAATTTCTCTTTTATAAAGTAACTGGTCCATATAGCATATCTACACCATGAGAGTAAAAGTCACAGTCTTAGAGACCATTTTAGGATCCTGCCTACTGCAATGATCAAGCAGTATACTTCAACTGTGCTAAGACATTGAAATTTGTATGTTGGCACTTGTTCCAGTAGCCTGCATGATTTAGACTTTCAATTTATTTTACATGAAATAAAGCAAAACAGCTCATTTTAAATCTTAATTTCACTATTTCAAGCTCAGCACACAAACACTAAGCATTTAAGATCCAGCCATCATTATAAACACTGGCAATTTCATAAAGTAAGATTAAGAAGATAAAGATCTTTTGCCCCCCAGGTGCAATAATGATAACATGGTAAGAGTCAGTACATCTAATAGTAACTGCTAGAAATCTACCATTGTCTAAAACCTATCAATGAGAATTAGGTAATAATTATACAATTGTTTAGTGTTTGTTTATGATGGAAAAAATTGTACATATGCAAACCTAAATGATTTAGACCACAGAATTTAACAGATAAAAGTAATCTTTGATTGAACTCAAAAAACATAGCTATGCAATGTGAAAAACTTTAAGCGAAATATCCTTGGAAAATATATTTAAAATTTCTTCTTGAACATGTTTCTAGCTGACTAACCACAAATCAGTACTGCAGAGGTAATGTTGCAAACCCACAAGTCCAAAAGCTCTAGGCAGATTAAATTAATGAAAGAAGTGGGTTGGATATAAGAGCCATCAGGGATTGATGAGAACTCTGGCAAAATGGAAATCACATTCTTAGTCTGTAAGGACTCAGCAACTATCCAGTGCCAAATGAATAAAACATGCCAAGAGCAATCCCTCCGAATACTATAATGGGTAAGTCCTAATTCCTTTGCAGGTGGGCTATCTGATTAGTATTTACTGACCCTTACCAGAAACATGCCTGATAAGTACGGTGGGTGAATCAAATCAAGCTTATTATAATACTATTTCAGTGAAAACAGTAATAAATGTTCTAACCCAGAGCAATTGTTAGAAATTGTGTTAGGTTTTTGTTACTGTGACAAAATACCCAGGTAAGTTACCTTAAAAAGAGAAGAGATTTTGTTTGGTAGACAGATTTAGAGGTTTCTGTCTATGTGCAGCCATTTTTCCCTGACCCCGTGAGCCTGCAGTAGCTCAAAACATCTCTCAGAGGCTTGAGCATACCACTTTAACATGGTACCCTACACGGTCACATAAGTCTAGCAAATGTCCTTAAAAGAAGGTAAGCCAGGAGTGTGAGGCTGCTTTGGTCTCCATATTTGCCATTCAGCTATACACACAAAGCACACCCACTGAGGCGTTTCCATGTGCCATATGCTGCCTTTTACTCATCAAGGCCTGAACTGCATGTCCCAGGTGAGAAATGGCATCTCAGTTATTCAGTGTCAACTCAGAACTCACTGTAGGCTCACTCCTGTCCATTTTTCAGTCCTTCTCCTTGGTTTCCTAAATCCTATCAACCATCACTCTGCATATATATATATATATATATATATATATATATATATATATATATATATATATATGGAGAGAGAGGTGCTTTTACCTAGCTCTTTAGTCTCTTCTACAAAGGGTCAGAATTCAGCACAATTCTACTGAGATAAATCATCACTTGAGGCCTCCAAATTTTCCATCTCTCAGTTCATCCAGCATAACTGCTGAAAAGTTTTGCTGATTTCTTTTTCTCCAGCAGCCAACCGCAGCGCCTCCTCTTCAGCTCATTCTCAAAGTTAGACTATGCCTCTGAGCACCAAAGTGTTGTCCTTATTTAGTCAATAGTGAAAGGTCCTCTTTTCTCTGGAAATTTAGTCTATCTACTCGTTTCTTTTTATACATCCTGATGATGTGCTCAAGAACGCAATTTTTTTAATTTGCCCTTTTTAAAGGTATTTTCAGAGTATTGCTTGCTCTACCTATCACACAGGTCCTACCCAGGCTTGACTTGACATTTTTGATGCTGTAAATGAAAAATGATTAGAAAGCGAATGAATCTTCTAAATATGTAGCTAAGGGATGCACAAGAATATCCAACAGAGCATAGTGAAATGTGACTGGAAAGGGGAAAACACCATGGGAAGTGAGCTCATTGAGTTAATTTGTTGATAATCTAGTAACAAAGACTTACAAGTGCTTCTCTTGTAAATAGCATTGACCTCAAGTCTGAACACTACTGAAAAATCAGGCAGTAATTATTGTACTACATTATCTTTGTTTCTACTAGGTAAATGTGATCATCTTTTAAATACCAGTGCACAGTATAACAAATTTTGTAACCAAGAACATTCTATAGGCTTCTAATATAAAAGTAGTAACAGTTAAGACAAATGTAAGCAGTTTCAGATATTCTTATTCCTAAATGTTTCCTATCTCACTTAAGGCAGCATTTTTCACGCCAGAGCTCTCCAGTCACTTGGGCCCTTTTGTCCTTAATTGGTGCCTTTTTAAGACTTCTAATTTCTCTGCACAAATGCACCACTATGCTAAATTCCCCAGTCATACAGGAGTCATGTGGTTCTTCAGGTTAATGGTGACTATAAACATGGGTCCTGAGTCACATAACTTGGAGTATCACTAGCATTACCCATGCTCTACTCTTTTTTTGATTTCAGTGATTACAGGATCTGTTCCAGGCAGGTGGAAGATTACAGAACAGCAAAAATATCTGTATATACTCCTTCCATGATTTAGATAGAAAGTCTCTGAAAAAAAAAAAAAAACAGGATCTGCTAAAAATCAGAGATGATAAGTCTACGGTTTCATTTCATGGGTCAAAGACACTACTTTAAAGCAGTTCCAAGAGTGAACCATTCTGTCCTCTACACTGTCTACTTACTTCTGGCTAAGAAAGTGAGCACTGTCCGGGACCCATCAGGATTTCTGTACTATATGTACAAGATGAATTCTCGCCTATATGTTTATCTAAAGCAAAAAGGACCAATCACTGAAGAGCTGTGCATTTTAAAATAACAAAAATTTTAAGCACTAAGAAATATTTAGATATTTTTAAAGTGGAAATAAAGCATAATGATACTCTTTACATTGCAAAAATGGAATCTAAAACTATGTTCTATAGGCACTGATTACAATAGCTGAGAATTTGCTACACCTGTTCGGTATAGGGTAAGAACTCTATTTCTACTGAATCACTGTTACAGTTTGGCTCTTGAATGCCCCTGAAGACCCACCTGACAATATCTTCATCCCCAGCTGGCTGCCATTGAGAGGAGATGAAAACCTGAAGCGGTGCAGCTTAGCAGAAGGTCTTTAGGTCACTGGAGGCATGTCCTTGAAAAAACAGTGGACTCACAGCCTTCTCTCATTTTATTACTTCCTGGCTATAAAGTGAGAAGTTTTAGTCCACCTTATACACCAACTCTGTGGTGCTACTTCCTCATGGACATTAAACAATGTGGCCCAGTGATTACGGTCTGAAGCCTCTAATACTGTGAGCTGAAATAAACATTTCTTCTTTATAAGTGTTTTTTTTTTCTCAGGCAATTGTTATACTAATGGAATGCTGACTGACCCACTCTCAAAGTCTTACCCAGCAGGTATTATTAACACACAAAATGCACAGAGATCAAGTCAAGTATAGAGGACTCTTCATGAAGAGCTTAGGGGCAAACATGCACAACCGCTTTTGCGTCCCTTCTTCTCCAACACATCAACATACAGAAGTCACTGTTCTATCATTCTGAAGTAGAGCCATTAATGTTCATTTATCATCCTCAGGGATAGGTGTGGATGGAGTCCATGCTGCTCTAGAAACTTTGCACTCCACTCAGAAACAATTACAGGCTTATAATTTGAAAATATATACAATGAAAGCAAATACCCACTCTACTAAAGGTTTGGTTTAATTATCTCAGAGGCACATTTTTTACTTGTATTATCTCATGTAATTTTTACCGTTCTGGGTTGCACTGCCATTGCTTTGTCAATTTTCCAATGAGAAAACTGGATTTTAGAAAATCAGAAGAACTACTCCAGGGGTGATTTGTAGCAAGCTGCAGGTTCCACCTTAGACAGGCTGCTCCAAACCTGTCCCCCTTCCATGGCAGCGTGCCTCTTCAGAGCCCTGAGTGATGGTGATTCTAATTGTCTTCCCCAGGGTTGCTTAATGAGAGTTTTAGAAACCAAAAATCTATTAGCCTCAGGGAATGGAAACAGACACAATTTATCACACTGCTAGACTCAAAAACACCATCGTTAGGTATTAACAGCCCCCAATTAAGACCACAGTCACGAGTTAATGAACAAGCCATTACACAGAGAACGGTAATATCAACACAAGCACATGTCTATTAATCTGTTGCTCCCTGGAAGTCATTAGTCCTAGCAATGCAAGGCTAAATAATTTCTAGGTAGCTTCAAAACTACTGTGACTTTGCAAAAGTGTTCTAAGTAATCAGGGATAACCTGAATTTCATCTACTCTAAATTAAAAAATCGTGAAAGCTTGCATAAAGATAATTGATTTATATTATGAAAATAAAACGTATTTTTCATGACGTGAAGCAAACAAACAAAGGGTGTATATGGGGATAAAATGGGTTGTCAAAAGAGCTGTCAAAAAAGTAATATGGTCATTTCTAGGTAAAAATGCGAGTTACTTAAGGGGCTCCTGGCTACCACCACAATAGTTTCTTTCTTATGGAATTCTATGAAAGTATCTAACAGCTTGACCGAAGTTTTCAATATTGTTTACACATTAGAATCACCTAACAGAGTTTTAAAATACGAAATTTTCCTTTAATCAGAACATTCTTAATCACTCAGAATTTTCTTTCACTACTTTCTTTTTCAATTTCATCTTTTAAAAAACTTTAGGAAAAAAATGAGAATCAAATTTTAAAGAATTGTCATCCTATAAGAAACAAAACTGAAAGAGAAGAAGCTTTCTTTGGTTATGTGGGTAGGAAGTAGAAACACTAGCATGTCCACTGGAGTCTGCCGTATTCTACAGCCAAGACTTGTAGCTGTTCTGCTGTGTTGCCAGCATCGTAGAGCCAAAAGTAACAGCACATATCTGCCACGTGGAAACAAACAGAATCTGAAGCAGAGTTCCCAGTTTCCACAGGACTGAAGCAACTGCGACATGGGACCCCATCCGAGGAGTAGGGCCATGTGCTTCTCAAAGAAACACTGTCAAGTTGTGTCCGATTGTGTTCTATTTCCTGAATAACTCCGTGTCATCCTACATAACAAGTGCTTTAAATTCCATGTTGTACGATCTTCCTTGGAAGTAAGGGCATATAACATTGTTTTCACAGGACAAACATATTTAAGGCTTCAAAAGATTGATTTATGAAGTAAGACCCTGACTTCACTAAGCTGAAAGCTCATTTTCCCATAGTCAGCCAGGTGCATGCGGAGCCCTAGGAGTCCATGTGGACGGCAGCTGGCTACCAACTGCTTGCAATTATTCCTGTTCAGACCACAGGTCTGCAGTTCCCAAGTGTGACCCAGTCTGAGGATCTAGAAGGTCAAAGTTATTTTCATACTATTCAGATGCTGTTTTTCTTTTTGACTCTGACTCTTTCACCAGGCTACAACAGAGTTTCCAAAGGCTAAAACCCTGTGACAGCACACGCACAAAAAAAAATGCATAAGAAACAGGTACGACAACAGAGGGCCCTTCTGTTGATCAGATAATAAAGATATTCTCAAGAATAAGATAATGCCAGCCTCGGTAGATGATTTTTATTTATCACAACATAATTTTTAAAAACAGATATGTTATTATTAAAGTAATATTTATAAATTTTTGAGTTTTAATTTCAAATATCCATAGTCAATATAACCCAGTAAACAAACCCCCTTCAAGAATGATGTTAAATTTTAAGAATATAAAAAGAGATCAGTCTTTTTGTGCGTGTGTATGTGAGTGTGATTCTAGGGATTGAGCCCAGGGCCTTCTCACTGAGCTACATTCCTAGGTCATTTTAATTTGATTTTGAGATAAGGTCTTACAAAATCTCTAAGTTGCCAAAAATGGGTTCAAACTCACTATCCTCCTGCCTCAGCTTCCCAGAGTGCTGGGATTACAGGCTTATACCACCAAGCTGAACAATTCTTATTTCTCTAAAAAAAAGCTTCTGCTTTGATGCCTCCATTGGTTATGGATATGATATTTATTTTATAATTCCAGGCTTTCAATGCCCTAACCTGAACCCCAGTGGTCCCCAGAGCCAGCCTTGCTCTCATGTTTCTCCGTGCCTGTGCACTTGCTGATCTGTCATTTCAGGTATAAGAGACAGAGTCCTAAACAAGGGATAATCATTTAATGACCCATGTTATAGCATCAGGAAATGATAGTAAAGTAGGTAAAGGAGCAGAACAAGGAAATGGCACAAAAGGTAACTGTTAAGAGTACAATGGTAAGGATGAGTTTCTCAGAACAGATGTCATTGATTAAGATTAGGAAGAACCACCTTGGGGAAAACTAAGTGCTTCAGGCCAAGATAACATCAAGTGCAAAGGCCCTGAGGCCAAAGTGGCAAAAGAAAAAAGAAAAAAGAAAATGTGGGAGGAAGGGTCAAAGAAAGGCTACACAGGGTTCATATTAAAATGACAACAGGAAACTCTGGCAAGATTTGCGCCACAAGTGATGTGATCTTTTTCATGCTTTATTTTCGATTGAGATTCTACTTTATTACTTGAAAGTCATAATTTGAACAATATTGAGCATGGAGAAGGCAGCAATGACTTAAATGTATATAGATTAAAAATTATACAACAATCAAAAAAATTCAAATGAATCTCAGACTTCAACAGATTGAAAGGCACATGATTCAAGGTGATGAGACAGCCCACAAAGTGGGAAAAGATATTCACCAGTAACACTTCAGACAAAGGATTAATATCTAGAATCATTCACAAAGAACACAGAAACACAAAACCCCTTAAAATAAATGACCCCATCAGGAAGTGGGCAGCTGGAATGAAATGAAGCTTCTCAGAAGTACAAATGGCCAACAAGCACATGAAAAAGTGTTATCACTGACCACCAGAGAAACGCCAATGAAGACGAAGCTGAGTTTTCACCTCACTCCAGTGAGATGGCCTACATCAAGAACACAAAAAAAAAAAAAAAAAAAAAAAAAAAAAAAAAAAAAAAAAAAAAACAACCAACAGCTGCTGGCCAGGGTGCAGAAAAAAGTAAACTACTCCACTGCTGGTGGGAGTACAGTCTGGTATAACCATTATGGAAAGCAGTCTGGGTATTCGTTAGAAAGATGAGAATAGAAAATCCATTTGACCCAGTGACTGCTCTATTGGGCATCTTCCCAAAAGAAACAAAATCAACATACCAAAATGACATATCCATCTCCATGTTATAGCAACACAATTCATAATAGTCAAATCCTGGAAATGACCTTATTTCATGCTTTTAAAACAGCATCTTCCAAGGGGTCAAGAGTAGAAAGGGAAGCATTAGCAATCATTTGAAAATTAAGAGTTTTATCATCATGACTTTTTCTCCATTCAGGAACCAGCAAGGTATGCAGGTTTTTAAGAGGATGGATAATAAGGTATCTCTGTATCATTCTTTCTGAATATCTATAAAAAACCTTTGATACTGACAGAAAATAGAGTATACAAATCTTGTAAGTTGTATTCATCCATAAGGATAATACTCAACTAGACACAAAGGTGTTTGTGTATAAATAATTATTTAAATCAATTCAGGGGTAAGAAATGCATTATCTACTCTGCAGTACATTGTAGATATTAAAGAGCAGCAAAACTTAGAAAAAAAGGAGTTTTTGAAGAAGCATACTAACTCACAGCATAGATAAATTCAATTGTCCAGAAAAAATTATAAATTGAGTAATAATAGCACAGTTAAAATTACTAATGAAAGCCTATAAACAAGACTGATTACAGACAGACTTTGTTTTTCTGACAGGCACACATGTGTTAGTACACAGACAACAATTTCATAATTATTTTTCTGCATTTGGACCAGGTAAGCAAGCAATGATTCAAAAACTCATGGTTGGCAAACGGATCATGATGGAGGAAGATAAAAGGGAAGAATGGAGCCTTTAATTTTTAAACCAAAGCTCTTGACAGCACCAAGGTTAATAGAAAAGCAGATCAGTAGAACTTCTAAGAAGCATTTCTCTATGCAGTCACAATTTCCATCATTGTCCCTAAACTGAAATACATCTTAGAAAGCCACATCTGTATTTGTGTTTGTCTTTTCTCTGCGTGGTACTGAGAATTGAACCCAGAGCCTCATGCATGCAAGGCAAGTGCTCTACAACTGAGCTACATCTCAAGCCCCAGCTTTGATGTTTGAAGTTCCAGTTATGAAATATTCCTCTCCTGCACTGGAACAGTACTGCTTGTGAGATATTTTTATTTTCTAATAAAGTTTTTCTGCATGTTTTACAAGGTAATTGGCAGTCAGGACCAGTGATGAACATGTGTATGCACACACACAGACATTCACACCCATGTACCATGCACCTATGCATTCATGCACAATCATATTCAGTGAAGTAATCTAGTTTCACTGACATTCAGCAAATGGCACAATACTCATGTTCCTGCAAATTATTTTAAAAACTGATAAAATATTCTGCTATGTTTAAGAACAATAGCATCTTAAAGAAATTATATTTGATTGAGAACCTTAACATTAAAATTCTACAGATTTGCAGTGTCTCTGGCATACATAAACACCTGTTTCACTCTTAAGGTAAGAATCCACGCAGTACAGTATACTCACTATATATGCCTTCCAGAGCTGCATTATAAAGTGGCAAAAACAAGAGAAAAATATTTTAGGAGATATTTTGAGGGTATCTGTAGTAATATGCCCTTTATTATAATACATCTTTTTAAATTTAGACATTTACCAAAATTTTTTCATCAGACTTCACCTTTCAAATAAATGTGTTCCTTATTTGCATAACTAGATAATCATAGGTTTAAAAATTAAGGAATTAAATCTAACCATGCAGAGTAGCACTTTGCCTTAAAGGTAAATACTCCACAGCTGTCTCTCAGAGGTAGGGGAGTGAGAATTTACAGTGAGTTCTTATTTCTCTTGTGTAAATTTCCCCCTCAGTCATGTTTCATGCTACTGATAAGAGAGGGTTGAGCATAAAAATTGGGAAAATATGTGTCAAATCAGCTATCCAGGGCCAGCACAGGCAATTTCTAGGATACAACTGTAGCCAGGAACCCCGGTGAATAAACTAGCATGGATGAAGGTGTTTGGGACTCTGAACTGTGCAGGGGGCAGTGTATTCCAAGAGTGGGGATAGCTAACACACACATCAGTTCCCTTAAAAAAAAAAAAAAAAAAAAAAAAAAAAAAAAAAAAAAAAAAAAAAAAAAAAAAAAAAAAAAAAAAAAAAAAAAAAAAAAAAAAAAAAAAAAAAAAAAAAAACTTAGCATACAACTATATTCCAATCAGTAAATTTAAAATAAAATCTTTTGTTCCAAATGAAAGAGGTTAAGACAATGTTTTTGAAATCAATGATTTTAATTAGGCTAAACCTCAGTAGACTTATGAAAATTTTTGGGGGGGTGCTCTGTAAACTTTAAATGTCAAAAAGGTGACAGTGCATCCTACTGAATCCCTTTCCCAGTAGTGGCTGGTGAATTCTCTTCAAACCAATGGAAACTTTGGTCACAGGAAAGATGACCTCACATGCCCGGAATCTGGCCACCAGAGTGGGTCTCATGACATGTCCAGGCTCCAGGGTCAGTGTGAAGGCCCTTGGCAGCTAGTCTTGGAGGCCTTAACTTCTCTATCTTTGGAGTCTCTGAGTGTGGTCTTTATAGGGCATAGATCACAGTATTTATCAGTGTTCAGGAAAAAAAAAAAAAAAACCTAAGTTTGTCACTTTGTCCCCAAGACCATGGTTTGGCTCATAGCCCCAAATTTTTAGATTAGAGTCTAAACTCTCAGGAAAATTTTCCATTAAGGAATTTTAAAAATTTGGCCAAGTAAGCAGAGGTAGAAGTATGTGAACTCCATTCTAATTTTTACTGCTACTTTCTTGTATTACTTTAGTTTCCCAGCTAATTCTAACTCAAGCTTTATAATGTGACCATCTGTACTTATATTACCGTATTTAAGGGACCTCTGATGATTCTATTTTAAAAAAGATAAAAGTACAACACTATAATGAGACATTTTATTCTTAGCTTTTCTTTAAAATGAAACAGAAGGAGGGTAACTATGGGTACACACTACAGGTTTTATAGTAATAACTAGATTAGTAGCCTTCATGAACATATAAGGAGAATAATGGAATATAAATGTATTAAATAAAATGTATTAAATACTGTTTTTAAAGCAAAATATTTCTCAAGGACTTTGGAAAGTGGATAGCTAAAGTTATTAAAGAAGAATAAAAACACATTTGGCAGGAAGATTTATAAGCAGAAAAAAGAGACTAGACTTGATCACATTTATTGTCAAACTAATCTAAGAGTGGTTCCATTATTTATTAAAACAGAGATGTTGGGTTGGACCAGACCTTAAATTAATTCAACCGGACAGTTTCATTTGAAGTTAAAAAAAATAGAGGCTATCAGTGGTTAAATGACTGGTTCCAGGTTTTACAACTAGCTCACAAGACAAAGGTACTCTGACACAGCATTTTCTTCTGTTCTTTAAGGCCCCCTAAAACAGCAGGCATGTGCACAAGGTGCAAACCTGTGAAACACCCTAACAGATCACAGAGAAGAACCTGCCTACTACTTTTATTCCTCAGAGCACAGTCCATGGGTCGGCAGTACTGGAATCACTCAGGACCCAATTAGAAATGGAGAATCTGATTTTTCATCTAACCCCAGAGAGAATGGCACATATCAAGAACTCGAACAGCAATCAATGCTGGTGAAGCTGTGGGGGAAAGGAACCCTCTTGCGCTGCTGGCGGGACTGTAAACTGGTGTGACCACTATGCAGGGCAATATGGAAATTTCTCAAGAGAGGCTGAAAATAAATATCCCCTTTGATACAGAATACTTCTTGTGGGCATCTTTCCAAAAGAGTTAAAAGCATCATATAGCGGAGATACATGTGTATTGATGTTCATAATAGCATAACTAACAATAGCTAAAATGTGGAAGACACCAAAATACCCATCAACAGACCAATGGATACATAAATTGTGGTATATGGACACAATGGAGTATTACTTCTCTATACAGATAGTTATGAGGCTTTTGTAGGAAAATGGATGCAACTTGAGACCCTCATGCTCAGTGAAGTGAGTCAGACACAAAAGGTTAAATGTCGAATGGTTTCTTTAATATGAGAAACCTAGAATACAGTCATATGATAGAACTAAAAGGGTGGGGTTAGTAGGAATTTGGGAGATTGGGGGGAGGAGGAGAGTCAAAAAGGGAGAGGAGAAGGTTTTGTGACTCTGATGTGACATATATACATGCACAAAATACTCAAATTAAATACAAACATTATGTATCATATATATATATATATATATATATATATATATATATATATATACTAATAAAATGAGAAAAAAAGAAATGCAGAATCTGAGGCCTTCCCTAGGTTGCTGAATTAGAGTCTGCATTTGGTAAGATCTTTAGATGGTATTGATCTACATAAAAATATGAGAAGCCCTAAAAAAAGATGCATTCATTAAAAAATGAAGAGAGATTTTCTAACTACTGGATCTCATTTCTTTTCTGTCTTTCCTTAAATCCTATTTTACAAAATCAAGAAGTTGTAAAAATTATAGTGTATAGACTTAAGATATATTAAAACAAGCCAGGTGTGGAGGTGTACACCTCATATCTCTTTGAAATTCAGAATCTGGGAGGCTGAGGCAGGAGGATCACAAGTTAAAGCCCAGCATGGACAAGTTAGAGAATCACTGAAATGCTATCTCAAAAAAAAAAAAAAAAAAATTTCAAAAAGCTCGGGTGATGTGACTCGGTGCAAACGCCCTGGGTTCAATCCCCAGTGCCACAAGAAACATATACTAAAATATTTTTTAAACATTACATCACAATAGAGTTCTCATACATATGAAGAAAAGAAGATTTCTATAGAAGCATCCTGTAATTTAACTGAATGGGTTAAGCCAGGTCTTGTCTGCACCAGATACTAAATTTATGTAGGCTTTGCATATTTCTTTCTTGTGCAGGTTACATTTAAGCAGTACAATGACTTCATTTGTTCTAGCTTTACAAAAATATAATAACTAAAAATGAATGTATTTACTGCATAATAAATTGATATATATTGTGAAATGATTATCACAAGCTAATTAATATGTTGCTTCATGTGTGTTAAGAACATTTAGGATCTGTTCTCTCAATAAAGTTTAAATATATCAATAAATTAATTAGTTACATTCATTACCACATTGCACCTTAGATCCCCAGAACTCACTTGCTTTCTAACTGGAAGTGTCTGCTCTGGAACCTGCACAAACTCCACTTCCCTCCCTCTAGCCCTGGTCACCACTAGTCTCGGTTTCTTTCTATGAGTTTGACTTTTTTTGGATTTCACAGACAAGTGAGATCATATAGTTTTTGTCTTTCTCTGATTTACTTTACTTAGTACGATGCCCTCAATGTTTATCTCTGTCATTGCTAATGGCTGAATTTGTGTGTGTGTGACACTTTATCCATTTATCTGTCAAAGACACTGACGTTGTTTACCCAGCCTGACTGTTGTGTTTAATGTTGCAATTAGCCTAAAAGTGCTGAAATCTCTTTGAGATTTTGGTATGGTCTATATGTGTTACAAAATGTCTCCAAAACGTCTCAGGGACTCAGAGGTGGGAGTCAAGAGAAGTGACTGGACCATGGAGGCTCTTGGGGCCCTTGCAGGTTACTTCATCGATCAGGTCATAGCTGGCTGAGGGGTAGGAGGCAGGTCACCGCCAGTGTGCTTGTGAAGGGCGGAGCTTCCACACTGGTTCCCCGCCTCTGCCCCCCTCCCCCCGCACCCCCGCATGTTTCCGGCTGTCCTGAGATGCACAGCTCACCGCAGTCATGTTCTCCCACCACACCATTTCCGCCTCAGAGGCAGCCCACCATGTACCAAAGTCTCTGAAATCAAAACTGTTAACCAAAACAAACCTTTACTCCTTTAAGTTGTGGGTTTCAGATATTTTTGCTCCAGTTGACAGAGATACTAATTTTGTTTCCCTCAGATAGGTGCTCAAAAGTGTGGTGGTTTTATTTTTAATTTTTGGACAGGCCTCCATACTGTCTTACCAGCTGTACCAATTTTAACCACCCTCAGCACCGCACCGTGCAAGGCTTACCTTTCCCCCCACGTCTTTGCCAACGATCATATCTTCTACACTTTTGATAATAGCCATACTTGTAAACATAAAGCGATGTTTCTTTGTGGTTTTAATTTTGTTTCCTAATTATCAATAAATGTGAGCACCTTTTCATCTATCTTCTGACCATTTGCAAGACATTTTTAGAGAAATGTCCCTTCAAGCCCCCTTGACCAATTTTAAAATGCTTTCTTTTGTGTTTTGCTATTTAGTTGCAAATTTTAGATATTAACTCCATCAGATAGACAATTCATAAATACTTTCTCCCACGACATATGTTGCATTTTGTTTTGTTAATAGAGAATTGCCTTTAAATACTGAATCGATGGGTAAATCCTGTAGGAAGGAACTGCACCAGTGGCAAACACGCCCCCTTCAATCCCAGACTCTTTTCCTTCTAATATCTCCCAAGAAGAATGCCTATAATTCAAGCCGCTGTGTACTTCTTGGGAAAACAGTAAAAGTCTCTCCGAGGATCACAAATTCCCAAGGCAGCTGGAGGAGTTATAAAAAGAAAGGCATCTGACCATTTCCATGGGAGCTTCTTCACTTCTCCATTTTCTTTATTAATGGTGACTCAGCTTAAATTTTTCAAAATCTAGCAAAATGATTCCGAACATTTTTTAGGGTACAGGATGTTCTTTTAGCTTTAGCTTTGATCCTGTTGCTTTTTTTTCTAGCCTGAACTATTTATGTTTTTTTGTTTTTTGTTTTTTGTCTTTGTTTTTGTTTATTAACCAAACTTCCTTCGTTATCTGACCATTTTAAATCTGGCCATCAGCACCAGCACCAACTTGGCTCTTCCGGACCTGCGCCTTCCTGTGGTCTACCTCAGAAGCCTTTGCTGTCCAAACATCAGACAAAAAACGAAATGCTACACATATAATGGATATTTATACAGTCGTATTTCTTGTTAAGCTTCTTTTGTTTAAGTTCTCAAACACTAAAATGCAATATGTGATTTCGAAACAGTGCTGCTAAACCCCTTGGGAGATAGGCAGGCTCATTTATCAAACTGCTGAGTGTGGAGAAAAGGAAAAACACCTGACTTTTGAAAAAGTAATAATGTATTTTTATTGGAAAGGAAATGCATAATCACCAGGGTGTAGTTTAATGGTAGGTACAAAGAAATATGGGTGAGCCTATGACATGTAGATTAAAATGCAAGTGTCTAGGAATCATTTAGAGCCTTTTTCCTGGACAACCTCTACCTCTTCTCTGGAAGAAATCATTGTGAGTCAGAGATTTCCTTTTGTATTTCTTAAAGTATTGCCATTAAAGAATATACCAGAAAGCAGAGTACTGCGGGCTTTCTTTCTACCTACTTTTACATGTTATACAAAATTCAGTACACACTGCTTTGTCTTGTTACATTTATTCAACAGTTTTTGAAATTTAGCCATACTGTTTCTTATAACTAATGTCTGATTACTTCCATCACCACTTATTTCTTTATTGTATGACTGCCCTACAATTTATTTATCCTAAATACCCTTGATGAATATTTGCATTATTTAGAATAAACTAAAATAAAATGAAGCTATGATAATCTTGCACATGAATAGAGAGACCAGGTATAAATCACTTCCTAGGGTACAGGAAGAGGTGAGTAATCGCTGGCCTTAGAAAAATCATGTCTCCAATTTGCCAAGAGTGACAAATTTTTGGATAAAGTGGCTCTATCACTTATCGGTCAATCATATGACAACTTCATCTCTTTGTATATTCATGAAATTGTTAAGACATCTTCTTCCCAACTGTAGATATGCAATTATATTTCCTTTTGTTCTAATTAACATTTCTCTGATTACAATTGAAAAAAGTTCACTAGTGACTCAAACTGTCTCGGTAAAGTGCTAGTTCATATCATCTGCTCTCTTTTTTTTCCTAGTTGTTTGTCTTACTTTTGTTGATTTGTGGGATTTTCATACATTTCACTTATACAATGAACTTCATCCTTTGTGATTTATATTTGTCACAAATACCTCCTCATGCCCTACAACTTATGTTTTGCCTCTTTTATTTCACCTGACTCAGATATACATATTTGAAAGCATCATAACAATTGAAGGAAAAGGGCCATATACCTTTAAAAGACGAGTTTTGAAAATGTAAACAATATCATTATCTCCAATTTTGAATCCTGGAAGTGATCTGTCAGCACTTACGTGTCTCATTTCAGCTATAACAACCCAGAATTGCCTATGTGTTGCTTCGCAATTTCTTTAAAAGATTCCTATATGTATCTGAAAATTTCTCTTCCACAGATCTAAATGCTGACCTATATATGTAACAAATTAATGCTTAAACTTGGTTGATTCTGTGCCACATGAAGATCTAACCATCCAGATTGCCAGGAGTTATGGCCAGAGGCAATTCCTCCAGAATATAAGGTAGCCTGAATATGGAAATCTGCCTATTTTTCTTTGCATAACTTCAACTAATCAATGGGTTGAATTTTGTTTTTTCCCACCTTTCAACAGAACAAGGTTCTCCATGCCTGAACTACTCATAAGCACCAAATACTTACTGTTCCATCTATTCTGCCTATCATAAACCATGAACAATTTTCATTTCAAGATCTTAATTTTCATGTACTTCGTGTTAAATGAGCCAAATCCTATTTCTACTTTTTCTTTTAGGTCCCACCTTCTCCCTTGTTGAGCCTTTGCCATTAGGTCATAGAGACTGAGCATTGTGGTCTCCATCAAAGGATGTCCCTGTCCTCTGGCCTCCACTTGGGTTCCCACGGGGACGCTTGCAGCCCTGTCAGGAGAATGGAGGGCTACCGAGAAAGGAAAGTGAAGATATCCATGGCCTTGGCTGTCTTCCTGCAAGGCAGCTTCGGGCTTGTTAGGTCCCTTGACCAAACTACCAGGCTCTACTCGTCTCTTACCTTCTGTTGTCTGAAAGCTGTTTCACTTTCAGACCTATGAGCTATAATAGCTCTTCCATTACCGAACCAGGTTACTCCACTGCTCTGTGGTTCTATTTTGCAAACAATCCCATTGTAAATAAACCCTTCTGGAATTATCCTAATTTGCAAGTGCCATCTGTTTCCTATTGGGACTCTGACTGAGACAGACATAATAGCCATCCTTGTGTGCAAAAAGAAAAGCAAAACAAAGCATTAAGGTAGATTAGTGTAAGTGCTGCTCTTCCGGGTTCACACACAAAGCGCAGAGAAACACTAATACTCCTTTCCATGAGGCTGGAGAATGATTAGGGAGCACAAACCTTATGTCGGTCTTTAGGAATGTAACAAATAAGGAAGAATAAAACTATCCTTCCCCTTGGAATGATTGGTTCTTCCTATGAGGACTGACTTGGAGATCTCAGTCATTGCCAGCTGGCAAGCATCCAGAGGTCCAATGGAAAGCATTCACTTCACACAACAACTCCTTACACCCTCTTGTTAACTCATTAGTTATAGCCACCATATGTAGAAATTGAAAGGGGACGCTATTTAGAATAGGAATCCTCAGTTATATTCAAGGTGACACAATAGATCGTGGATATGAACATCGTTCAGAAATTTTCTCCTTGTTTTTTTACTTCTACCCTCTCCCTTCGAATGGCAGATGTAGCGCTTATCCATCTACTTCCTCACTGGGTAGGTCTCTTATTATCTCATGTTTTGATTTACTAAGGAAAGTATCTCCTCTTTGTAGTTCATGCAAACCTAAAAAGCAACCATTAACCTGAAAAAGGCCGACTGTAATTGGCAGCATGAATAAATATATTCAGGATGCAACGAGGACATGTTTTTATTTCTCAGCTACAGAACATCTTAAAGAGAAGCTTTATACTTTATATACTACAAAAGTTAACACCCCTCCAAATCAAGATAGATATTCCTAACCTGAAATAAATAAGGTATATCTTTGGAGGGAAATAGCAATGGAGGCCTATCCCAACTTGTTTCACTAAAGAAAATAAAATGTTTTCATAACCTCTATGTGAAGAGGTGAAGATTAGGTTCCCTAACTCACTACCTGGTGCTTAGAGGACAGAGAAGCCAGCCACCATGCGCCCGTATCAACTGTCTCCTTCCTTTAAAACTCGATGTTGGGTCCCTTTCTTTAGCTTGTAAGCAGGTAGCCGACTTTTGCTTTATATTTGCCTCTGTTACAAGTCATTGATATGACTAAGTAGGAAGTGATCTGAAGCAGGCAAAAAGCCACAGAGGATCTTTTTCAGATAGATTTTCTAGGGGCTATCTAGAGAAAAAGAAAATTATGACACCTCTTTTGTTTTATCATGTCTGATTCTGAAAAAGGACCTACATAGCTAATGCTTCATAGCCACAGCACCATGCTCTGCCTAGGAATGATGATGAAAAAAATGTTAACATCTTCAAAGAAGAAATCATGCAAGTTCCACTGTACTTAACAGTGAACACATAAGGACAGTCATTAGATTGGACAAGCCATTCTCTTCCTTTCTTTGATAACACTTAACACTGTAGATGACAAAAAAAAGTCTCCTCAAGTGAAAGCTATTTGACGTCTGATTCAACATTATAGTTATGCTTCTAAACTGAGGTGATGCAATACATACAAATTTTAAGAGATAATTTAGGATTAAGTCCTCATATGCAGAAATGCTACCACTTAAGTTATGCTTCAAATAATATATATATATATATATATATATATATATATATATATATTAATACTTAGCTGTATCTCTTAATTTGGCTAATGTACATAATACAGAAGGCAGACTTTATGGTCTCTCATAATCCGTACTTCACCCAATCCATTCAGGCCTCCTAGTCCTGTTTAATTTCTTTGCCTTACATGTACGCAGGACCCATAATTCTCTTTTACTCTGGGACATGAAAGGTAATAGGATGCTACTTTTCGGTTGGATGCAATACTTACTAAAGTTGACAGGATCTCCCCTTTGTGATTTTACTACATAGATGCTTTTTTACCAGACTGGATCCATAGTTTCTCATTAGGAACATGGAATGCTTCCATGAAAAGAACCTTGAGGTAGCCTCTCAGACCTGAGGGGACATCAGGTGAAAAACTAACAAAAAGCCAGGATATCAGTCACACGGCCAAAAGGCACCAATTCTCTCAACAATGACAATGCTCAAGGCTGGAGAAATGCCTCAGTGGTTAAAGCACTTGCCTAGCAAGTGCGTAGGTAGGCGCAAAGAACCTGAGTCGATTCACCAGCACCAGAAGGGAGGCCGACACAGGAGAATTGCCATGACCCCAAGGCTAGTCTAAACTCTATAATGAGCTCAGGACCAGCCTGGGCTATACAGCAAGATGCTGTATCAAAAGAAGGAGGAGGAGGAGGAGGAGGAGGAGGAGGAGGAGGAGGAGGAGGAGGAGGAGAAGGAGAAGGAGAAGGAGAAGAGGAGGAGGAAGAGGAGGAGGAGAAGGAGAAAAAAATGCTGAAGGAAGCTGCTCCTCCCCACAAGTGGGCTTCCTGTCCAGTACATTCATTTTAGCCTTATAAGACCATGGCAGAGAATTTAGCTAGGCTAAGTCCTGACCCTGAAAAAACAGTGAGGCAGTAACTGTGTATGGTATTAACCTGTTAAATTTGTATTAATTTGTTGTACTTTGCTTAATCCTCAAACTCTCTACCTATAAAATACAAATTATTGAATATATCAGTGTAGCTGCCGATATTAAATGGCATCCTGTTTTCACATATCCACACACTGAGATTCTGTTCATGGAAAGTTCTCCAATGTGGTTAGTGACAGTATTTCTGCATCTACCCTAGAAAATTAAATTGCAGAAGGGGAAATATATGATAATTTATTTAGGAAAAGGTGAATCTAACAATTGTTAATATTGAACTTAAAGCTGGGCATCTATACTGTAATCATACCAGTAGGCAGTCTGAAGCAGGAGGATAACAAGTTTGGGCCCCGCCTGAGAAACTTAGCAATTTAGTCAGACCCTATCTAAAAAAAAAAAAAAATTAAAATATGGTTTGGACTTGTAGCTCAGTGGCACTGCAAAGGACCTGGGTTCAATTCCTAGCTACCACACAAATACACAAAAAGTCAAGATGCAATCAAGCAGAAAATTCATTAGCTAAGAACTTGAACTTGAAACTTTTAATTTTATTACATCTTATGTTTGGAAGAATCCTAAACAAAATTGAGAAACAAAATAAACTGAACATAGATATCTTTTCCTTGTCCATCTTCTCCTCACTTCTTTCACAATCTCCAATCTTGTAGGACTCAGATTCTCTTAGTAGCTATATCTGTTAAACACGAAGGAATCTACTTTAAGGGAGGAGTATTATAATAGCTAAAGCCATCCCGGAAACATAACTGTTTCTTCTGTCACATATAAGAATTGCCTCATATTTGCACAAGAAGTTAAATTAAAATTTCAGGGAAATGTCTAAAGGAACCCAAACATTTTCATGATATATAACCATTTCAAAATAGACTTTGTACATTTTGTATAGAGAAATTTTGCTGCAAAAGCATTCACATTCCTTAATAGCAGTCTGAACTATCTTCCTTACTGCCTGAGTCTTGGAAACTGAGCTTTATTTATTACTCTCATTTTGATTTCAGATCATTTTAATTACCAATAAAAGGCAAGTACCAACACTGAATGGATTATTACTTATGTGGATGGTTTTAAAGCGAGGGTAGTTAGTGGCCTCATTCCATAGGTTCTATAAACCATTTTTATAAGTGAAGAGGATCATAAAAAGATTTGGATAGAAACCTTATTACTAGTAGAGAAATGCTAGCCAAAGAATGTTTACTACTTTAAATGTATCAAGAACAGATCAATATCATTAGCATAAGAATGTTAAATCTCATCTACTCTTCCATTTCATTAGAAGAATCACCAGTGCAAAGAGGGAGAAGTTCATTTGTACCTTGGCACTTCAAACAAGTGAACTGGAAAAAATTCAAATATTACTGAAGCAAAATGATTTTGTGATATCAGTTTATTCCTCCGGAGCTAAAAAGATATTTCTAAATACAACCACCAAAGACGAACCACTGAAATTAATATTCTACCTGGTAAATTAACCAGAATTCTAAGAACGGAATAGACTGTACAAGCCATGCTAAGGGGTACCTTCCATATTTTATGCTGACAAAGATATTAATGTTCTGGAGATGAAGGAATAGACAGATACAGGGCATTTATCTAATGCATTATAAGAATATCTTTTACTTCTGAGTTCATATAAATTCTTATACTTGTGAAGGCTTAAAAAAGAACCCTAAAAGTTTATAATAAATCAAAGCAATACAAATTGACCTTTCACTAAACTGGAGAAGTGGATTTTTGCCTGTTTTATTTTGATAGAAATTCCATATTCAAAATTACTAGCTGATTTGACAGAATAATGATCAAGAACTCTGAACTACTGCTAACACCTTTTATGTCTACGTGTATTTACCTAGTATTCTGATTTAATTTACTTTTCACCTACAGGAATTCTAATAAAATTTAATCATTACTTATGAGTGGGAGCTAAGCCACTGTCTTCTTGTAAATTTGGTCAAATCATTCATCTCTTTGACACCCTGTTTTTCACTAACAAAAGCAAGGAATTATTTTCTTTATTCACTTCTTTTTTAAGGGCTTATGAGCACAACTGCATGAAAATCCACTGATAACCAGTAAGATATGATGCAAATTCAACACAAAAATTATTAGAATTACTAATATACTATTTCCGGCCGTCAAATAACACATCAAATAGCAATTTCCCTAAGCAATAAGTATAAATTTCATAACACTGGTAAACAATGAGATTTTTCTATGCATTCAGGATGACACCAATTGGCTGCTTTTGGTACCTGGTGTACTTGGTTTGTCTTTCTAATAATGGCTATGAGCTAGTCTTATCCCATTCATACTTTCTAAAATAGTTTTTCTCTCTTGTGAAAAATAGTATTCATTTAATATCCACAGACATCAGAGAATATTTTGTAGAAAAAAGGGTGAAATATGTGTGAGTGTTTCATACAACTCTATGTTATTTATATGTAAAATGCCTACTAGGCACATTAGCCAAACTACCAGGGTTAGTAACTTAATGGGGACAGCATACATGCTAAGCTCTTCTGTCTTCATAACGCCTGTTCCCAAGCAGCTCGGCTCTGTCACAGAATTCACAACTATGTGATTCCAGCAAGGTCAAATTCAGAGTAAAAAAAGAAACAGTGAGGAAATCAACTCTTTCTCCAGCTGCACACAGCCATCCAAGCAACTGGATGTAGCTTTGACAATGGGATAAAGGCTCACCACTTAAAATCCTGAGTCTATCTTCAGAATATAAAGATGCAAAATGGTCCCTGTTTCCACTTCTGCCATTTTATGTCATTCGGTAATAGCATAACATTATTTTTCTCTAGGTGAGTTCTTTAAAATAACACACCGCTCTTTTGGTTGTCATGTCATCTCGTTTGATTTGTACAGAAAGGCTATGTAAGCGCCTCTTGAGTTATGCTGCTTACTTCTAGGTGGTCTTAGAATTCACAGTTAATAATACTACTAACTCCCTCAAATGTGGAGAACCATCTACAATTTAAAAAGATCATCATGGAGACATTTATGCATTACACAGACATAATGTTATTCTTTCATGGAAAAGAAAGATTATATAGCAGCATGTATATGACTAATTAAATTCTTTTAAATGCAATCCAAAAGGTAGCATATTTCTAGAAAAAGAAGGCATTTACGGATGAGAAGGATCTATATTCCACATCAAATAATTATTTTCTGATTTTTTTAAAGGATCGTGAGAATGCTGATATTGGTCAAATTTAAAGCATTCAAAGTTACTTACCAAAACCCAAATGGGTATTTTTTTTTTCTTTTGAGATTCAGTCTTGCTCTGTAGCCCAGGCCAGCTTCAGACTCACAGTAATTCTTCTGCTTCAGCCTCCAGAGAGCTGGGAGTACAGGTATGTACCACCGTGCCTGACCTATGTTGTACTAGGGAATTGAACTCAGGACTTTGTGCCTGCCGGGCAACTATTCTAACTGCTGGGCTACAACCCCAGCCCAACAAAGAAGATTTAGAGAAAAAAAAATAATGTACAACACACCCAGAGTTGAGGATATAGACATATAGTTACATCATTCAGTGTGCCCAGACTTTGGACTGGGAATAGCTGTACATATACAAACACCACACACTTAGTGAAACACTGCTGTGGTCTAAAAACATGATTTTTCCTCAACCATCCCCAAACCCCCATTGGTTCCAGTGGAACCAAGCTCATATTGAGTCTTGGTTCTACTGGGACAGCACTTAAAGATGCTGGGGACTCCAGGAAGTATTCATGCTTTTCTTTTGAGAGCAGGTACTTATTCTCTTGGGAGTGAATTGATCACATGAAGGTTAAGTTGTTATAAGTAAGCCTGGAACCAATCTCAGGTCTCTTGAACACATGCTTTTTCAGACATTCCTACTTTCCTTTCCTGTTTTTCTGCCATGAGTTGATCACCATGGGGCCATCACAAGAAACAAAGCAGATGCCAGCACCATGCTCTTGGACCTCTATACACGTGAGCTAAATAACACTCCTTTCTTTTTAAAGCATCCAGCTTCAGGTATTTCATTACAGTGACAAATATAAATGAATAAATAAAACCTCAGAAACAGACACTAAAGCATAGATCGTGACCACAGATATTAGAAAATGCAGAACCACAGAATAGGAGAATAATTAATTTAATTCACATCAATGAATTTAATGGCTAAATTCCCATAAATTCCAGTGGTCTGAAATAGTAAGAAAAGAAGTCATAGTGACTTACATTTGATTTAACAATCATAAAAATGACTGTAATAATCAAAAATAGCCAATTTATGCTGATACTTGTCCATTTTCCCTAAAATGGCTACTACCACTTCACCTTTCCAGTTCTTTTTCCATTAAGCAATTGTACCGATCTGGACAATTTTTTTTTCATCAGTCTACCTCAGTGTACTTTTGTAAACAAGCAGCTGTACATCTCGGTCATGAAGTCACACATGCACAGTCACAACACGACAATGGCATGGAGGAAGGAAAACACAGCAGCCAAAGTAGCTCTGATTTAGTGCACATCGTTCCATCATTATTGTCACCTAATGTGGTGCCGAGCTGGGCACTTCATCTAAATGGGCATGATCTCTGCAGCCTTGAAATTTATGATCTAAAACCTCAACAATACATTCTCATTCTTCCCAAGAGATCTGCCCTGTGGGTTTCCTAATTAATCCCAAGCATTAGGACTGTGAGACAAACTGATCATTAGGTAATCTCATTTCTCTCTCCTTTTTGTAGCTCCTACCCTCAATCACTCCATAATTTAAGTTTTTTTTTTTTTTTTTTTTTAGAAACAAGAAAGCACAGGGAGGCTATTAAACACACACAATAGTCTCAAACACGGAGTAACATGAAATAACAGAGCTGAAATGAGAACAGAAAGGAGTGGAGGCTTGATGTTGTGGAAATGGATAAAAGTCTCTTTCATAAATCAAAGTAGCACCTGAATAAACTCAAGGTAACAGATATTATCTGGGTGACCAAAAAGTGTAAATTAAAAAAATACAAAATAATTAGGAATGTTATTTAAAAAATTAAAAGAGAGGGCTTATGAGCTGTTCAGCCAAAATAAATTTTCCTAAATTAGACTATAGCAACTCAGCAAAACAGATCAAATTAGACGAATGCCAAATAATTCAATCCTGCATTATTTGACAATTAATCTATTTGGGTTAAAGCAGAATGAACATTTTTAAGTCACAAAAGTGCAATATTCAGTAACTTAAGAGTAATGAGTCAGGACATTCTAAGGAACAGAGCAAGGTCCATAACTGGAGTCCTCCCATAGGAAATGACCCGAGAAGAAGAACTCAAGAGGGAGGGCCAGGCACTCCCCCATGGAGCTCGTTCAATGCCATGGCTCATCGAGATGTACAAGATGCCAATCATTCTACAGTGGCTTTAACTTGACTTTTCATTTTACTTTGTGTACCCAAAGCTCGGTTCTTTCTTATAAGAACATTGAGTAGAGTGAGGATGGTAAAGCTCTTGCCTGCCCAGGATTCAGGCCCCAATACCACAAAAGCAAAAAAAAGAACATTAAACTACCTCTCAGCAAATAGTCTTGGAATGCCTCAATAACTACCTACATCTTTAATATGATAGGAAAAATGTAGAAGAGTGATATGAAGTTGCATCTGATCTAAGCACATTTCTTTCCACTTCACTGTGAATGCACATGGCATATAATGTTTTGTTTTTCAAATTATCCCAATAAGGATTAAATAAAAGATTGATGACACCTTGATTTCAACTTCAATAGCTATTCCACAAATATCTATCTATGAAATATCTACTACATTCCAGACACTGGGACCAAAATTCAACCATCTATTTAACAGAAATAATTTAAGAAATTTTGAAGGAATCAGAAGTATGAGAGTTTATTTTTCAAATAACAGTGTTTTATATACTTCAAATACTTAATTATTATTTTTCCAGCACTCTGGAGAATTAGTAAAACCCTTATCATGATGAATTACTGGAAATACTCTATCCTGGTTACTATGGTTGAAAGTCTGGCTCTCTCAGCTTTGTGCTTTTGAAGGTAAAGCAGGACCTATAAGAAGTTCTGAAGTTACTAGTGGTGTCTTCTCAGAAGAGATATGGGACACCAGTCACCTCATCGCTGTTTTTTTTTCTCCCATGCCCTATGAAGCAAACATATTTGCTCTGTCACAAGTTCCCACCATGATGTTCCTCATCACAGGTTCAAAGTGAATGGACAAATTGGTCACAGACTATTATGAAACCGCAAGCCAAAAAAACAACCTTCTCTCTAAGACAAATATTTCAGATACTTTGTCACAGTGGCAAAAAGCTACCTAAGACATTGGCTGACACATAAAGTGAAAATTAGAGAAAGCCAAGTAAGTATTTTTTTTTTCAGCAGCTGACTTAGGGGCTAAAAAAATGTGATAAAATTAATATATTCATCTTTACTCAAATCAAATCTACTATTGTCATTAAATATTCAACTTAGAAAAATCAAAATGAGAAATACTAAATTTCAATTAAAACATTATTAAAAGTAACCCATTAATTAAAATATCTTAGCAAATAATTTCTATGTGAGCTCTCTTCCTAACATCTGACATTATAATTTAGAAGGTTGAATACTGAAATATGTTAGCATTGATGAGATGGGGAAACACTGAATGAGATGATTATGTCTCTTATAAGTTTAAGTATACCTATAATAATGCCAGTGATTCAGGGACAGTTTAAGACCCTTTAAAATTAAAATGAAAAGGATTGGGGACATTGCTCAGAGGTAGGGCACACACAAGGCCCTGGGTTCAGTCCCCAGTATCAAGAAAAGGGAGTTAAAGAAAAAGGGTCTCAATGCTCCAACTTTCAGGTTGAATAATCAGATCCAAAGTCAAAACAATTTTCCAATCCCCTAAGAAAAGAAGAGAGCTTCAACTGTCAGAAAGAGTAGGTACACTTTGCTGTGTCATTATGAATGATAGATCTATTATATGACTACATAAACATCTGCACAGTTTGTCAACATGAATATCAACAACAAAGATAAACTATGAGCTCCATTTTGGAAATAATATCTTTCCATTTTGAAACTTTTTTTTTATGATGTAGAGCAGGAGTAGGCCAAGATCATTAGATCTGAGCAGTAGCATTGCACAGCCACTGCCCATGCTGGCACTGCCAAGAGCTCAATGAGGAGCCTGTGTATCTATCAGCTCTTAAATGAATGTTTCATGCTGGGCCCAGTGCTACAGATCTTTAATCCCATCACTCTAGGAAGCTGAGGCAAGAGAATTCCAAGTTTAAGCCTTTCCTGAGAAACTTGGGGACTTAGCAAGATTCTGTCACAAGATTAAAAATTTTAAAAGTGGAACAAGGATTTATCTTAGTGTGAAGACCCTGGGCTTGATCACCAAGACCACACCAAAAAAGTTTCATTATTTATTATTTTGTCACAAGATGAGAAATGGAACTTTTGTCATCTTTATAAACTTAAGACTTCCACTATGCAGGCACTCTAATATATGGTGTTCAAAGAAAGGACAGAAAGAAAGAAAGAAGGAAGAAAAGAAAGAGAGAGAGGGAGAGAGAGAGAGAGAGAGAGAATTTTACTTCTGGAATGTTTTCCCTCAGAAAAAGAATCACTCATCAGTCAAGTCAAGTGGTATGAATCCATACTAGTTTTTGAGCCCAAGTACCTATCCTCTATTTCCTCCCTCACACAGGGGAAGAGAAAAAGAATGATGAAGGAAAGGCTGGAGCCATCCTGTGAGAGGCCCTTCATCTATCTGTTCTGTCTTTCCACAATTTACAAGTGTAAATCTAGGGAATAAGGAAATACGGGTACGTCTTTTTCAATATAGGCTTGGAGCCACACTAATCAAAAGCAACATAACATTACTCCATAGTTGCACACTACACCTTATCCATCTCAGAGCCAGGATTGTTTAAAGTGTCTCTGGAGAACAGTTGGAAGGAAGAATCCTTCCCTCTTTAGCCACTGAAAGTTACCAGAGTAAAACCTGATCTGCCCTAAGAATCCCCTGAGATCAACTACACCGAGTGCCTTCTCCCAAGAGCCTCTCTGCTAGAGGAAAGGGCGATTTGTTAGCACTTCTTAGCCAGCTCTGCGCAGGGAGCTGGAGGGAGCGGGAGGGGGCCGATGGGGAAGCTGGTATTTACAGCTCAGCCTTGCCAGCTCCAATGAGGAATGCAGAGCAGATGGGAGTTTTCTAGGTTTTCGCACTGCTTTGCAAAGGATTTCTTGTTCCTCTTCCAGTTTCTACCACTTTGGCGGTTGATCAGCTTTCCTGCGTACTCTGTCTAGTAGCCAAGATCATCTTGGCGATAGCCATTTATTTACAGTCTGAGTTTAAACAAATTAGAGTCCCTCACTTGGGTATATAGTAATTTACATAGAAAGTTTGACATCACAGAGCACAGAACATTCCCAGCTTAGCCTTTTTTCTTTCCTCCCAGAGAATAAGAACAACTGATGCAAAGAGATGAAAGGTACACTTACAACTCATTTTCCAACTGAGAGGAAAAAAAAACAGATAATATAAGAAGGATGCTTTTTTGTGTGTGTTTCCTTCTCATTCTGCCTTTTAAGTGAGAGGCTAGTAACTCAGCACTAAATGGTCCTCTAAGAGAATAAAAGCCAAACTACTGTCAGCAAATAGTTGAAAACTGGAGAATGATTTGAGCCACTTTTTTCAATTTTCCTGCATTTGCAAAAGATTATCTGAAAATATGAAACATAGGCCTGTTTCAACATCAATAATTTGTGAAAATAAAATATTTTCTGAAGATTCTCTATACGCCAACAAGTACCTTAGAAGAGAAGTTTATGGAACAGGAAAAAACAAAATTGTCACTCACACTGTCATTTTCTCCCTTCTTCCCTTCTTCCCATTTCTGATCCTGTCTGCCCATTCCAAAGATTGAACCCAGAGTCCTGTACATACGAGGCAGGAGCGCTGGCACTGAGCTCCCACCCCCGTCCTACTTTCTTTATTTTGAAGCCACAGTTTAAAAATAAAAATTGTATGCTCAAATGATTCCAGACCTTCTTGTTATCAATACATCAAAGAAGTTGTTAAAGAATAAACTGATCCCTCATCACCTCCACCACCTGACCACAGTGTCTTTGCTCTCTTTGCTACATGGCAGAGGTAAAGAATTTTCGATAAAAACAAGTATTCAGTTTCCTCTAAAAATAATCACACTGTAGGTCACAGACTGTTATCGCCGCAAGGAAAAGCACCTCTATGCTTACATGGAAAAAGCCATTGGGAGAGAGGCTCAAGGACTTTGGCCCAATGCTACTCTTTACTGTAACGTTTCTGGTGTCTTGAGAACCCTTCTCTGAGCTTTTCGGGATGTGGCCTCTAATATGTCCTGGAGGATTTATCGTGTGCCATGGATTTACATAAGAAAAAAAAGCAGAATTATTGTTATCTTCCTTGGTCAATAGCTGGTGTCTGTATTTTAATTGCCATTGTTAAGGAATAATTTTTTTAAAAAATGGAACACATATACATGACACTCACAATCTCTTCTCAGTGACTTTCCTTCAACGAATTTTCTTTGGCAAAACAAACAAGCAGCTAAACACTAAGTCAGTTTTCCTTTATGTACTACCATCACCAGTGTTAATTCAGATTCCCAGCACACTTTCCCTAAGCTTACTTCCTTCTTCATTAACGTTCTAATCCTTACTTTATTATAGCTAAAAAAGCATATCATTCATAAGCCAGTGGGCCCCAACAATGAGAAAGCCTAGTGTGGTATAAATATTGATAAGTACCCCGGTATTGGGAAGATATGATATAGCACAATAATCATTTCAGAATATCTAAGCCATATTATTTTATAAGATTTAAAATGACAGAATGTTAATGATTATAAAGTTCTGCATTTACACTGAAAAATGATACTTTACTTGCATTTGGTGCTACAAGAAAAAGCACACAAAACTGTGCCAGTGATTGACTCTCAATTCCAAATCTAACTGCCTGGACTATGCTTTGAGAAACTAGATTTGAGATTCTCAAAATCACATTAGCCCACATGGCTTTATGTGAGGCTTTTCTAACAAGAATTCCTGCATGCAGAATGCAAAGGCTGGTGGAAAAAAGAAGGACAAATCCCTCTTGTGGGTAGACGTCTGCCTGTCATTCCTGAGAGTAGCACTGTCACCATTTTCTTTACCGGAGGAGCAAATGAAGCCAGTCTGCAGAATTTCCTACCTGTGCAAGCCTGCTTCACTCCTTGTAGAGACACCAGCTCACACCTGCTGGGTTCCCTGTGCTGAGTGGATCTCAAGCTGACAGCAGGATTTGTCTAGCTTCATGAGTGGGAGTAAACTTCAGTTCTTCTTGTATTTGCTCCAAAATTGTAAGTCTCAATAATCTCCAACTCTTCCCTTTGTCTCCCCATTTCCAGAAGTGGTAGCTGATGGGAATAGTCACCACTTTCGTGGTAATTTGGTGCTCTCTTCTGACCCTTTTGGTTACTTCAGTAGCAATAATAATATGCCTAGTTAGCAATTACTTAAGTGTAATGAACAACAATATTATGCCTAGTTAGCAATTGCATAATGTAATGAATATCAAGTGTCTATGTTCAAATAACTAGTGTGGTTTCGGTCTCATGAGGGGGCATTTATATATTTTGAGGCTATCAGAAGAATGAGGAATATATTCAGATTTTATATTCAAAGTTCCTGGTTGATTTGCCAACGGTGGCTCTTGATTTCAATTGTTTCTAATAGGTTTAAGATTTGGGGTTCAAGATGTATTTTTATTCCTGTAGTGTAATAAACACTCACGATGCCATACCTGTGAGTACCCTGAAGAAAGGTCAAATGAATTATGAGTTTATTATTTCTTATTCAGTTTTAAAAGTAGAAAAGCAAAATTCTAAATAAGATATAACTTTTTGAACTTTTTGTGTTTTTTTATGCTGCTAAATAGTTGATAAATATGAACACAGAAAATGAAAGCTGTAATTTAAAAGAAAAGTAGTGACTATTTCCTGGTGTGCTCAGTAAAAATTTCCAGACATGGGTTTCCTTATTCTGGTTGGACAAACAGTGTGTTTTTTTCCTCTTGTCTGTTTCTAAAGATGACTGTGTGTTCCTGTAAATCATAGAAATTCCTTTATAGTGCAACTGGAAGTCTTGGCAGCCAAACCCAACCAAGCCAAAAAAAAACAGCATAGCTACTTCTCAAACGGCCACCTCAAGTGGCAATGTGAACACAGCAAAACCAAGTGAAAGCTGAGGTTCTGAAAAGAGTGCACTAACTTTTTTCTTCTTTCCTCATTCCTTCTATAGCCTCAAAAATGCTACATTGAAAAATACAATGAAGTTAGTCACATTTGTAGTACCTATTCTCTACATATTATATACATATGAATATTTTATATGAATTGAAAATCACACTTAAGTTCCATACACACCAATCCACTTGCCCATATGGCTCATGAGGACGTGAAGTGCACCACCTGCTACTTACCAGCATCAGATTTCTGCTTTGTCTTGGTGGTTCGTGGTATACGACTAACACAGCAAAATGAGAAATACAAAAAGAATTTTTGTTTCGTTTTGCTTTTACTTCTCTCATTACTACACCTTAGCTGAGCAGTCATGAGAGTGTAGTTTCCCATTTTTACAACTCCAATAATACTAGGATTTGTCCTTGTGAAATACCAGATGCCAGCCTCCCTGTTGCTTCTGCCTGGTGCTGGATACAGCCTGATGCTTAAGCAGTAGAACCCTTTAAAAGCCACATCCATGTTACCATGGGAGCTGCAGCTAAGATGGGTGGCCTACTCGGTCATGGACACACTCACTCTCAGAGTGGCACTTTCCCAGCTCAGGAACCAGGTACCTAAACCTGGACCACCACACTTAGCAGGTTATCTGTTCTTTGGATCACAGAAGTTTAGTGACCAACCAATAAGCAGAAATTCAGAGGTTAAAATTCACTAAATGTTTATTTTTAAAAATACTTCATAAAGTCTTTTATGATGAAATATGAAAAGCATTCTACATTTGTTCTTTTAGAATCTGTGAAGATAATAAATACAAATCACATTATGATATCCATCAGAAAGTTATCAAGACTGGAAAGGTTGCATAGTAGTGATTTTTTAAGTTGCAAGTATACAGATTAGCCTCTAGGGGGAACACTAGGTTCTTGTCCTTAGTTTTCCTCTTGTTAGGGATGATCTAGTACCTAAGATTGGATGGTGTTGTAGAAGACTGGGGCTTGCAGAAACTTGAGGGATCTGCAAGGCAGATACCGCTCAGGTTGCCATTCCCTCCACGCAGCAGCCAGACTAAGTAACTGCCCCAGCAAACTCTCTTTTTAACTGTAGCTAGACACAGTTATGAATACATATATAGGTAAATAGATACTCACATCTACATTTGCAACTGCACCTAGGATTATCTGAATGTGCTTCTTCTCATCCACCCATGTCCACGTCCTTGTCTGTAAGTACTGTACAAAAACACAGCAATCGAGGGCACTGGCAACACCCAAACTTTTTCTCTTATGTAAAAAGTCATATAGAAAAGTCTATGTCATGGAATATCATTAAGTACCTTTGCTACCTCAGCCATATCCTCTTGCTCTTTGAATCTTGTTTTACTATAATCAGATGGTTTCTACTGCACATCTGACTCTAAAACTTAATGCATTTTATCTTCAACAATCTCTTTCCAATGCTAAATGAAATTTTGTTCAGCAACTCCTAGAAGTGCAAATCACTATTCCACTGAGTCATTTAACTGACATAATTCCATTCAGGGTCATAGAGCAAATCCTCAAACATCCAGCAAGCACCAAAAAAAGCTCCTGTCTAAATCATGCGATCAGTCATCTGCAGAAAACTGGAACACAACAGCCACCTAAACAGATGATCTCAACAACAGTCACATCTGATTAGATTGGGTAACATGTGTGACGATTCTAATCCAGGTCCTGGGACACGGGCTCGGCCAGCGCGCACACTGGCTCGCACACCCTGAGACTTAGAGGGGGCACAGGCATTTTGCATAAATCACCAGCATTCCTTCCCACTCCTACGTGGCAATTCAGACACAGGTGTTGGATGAGCTTATGTAAGAAAGGACACTCACAGGAGAGGCAGAGTAGGGGGACTCATGTAGCTTCTTCTTTCCGTGCTTGGAGCTCTTGTTCATTTTCATTCTGTAACTTTTATGTACCTTAGGTACTCAAGGAATAAACTGGCCAGAATGATTCCGCTACAGGATCAAGAGAAATCAGAATGACAAATTCCAATCTTTCAGAGAATTCAACTACCGAATAAGCTAGTATTAGGAAAACAGAATAAAGAAAGACCCTCAATTGCATTGAGCCTGACACTCTCACTTCACACATTAAAAACCAATTTTAGAGAAGTTCAAAACTTTCTTGGAATTATCTTTATTTTATTTTCTTTTTTTGAGACAGGGTCTCACTCTGTAATCCAGGCTGGTTCTAAGCTCACTATGAAGACTAGGCTGGCCTAGAACTCACAGCAATCCTCCTGCCTCAGCCTCCGAGTGCTAGGATTACGGGCGTGCACCACCACACCCAGATTATGTGGTGCTAGGGAATTGAACTTGGGTACTTAGCACTGGATAGGCAAGCACTTTAACCACTCAGCTATTATTCCAGTCCCTTGGACGGATCTTTATTTGGGGCCAACTTTAAATGTTACTACATGGAGAAAAGTGAATAGGAAATTCCACGTTAGAGCATTCTGGAGTTCAGGGAATTGAAATAAAACATAATCAAACTATGGCTAGTATCAGTTACCCATTTTTTAAATAACAAAGCAATTCAATGCTTAGCGGCTTAGTGATGATGTATTATTTCTCAAGGTCCTAAAAACTGATGAGACAGTTTTATTTTACTCAACGGGGCCCAGTCAGCTAGCAGGTAGAATGCAGTTAGGTGGTCTAAGGCAGGCTTACTCCCACACCTGGGCCTCAGGTAGACTGGCTGCAACACCTCCAGTGTGTAGGACTCTGGGTCTAGGCAGCCTTTCGTTCAGGATTTCCCATGATGTGGGAAGTCTTCCAAGAGGAACAAGTAAAAAACTGCAAGGACTCTTCCATTAAAAGTTCAAGAGCCACCAGAATCACTCCCCTTGCATTTTATCAAAGCGCATCATAAAGACAGAACAGACATAAAAAGTGAATAAACAGACTTCACCTCATAAGAAAAGCTCAAATAATCTGTGGGCCCACCTGACTTAGCACATGCAGAAAAGAGAGATCTGAAAAGTTCCAATGAGAGGCAGATTTGACCTGCCTTTGTTCAATAGAATATATACATGGGGAAAGAAGTGACTCCGGGGCTCAAGCGTTCATTGGTGTATATAATTATTTTGAAATGTAACAAACAGAAACCTTGCCGGTGCTACATTTCTGTACAAGGTCTACATCATAACTAGCACTTACTCAACTCACAATTTTAAATAACAGAGAACAGAGATGTTACATAGTAACTAAACTATATCTGGTCAGTTTAGTTAATAAGCACATCTCCATTTAGACTAAGAAAAGTCAGAACCTTTTATAGTCAAGAAAGCAATGACTATTGCCCAGAGAATTCTCTATAAGAACACAAGGAAGATATGGAAGATACTGTTTTCTGGTGAGACTGAAGCATTCAAAGTAGGCAGTGCTTAATCGCGGGAACTTTGTGGAGTAATTCAACTTACCGAAGCACAGGGCTAATGAAGGCAAAGCTTTGATGCCCAGATAGGCCAATTAATTTCATGGAGAGAAATCCTTTTGTGTATGTGGACAGCCTTGATCTCATCTCTCCCCACCAAGGCTGTTCTTACCCAAAAGAAAAATGAACAGTATCATTCAATACGATGTATCTATCTTTTATGCTGTATATGCTGATAAATGCCATGAGAGATACAAAAATAAAAACTGACTGTGCAGTTTCATTCTTGCAGAATTTTTCATTTGGTAAGGACAGAAAAAATTTAATACTTCAGTTAGTTTACTATGTAAAATGTTAAATTGCTGGAGAAAAGTTGCAGATTACAAAAATGAGTTCAAAGGAGAAGAATAATTATATTAAGAGACTTAAAATGTACAAAGGTGAGGAGAATTTACACGTGCACAATATAGTTAAGAAAAGGGGTAAAGTTTTCTTCAGGTGGAAATAAGGAGGAAGGCATTCTAGATTAAAGGAAGGACAGAAAGTAGTAAGTACTAACTTTAAAAAAATCAAAGAGCAACCCAGTTGTATGTTAATGTAGGATCTAAACTGGGAAATTTTATAGAAAGCAAGACTGTGAGTGTAGATCGCAGCTAGATGAAAAAGAATTCACTATGTTTGGAAGCCAACAATAGGATAAAACAACTAGAATGGTCTCTTGAGAAAGCTTCCTCTAGCCACGATGAGTACAGTTTCTTACAGAGGAAAGGCGCAGCCGGGAAAGAGAGGATGGGTACATCCTGCAGTAACTACCTGAGAATGGCCAAGGCCAAATTTATGGAGAAAACTATCCATAGCATCAATAGGTAGTTGACACACCTGAGTAAAGTGGGACCTGTTTTGTGTAATGAGAGATAGTGGTTAAATAAGAAAAAAATGCAGATGTTATGTAAAAGACAGAGGAGAAGAAAACAGGGAAGACATGGATAACCTCAAATTTTCCAGTAATCTAGACTCTAGCTGGACTCTAGGGAATGATGTTAGGCTTTTCTGGGGCACAGTGTGAATCTGGGGACTTTGTCATGTTGGCACATCTGGTCAATACAAGGGAAAACTACATAAAGCAGTGGTAACCTGAGAGGAGATGCATGTTTTGCAGGAGAATCTAGTCCATCTGATTCTGCAAATTTCTAGAACTTGACATAGTATCCTAAGAAGATGAAAGTCATGCGACAATGGAAATGACCAAGGCGGGAATGCAGGCTGAATCAGGGAAGGTAGAGAAAGAGTCAAGGGTTCTCTTGAGGAAAGTTTTGAAAACTCTCATAATATGGTTTTAGTTGAGTTAAGGAAGCCAGACTGAGGGGAACAGACTGACAACTAGAGTGGGCCACTGGGTCCTGGTCAGAGGGAAAAAAATAGAAGCTAGTTTTTTGTGGGAATAAGAAAGATTTGGAAGGATATCTTTACCTTTTTAGTAAGGTATTAGAGATCCAGGCAGGCATAGTAAAAATATACATATTTGGCTTCGACTTTGGTTTCTGGCACAGAAACCCTAAAATCCTTGCTATTTTGTGGTGATAGAGGTATTTAGTATATCTTTCTTCTCCAATATTGAGTCTTTGACACAGGTGCCTGACATAGATCTCCTATCTCTTGCAATTTCCTGGGACAGAAGAATATCTTTTGGTCTAATGAGGTGACTCCTAATGGGCTCCTAGACGGAGTTGGCAACCAGAAAGACCAATCATGATTAGAAGCTTGGAATTTTCATTACCCTGCATTCTACACAGTCCTGCAAGAAGAGAAAGGGACTAGAAATTGAGTTTATAACTGGACTTGCCTGTGGGAAGAAGCCCTCATGGAACCTCTTTATTAAAGGGTTCAGAGAGCTTCTCAGTTGGTGAATACACTGAGTGTCAGGGGGGCTCATTTCAGTTCCATGGGGACACATGGGTCCTGTACTCACAAAACTTTTGGATCTCACCCCATATATCTCCTCACATAGCTGTTTATATCAATCTGTTAAAGAATTCTTTGCTGATTTCTGTAGTCCTGCTTTCCTGTTTTCCACTATCAAAATATCAAATACAAGAAAAGGGGTTTGAGAACTTCTGGTCTGTAGCCAACTAGGACTGAAGTTATAGGTAATCTGGGGACTTAATCCCAAATCAGATGCCCTACAAAGGTCATCTGAAATAAAGGACAGTCTTGTGGGACTAAGCGTTTAACTGTCAGATCTGTGCTAACTCTGTGCTCATTAGTGTCAGAATTAAACAGCAAGATATCCAGCTGGTGTCCACAGAGAGTCAGAGAATTGCTTGGCGTAGAAAATACACAGATCTGATCATAGAAGTGTTTAATAATGAGGAACAACACAGTTGTTTTTTCCCTGTATTTCCACAAAACATTTCACCATTCTCGGGGAGCTGCTGGAATCTCCTACTTCTTAGACACCCTTCAAAAATAATGAATCTGTGGGCAGTGTAAAAGCCCCCACTTCTTCTAGAGACCCCTCAGACTCATTGTCATAATCTTGTATTGAATAAAATAATTTTTTCAGTACTTCCTGGCATTAGCATTTTATGATTTTGCTTGTTTTGGTTTTTGGGGAGGGGGGTGAGATTACAGAGTTGGCCACACTTGGGATGCAACTTCAAGGCTTTCATACTAGGCCACATTTGCAGCCCATTTTTGGGGTTTGCTTGCATGTTTAATTGTTGACTTTGTAATGCAGTTTTCTGAATTGCCCTGGGTGAGTTCAAACTTAGATCGTCCTGCTTCAGCCTCCTAGATGACAGTGTGGTTTTGTCTTAAGTAAAATTGTAATGCTCTCATAACCAATCCCTGCTCTCTTAATAAATATATAAATAATCAGAAACACATGAACAACTACAGAGAATAGTGAAATATAAAAAATATCCCTACACCTAACCTTAATCTAATCACAACCTTTTGCCACATTTGTAGCAATATTTAAAGAAGGACATACAAAATGAAACATGAAATTTTGCCCTTTCTTGGTCCCATTTCTCTTTTCAAAAATAACAAATATCCTATATTTCATTTTTACTGTAACTATTCAAGGTTTACATTTTAATAATCATATACACATCCATACATGTTTCAGTTGTTATATGTTTTGATCTTTTTACAATGTTTGTTGAGAGTTCTGTTCACATTTAATGACTTTCACATTACAAATGTACAATTTATACATTCTTAGTAAAACTTAATGAAAGTTGCTTTCCTGAAATTTTTACTACTACAAAAACAATTGCAAAGGAATACGGGGAGATAGGTGGCAACGTCACTGAAAAAGAACAATCTGGATTTAAAAAAAAAAACCTTTCTAGATATGTGTATGCACAAAGGTATAATTTATGCAATTCATGGCATGGCAGAACTAGCGAATAACACATACAGGATGGGTGGGTGCAAAAGGGGAAAGAGGTTACTCATGAATGACAAAAACAGTCAGACACTCGTACCTCACAAACACACCTAACAGCCCCAAGATTGTGGTAAATCCAACCTCAACAGACTAAAATCTTTTCCTGATTTCCACTTAGCAGTGTACCAGGAACCCAGTTGTTCCTTCTCCATTAAGGACTCTGAAACTCAGTTGCATACGAGGATCTTCTAGGGAGCTTTGAAGTATTTCTTCTGCCCGGGATGTAGCAGATGAGGACAGCTGGTGAGAAGGATCAAGATATCTGTATTTTTTTTAACCGCTCAGGTAATTCCATCACCATGGTTGAAAACTATCTGGTGCAATTACCTTCCAAGCTCCCATGACTGGGAGAATCTCTGGACACGTGCTTCTAATTCCTGAACCACTCAAACAGCCATGCTGGGGATCTGGACGCTCAAAACCGCCTCAGGTAAATACTTAGGAGCAAAACCGCTATGTCTCAAGTGCACAGTGCTGAGAGAGATGCCTTAAAGCCACTTGAAAACCCTTATTTGTTGGAACGATCAACTCAAGCGAGTAAATCTTGCCTTTCCAGATAACATCCATGCCTAAGTGACCACACTGATCTTACTCCAATAGCTCCAAGAATTGGGGGAAAATAAACCAGTTCAGACCCCATTAGAAAAGAGTTTCCTGTGAAAGCTGCTCTCTGGGGTTGTCAATCCACTCCACATGTCAGACTATCACTGTGCCTGGAAATTACCTCTGAGATTCTAGCCATAGAAATCTCTCCAACTTTTCTTTCAGAGGCTGCAAAGAATACTACCAAGAAACATGCTCTGGGACCAGACTGCCCGGGAAGACTTGGCTCCCCCAGCGACTGGCTGCACGGCAAGATTCCAGACAGCCCGTGGAATTTAACCATCGCTTGATCCTTCTCCTGGGGAAAGCAGTTCAAGTAATAACAGTGCCACCTTCATGCTGTTGCCATGGAAATTAAAAAGAACAATAATGAAAAACATCTACAATCTAAATACTTGAAAAGATCAGTTTATTACTATGACAAATGCTGGTTTACCCTTCCCCAGATTTTGCCAGATTTTTTTCAAGTTTAGTATCTAGAATTCTTCCGATTTTCATTCACTTGAATTCCTCTTCCTTTACTCTCATTGTAACAAAAAGGGATAAAAATATCAAACTTCTCAGACAACAAAATTCTGTCTTAAAAATGACTAAATGCCATTAATTATCTCCATTTTATTGCCATCGCCAACAAATAATGTTGATAGTAATTTTTTGATTGCATTGACTTTAGTTCTATGTTATTTGGATTTTTTATGAGGATCTCCAGGTCTTGACATCCTATAACCTCCTTCAATAACTTGTTGAGTTAAAATAATCCTTTTAGGGATGAAATTCCTTTCCATGTCAAAGTTTAGTCAATCATGATGAAATTTAATCCCATTTTCTTTAGATTTGGTTTTTGGGTCCATTTTATAAAGTAAGAGTTATGATAACTATTAGTACACTATATTGATTGTAGAAAGAATTTCAAATCTTTAAAAAGTAAGCTAGAATCTTATAAGGTGTTTCATTTTAAATTAAATGTCATGTATAAGAGAGTCTTTTAAAGAAACAGGAAAAGAAAGATATTTGAAATAATTTTAGCCATGAAGTACAGCCTGTTATAGAATTTGAGGTCAGAATTTTGACAATAATATATGTGCATTCTGACCATAATGTTAATATAAATATAACATGCACACAACAGGTAATTATGACTAAATAACTCAGGGCCTATTGTTTAAAAAAACAAATAAAGAGCCAATCTAACAGATAGAAAAAAGTCAAGTTATGAAATTTGCTCAGTTGTGATTTTCTACATTGTTTAGTACTGTGCCTATTCCCTGGGAAGCAGCTGGTCATCTAAAACCATCTGGTCATTTGTACTAGATAGAAAGATGTCCCAGTCAGCGTTCCAAAGTCAACACTACTGAAGCAAACGGATTTGAGATTCACAGAATGCTGCCCTGAAAAAAACCCATTCCAGGTATTTTATTTCCTAGCACTATTTCATATTACAGAGTGAAGTGTAGTTATGACACACTGAAAATAATTACTGCTAAAATCCCTCTCTAGTCTCTGAAGAATTTAGGTCATTTCAGGGATAGGATAATGCCTCTGTTAATTCTGCAAATCCCACAGGATCCAGGTCAGAGATACATGTTACTGAAGGAAAGAAGAAAATAATTTTAGATAACAGTTGAAGATGATGATTATGGTTACAAAAATGACGGAAGACCTTTTAATTATGTCAACTCACAAAAAAGTGTTTTTATTAAATTTAAGAGGAACAAGTGTATCTCAGTTGTCACGAGAATAGTGTGAAAATCTGCCAAGTTAATTAAAAACATGTATTAGCACATTCTTAGTAAGAGCTGGGTTTCACCAAGGGCAGATATTTATACCACGTACACATCCTTGTACTTATTTTCTATATCATGTACCCGTGTGCTATTTTTGCTGTTTGAGTGTCATCTTTGATGCTGTTTTTTTTTTTTTTTAACTCAACTGCTTTCTTACTTACTGAGGAAGTCCTTTGTTTCCTAAGTCTATTCAGTTCTCATCCCTTCTCTCTACTCCTGTTGATTCCTTGGGCCTGTCACAGCACCTGTTCTCCCTGATCTCCTTTAACCCTGTTGTGTTTATATTCCACCGGCTGCCTACTACTGAAAAGTACAAATGGGTTTATGTCCTTTCCTTCTTTAAAATGACTTGCTGGTTTCATAAGTCAGATTAAATGAAATTAAAATATTTTCAAGACCTGCTTGAGCTGACCCTGCCTCCACCCTCAGCCTGACCTCTAGCTGGTGGGCTTCAGTCTTGGTAAGCAAGACAGGACCTGCGGCTTGCCTTTTATGTTTCAATTTTACACTTCTTCTTTTCTGCCACATCCTCAGGATTGGCAGTTTTCCTTACAGTTAGGTTGGGCTACTAGATTTCAGCCAATGACAGGTAAGTGAATGTTTTCGATGAGGGACTTTCTTTAAGTGTTCAATTAAGCATTATATCTCAAAGAGAAATTTCCTAAGCATCGAATGTAAAATCAGACCCCTTTCTGTTTCTGTGTGGAATATTGTCTCTTCACAGCACTGATAACAAATCTATAATTACATCATATATTTACTGGTTTGTTTGCATTTCTCTAAGTCTTCTGCAAGTTCTGTAATGACCATTTCTGCCTTGTTTATGTCTGTATAATATCACATCTCCTAGCAGAAGTACTAAAGCATTTTTAGGTAAGAGGAGGAATAAATTAATTTTATAATTATTGATATCAAGCACTATAAAGTCAGTTTATTTGTTTGTATGTTTGTTTCTGAAACAGCATGGTTCTGTAGTCCAAGGTACTCCTGAACTCACTCTGTAACCCAGGTTGGCCTTGAACTCACAGCAATCCTCTTGTATCTGTTTCCGAATACTAGGATTACAGACCCATGGAACCAGGCCTAACTATTATGTAATGCTGGACGATGAACCCAGCACCTTGATCCTGCAAGGCAAGTGCTTTAACCACTGAGCTATGACATCACCCCCAATAAATATTTGTTACATGCATATTTTGTTTCAGGCATCATATGTGGTGGCATAAGAGACATGATAGTAAGTATGGCAAGTCTTGTTCCCTTAAGAATAATACAGACTAGTGCCAAAATTGCATTGAAACAAGCTATCTTAGGGGATGGCCAGTGCCATAATCATGCCACAATGCCCTCAGCATCCAGACAGAGAAGCCCCTATTGATAAGAATTGATGTCCATGTTGATAATGAGGTTCAAAATTATTTTAAGCAAGGGGAGAGATGAGGATGGGCAGTGGGGGAAAAGGGCAGCTTAGAAAGAAACTAAGAAGGCTCATCTAGTAAGATCAGGTTGTGCATGAGTGATGGGGAGCAGTGCATCAAAAGCAAAAGATGCAAACAAACATATCACTCTTATTTCTTTATATCCTTTAACTCCTTACCTTGGTTATCTTGCAGATGACCAAGTTCAGCATAAAGAATAAGAATTACTATACCACACGAAAGAAAGTTTCTACAAACACATCACAGAAATGGACAGGAGGGGAGATGAGGAAACAAGATGTGTGCACTGCACAAATTCTATCAAAGTTTTCAAAGATGGCAAAGTCCGCATTACTAGAAAATTATATATGTCCAAAGTGGGTATTTACAAATATAGGAGGGAAAGAAATCTGCTACATGGGGAAGAACAAAAAAGTAGCTACTTAACACAAAGTTAAAATGAGAAAGCCATGTAGAAACTGTAGCACACAGCGACATGTGAAGGGTCCCACTGAGTGACCTCTAAATGCTTGTCATCTCTTTGCAGTTTCTTTGTTCTCCAGGTATCTTTTAGCTCCACTGTAGCCAAAGCATTATCATCAGAGAGTAGGTACAGAAAAGGCTGGAGATGGGAATCAAGTTTTAGTTACCTGTTAGAACGCATATGTGCACACATACACACACACTATATTACATACATGACTAATTTTCAAATTATTATAAATATGAGCCACAATGAATTGACTGTTTCATTTGTACATATCAATTTAAACAACTTCAAAGAAGGCTTTTCCAGCTGTGCCATCCAATTAACACAAGTGAAAAAGTCATACCTAAGTGAGTATGTATGTATGTATATAGAAAGGTCTAAGGATATGTCATATATATATATATATATATATATATATATATATATATATATATATATATTACCATGCATGCTACGGTTTAGATGTTGCCTACCCTCCTACCCCCACAAAGGCCTATAATAAAGGTTCAGTACCCAGGGCATGATACTGGGAAGTGGTGGAACCTTTAGGAGGTGGGGACTTACAGGGATCCCTAGGTTATCAGGGGCATGCCCTTGGCAGGAACTGAGATGCCCGGCTTCCTCAGACTCCTGGCTTAGGATGTTATGTGAATGGTTTGCTTTGACTGGCGCTCTCTCTAATTACCACAACTCTAAACCTTATTGCCATTTGATGCCCTCCCCAGAGGCTAGAATTATGAGGCTGCCAATGATGAACTGGACCTTCCAGAATCATAAGTTAAATAAATCATTTCTTGTGTAAGCTATTTGCCTCAGATATTTCACTGTAGAAATGAATAAAACATGTATTTATATTCATATATGGACTATTCCTCAAGAAGTGTTATACATACCATAAACTTTTCTTATCCTTTGTGTTAATTGAAGCTCACAGTGTATCTGAGCAGTGAATAGTACTTTGCTGCACATTTCTTAAGATATGACAGTAAACACAGGATGATGATGCTTGCTTAAAGAAATGTCAGGTAGTGCCTAAAGGCAACTGGAAGCAAGATTTCAAAAACCATTGAGTCCCCGATCCTTCTATTATATTCAGAACAGTGTGAAGACATGTCCTATTGTTGCAGGTGAAAGAATGATTAAGGTAGTGTCTCATCTATAACTCCATCCTAGATTTATATATCACATTTCTTCCAAAAGGTTTCCAGATATTATCTCATTTGTCTTCCAGGATCCCTGAAAGATAAGTAGGCCCAGGTAGGTTCATCTGCATTCCCTAAAATGAATTATCTGAGGCAAAAGAAGGGAGAAGTCGCAGGGAGCTGCTGAGCTCAGGCAGTGATCAGGCCAGATTTTAAGCCAGCTAATTCCATCCTCAGGCTCTTTTTGCTGATCTGGGTAATAGAACCGCATGACCGAAGGTGGGGAGAAGCACAGGGTACAATTCTAATATTTCATTGTCACCCGTTCTAACATCTCTCTCTCTGCCAAAAGGAATATGAGAGAACAGGTAACAGGACCTTAAATAGGATTTTTTTTCCTTTATTTCTGATTGGTGATTAATATTTAATGCTCAGAACAGAAAGAATATTAGTGTATCTCATATTCTAAATAGAAATACAAACAGTGGGAGATCCTCATTTTCAGGGCTTCCTAAGTCAGTTGCAATAGAACTAATGCCACTCAAGTCTCTGACTTCATAAGGTTTCCTAGGACTAGAAAACAACACCTGACAAGTACAATTTAAAGAAGATATTTGCTTGGCTCGTGTTTTCAGAGGATTCACTCAATGGTCAGCTAACTTCAGAACAGGAAAATTATGGCAGAAGGGCAAGCACAGATGCTTAGCTCCTGGCAGCAGAGAAGCAGATCAGGAAAGCAGCTCCAGGGAAGAGGAGCTTAGGTGGCAGATACAGAACCCATAGCCACACCTGGAATCCATCCAAACTTATGAATGTGCTGCACAAATCCCCTATGCACCTCCCAAGCCAATCAACTGGACAATTAAGCTTGACCACCACCTCCCTTATCTTCTCTATTAAAATACATGAAAAAGACACAGAGAAGAGGCCATCAATATCCACAGAGCCTTCCCTTAAATCATTTACCTAATAGAAAACATAATCTATCCCCTGGTTAACATACTAAGCAAGAAGAATCTAAGAGAATTTCTAATAGAACTCCCAGCCTCTCATTGGTTTTCATTTGTGTATGGTACTTTTTATCATTCTGTGTCTCTCTAACCAAGTAGAAGCAAATTAGAAAGAGAAAACCTAAAAATAAGTCAAAAGACAGAAGAGTGTGTTTCAGTATGGATGCTTACATTTCTGTGGTTCACATTGGTAAGTGGAGTTCAAGGGAAGATAGCTGGACTGGACCCATTTTGCCAAGAAAAGACTTCTGATGAGGTGAGGGGCTTCACAGAGCAAGATGCTGTGGGATCTGTAGCAAGATCAAGTACAACAGACTTTACAGAAGGGAAGATCTTCAATAAATTTTTGTATGTCCCCTGAGAGAGACACAGCTACACAAGTAGGAAGCAACAACATCAGAAGCAACAGCAACCAGGAAAAAAAAGTGAAAATAGCACCAGTCCTGTAAGAGACAATCATTTCATTCCCCTTTTCTATCTTCTAGCCTCAGCACAAAAAAAAAAATGAGACAAAGAATTATGAGTGTACTGAGGACACTCATGAAGGAGAGCTTCCAGAACTGCTCCAGAAAGCATGATGAGTAGTGTGTGTTGGAAGCACCAGGAAGTCATGCAAGGAGGATTAATGGCGATTTGTCTTTTAAACTATATATTTTTATTTAAATGTTCACTGCATTTTTTCAATCACCCCGTGTATCTGTAATATCACAGACATATGCCCAAAGGCCTGCTGATGAAACAGGAGCAGTCAAGCAAGCCACCCTCCTTCTGCCATGGATCCAGGAGCCCTGTGCCTGGCCCATAATGCCAGAAAGGAAAGTTTTGTAAAAGATATAGAACTGGAGTTTCCAAGTGGATAAAATGTATGTAGTAAAAAAATGGCTTAAAAGTCATGGAATCTGCCTTGGATATTGTTAGGGCAATCTGCTCCCAGCTGGGAAGGGGAATTTGGTATCACGCAACAGGGGAGCAAGGACTGGTGAGAAATGAAACTGCTTCATGTACGTTTCCCTCTGAGCTGAATCTTCACAGTAAACTAGATGCACACAGATGCAATGACCAACTGAGACCACAGAGGAGGAAGGGCAGGCGTCGCAGCAGCGAAAGAAGAATATTAGTTCTGTTTCCCACAGACATGTTTTTTTGCAACGAATAAAGCCCATAACAAGTCAGTGGAAGCAGCTCAACAAAGCAAATGTTGCAGATCCTCTTTCAGCTGGCCTCGCAGGGCTCTCGGGTCTTCTTTCGCACGTAGATGTAGGTACTGCACATGGAAGCATCTACAGAGGTTTATACGTGACACAACAAAGAACATTTATCTCAAGCTTGTGGCTACATCAATTAAATGTGATGTGTACTCACAACATCAGTCATTTTCACGCACAGCAGCTCATTGTAATGCACTTGTCTTGCAACAGTATCCAGGAGGCAGTGAGGCATGAAACCACAAAGCATCATTACAGATCATACATCACTACTGTTGTAAAAAATATTAATTTTTACAATGATTTCTTCTTCAAATCACTAATGCTAATCTTTTCCTCACCTAGGATAACTTCCTTCTATCCAATATTATAAATGGACCCTACAACTACCTTAGGTTAGCAATAATTTTAAGTGCTTTCTCACCAGAGCAACAACCATAAATTTGGCATAAAATTTTCAAAAAAAGTCTCCATTAAAATATTATGATAGAAACTTACTTCTCTTTTAAAAACACGCATTTTGTTATGAGGATAACTGAGGTAAATCACATAAAAGATAAAGAAGAAATAATGTGAAATTCAATGGGACAAATGACTATTTTAGTTTATGTGAGCAAACCACCACTCAATCGGTGGGCCGTTTCACACGTGGCCCGATGCAATGAACACAAGAGAATTCTGTTTGGATTTAATTCAATATAACTAAATGAACATTTCTTTAGATCTCCCTATAGAAATGCAATGTGCTAAGGATTGATTAAAGTTCAGAACTGCGAAGATAAATAAGACACAGTCAACAGAAAGGAAGGAGAGGAAATCTGAGGGCATTACCATCAGCAAAATGCTATGTAACAAATCAATGCACTTGCTGGCTTAAGCATGTCCTGTTCGCTGTAGCAAACACGCCCAATAAAAGACAGATGGCATCCTCCATCTGGTTTAACTGAACAGGATCAAAGAAAGGGACCATATGCAAAGGTTAGGAAACCAAGAAGGAACCAAGAAGCAGTAAAGGATGTCACCAGTGATTAGTTCTTTCCACCACTAGGGGAAGGGCAGAGAGAAGGAACTATGCTTATTAAAAACCTGCTAAGAGAGGGAGCCAGGGGCTGGAGAACTGAACAGGAGAGGAAAGCAGCCCAATCCACACACACCATCAAGGGCCGTGCTGCAAGCAAATGGATCTCTCGTTCCTCCTCTGTTCTGATCTCTATCTAGATCCTCACACTGGCTAGACCCATCAAAAAGCTACAAGCCAAAGAGCTCGGGGGCTAGGATCAGAGAGGCTAGAGCAGGACAGAGACATGTGGAGCAGAAAGGCTGTGGTGGAAGAGGAGACAAAAGAGGAGACAAAACAGCTTCTTTATCAGAATGAAATTTAGAAAACAGACTTCTCTTAATCAGCAGTTTGGGGTCTAAAACCATATCTTGACATTGAAGCAAGGTACAACACTGAATGTAGAAAAATAGACTTTGAAGGATATACAAAAACTCTCTAGTCTTCAAAGCACCTAACATTCTGACACTGAGAGACTTTATCTCTGGTTATCAGTTAAGGAAATAATTGCTAGCAACATATGCTTCCTTGGCCTAGTGCTCTTGGGAACAGGACGCACTGGTCTAAACTTCTTTGGCATGAGAAGCATATTAAATTCTGGAGCTGTGAAATACCATGCCCGCATTTTTCTTTTTTTCTTCTTCTTCTTTTTTTTAGAGAATAATGTGCTACACGATACATCCTCAGTGAAGGTACTTAACTAACCATTCTGTGCATCTCTAGTGATTCAGGAAACAAGGTAGGAAATATATAGCTTAAAAACACAATGTGCAGTGCAGACCATAGCAAATGAAGTATTTAAGGACAAATGATGATGAAAGGCATTCTGGGTGAAGGAAATGAGTATGAATCATGGGAGTTACACCTTTGAGGTATGGAAAGATTTATCCCAAATAACTAATCCATCACAGTTACTCTGTTAGGGATGATGCTAAAAAAGGAAACATCAAACCTTTTCATTGAAAGCCTGGAGCGTTTTCATTGATTATTAACACTTGGCTATAAATGTATGCTTTTTGATAATTCTTTCCATTTGTAATGTCATTGAATTTCTTTGAATTGATATTCTTAAGCTTACAGATAACTAAGTGTCTTGTCACTAGAGATAACCCCACTTTTAATTGTAAAGGGGAAGAAGGGCTTCTCCAAGAAGAAATGAGCAAAGCTGTGATTCTTCTCAAGATGATTGAACACTGATAATAAAGAATATGTAATGACCAGACACAAGTTCCAGAACATTCCCCTGAGTACAACAGGTGAATTTCCATCTGATAGAAACTAGAAACACAGAATGCTCTCCAGAAATCCCGTGAGGATCCTAGCATATGCTGGCTTCTTGGCTGTGCAAGTTCATGGACAGAGGTTTGCCTCTTCAGGGATAATTTGTGTATATCAAGGAAATAAAAAGAAACATGAAGAAAAATAGTTCTTTTTGTGACTGAATATTGATTGCAAATTATGATATAAATAGCCCTGAATCATAATTTTAATATTTAAGTGTGCATAAAAAATTAATTTCTATCTTTTAGGTGACTTAATCGAATTACAAATCATCATGAAATACAAAGTTCAAATAGTAAATGATCAATAGTATTAGAGATATTTATATAATTAACAAGGTCTGATAATTAACTCTGCACAATATAAATTTTATGAATGAAGCAATAATTTATAGAAATTTGAGATACCATAGAAGTTCCTTTAGAAATACAAAATAATCAGTTAGTTGTGTAAAAGAATGGTTGCAAGACATTTATATTGAGTGTTTACCTATGAAAAGTCCCTCAAATCTTGCAGTATCCTAGATGTTGTCATTTAAAATCTTATTACCTGAAAGTATTAGTAGACTACCTTGAATCCTAGTATAAACAAACAAAGGGGGAGAAAATCTGAGTTAAATTTTTTTAAAAAGCTTTCAGACAATTATTTATCAACATCAAGATTCACATTTATATACCTTCTCTTAGGATAAATGCATTCTTATGAGAAAATTCTGTCTGCATGATGCTTTGGGCAAGGCTCTTAATCTCAGCTTCAACAAATGCTATCCACTTTTCTATCACAAGGGAACAGAAGGAAAAATAAGATTTTTTTTCCTGTTTCACAGCATAAAATGGAATTACCCACCTATGGAATACTTCTAATTTGCTTCTCTAAGACAAATGTTTAATATATTTTTAATTAACAATTTAGGTTGTGTGGAGGGAGGGTGTGAAAGTGGATGTGGGGACATAGAGGGGCGTTTCTTGTTATTAGAGAAAGTCTGTTTGAAATTCATGAAGAAGAGTGAAGATAGAGATGTGATTTTTATTGTAGAGAAACAGGTCTGTATTTAGAAATAAAGAATAGAGGGGTAAAAGCTCTGACTACCTGGGGAGGAGTCCTGAGGGGGTTGACCCTAGAGATGTGAACTTTCAAGACACAGTTCCCTGGAACACCCTTATTCTGTAACTTGGGTTTTATATAATGTACAACGTCTAACAAATACTTTCAGAGGCTGGACAGTAGTAATAAATATACTTACGTGTGTGGAACTCTTGACATGTCATGAGCTACCAAGAGCTTCAATTGAGCATTTAGGACTAATTATTGCAAATAGTAAGGAGGGCATCATTCCTGCGTCTAACTCACAAAGGCAAAAAATGAAGCATTAGTGATGCTGATGAATTTTCCCATGATCATAAGGCTAGCAACTCTCAGATACAGAGCTCAAATTTAAGTTAACTTGCCATTAGGGATTTTCTGTCTTAACATCATGATATATTTGTATGTCCCAAACTAACACACACACATCACAAACTTATTAGTTATACCAGTAATGCTGGGCTCAAAGTTTGAGCATTTATGACAAGTTTATGGCTCTATCATTGCAACAACAACTTACTCTTTTCTTGACATTGTGTACAGTTGATATGTATGGTAAGATCCTAATCTATCCTCTGAGCCAAAAGGATTAGTTTCTCTTATGAATTTAATCTTGGATTAAGATAGTAAAACATAAAACAAGAAGTAGAGAGTTGGAAATAATGCATCTGAGTGAGCAAATATGAAGAAACTCACCATCCTTTCACTGTACTTTCTGTTCCTCGGTATTCGGTATGAAGATAACCAACCACACATACAAGGAATTCTAGTAAGCCAGGCTGCACTTCCAACCAGGTAAGCTCTTTGAAATCAAATAGTAAGAAGTCACTAAAGATACAAAATAAGCCTCTAAAACAAAGCTTATTGCCCTCATTCCTTGTTGAGCTCAGCTTGAGGTACTTTGGGAAGAGTAACGTGTGCATTTTGCCAGAAGTCATGGAGGTGTCTAAAGAGTAGAAAAGGAGAGGAGGATAAAAGTCAAAAATAAAGAGGGAGGAATAAGGGAGAAAAAAAGATTGGAAAATGATGAAAGGTAGTAAACATCTGTAGGGAGGCATGGGATTTGTCTGCTTACCTATGTGTCTGGGGATCGCTTTTGTTTGGGCACCTCTAGATCAGGGGGCTTAAATGTCAACACATTTATGGGATTTTGAGATTTTTCTTCATAGTCATGTTTTCTGATTCTTCTGAACAGAAAGCAAAACAATGTTGAGAGTATCCTGTCTTATTCTAAAGAGATCTTCTTCCCTCAGTATTTAAAGGAGAAAAAAAACAATAGTCCTAGTTGATCAGATAGACTCTATCTTGCCTGGCTGAGGTCACAGGACCACAAAACACAAGACAAAGCATCTTGACATATCAACAGTAACAGATGCATCAATTGCTTAAGTTCTATTGGAGTTAGGAGGTTGAGTGCTGAAGATCAGAGACAGTGAAAAAATAGACAAGCCTAAGTTGCCCCCAGAATCTATTTTTTCAGGTATAAATAAATATCTGCATAAGACAATTACCAGCCTGGGACAATGTCCAGCAATATGCTCTAAAAATCTTACCACTCTCATGAACCGCAGTAACCACTGCACAATGCAGTACCGCAGAGGTCGTACAGGCTTCTAAAAGTCTTTTAAATTTTTCTTTAAAATTAATCACCTTAGTAAAAGTAATTCAGGGTCTGAGATATCTACCATCTCATATATTACATCAGATGATGTTGTACACTGAAAAATAGGAACGGCTAAGACAGTAAGAATAAAGACAGAAAAAATTATATGTATTACAGTGGCTAAGGGCAGAAAGAAGGGTCCCTTCCAAGTCCTTATTTCATTCTCAGTGTGACTTGCGACAGCTGATGAGAATATTTACCACTGAAGGAGAAGCACGGTGCATTGTCGAGGACAAAAAGTAATGGTAATGACAACCTTTACACTCTTGTCACCAGCAGAGGTATTTCCTCTCTAGGAAGGAGAAATGAACTGAGACTCTTGGTCCTGGAAGTGAATACCCAAGTGTGTTAACATACTGACTCCTTCTGCCTTAAGGTCACCACAAATAATGTCTCATGTGATTGTTTATGTAGACTTCCTCAACCTACACAGAGAACCAAGGACTTACTCTCTGTAACTGTCTACAAAATAAACACAGACGTACGTGAGTAGAAGGGCATGCAGCACACTTCTCTTCTGGACCTGAAATATAGATGGGTTTTAAGCTGAACCATTTTCGCAGGGATCAGTCTCAAATAGCTGCAGGCTCTACCAATCACTATTTTGAAAACCGGAGTCTGTGTGCTGCGGCGTGGTAGGAAGATGCTGACTGAAGAGCCACTCCCTGTACATGCCATAAATTCTACTTTTGCATCTACTCATATATTGAAAAGACCGGTGCCCTTTCATAAAGCTGGAAGCGTTTGAGAAGATGAATAGAGTAACAGCATTTGACCTTTTAAGATTCTGAATACTTGAGATAATAAATCTCAAATACTTAGAGAAAAATATATTTTAGTGAAGTTGTCAGAGTTGGTACCTTAGAGACTTAAAGTACACACATAAAAAGACTGCTGTGGCCATGTATAATAGATATCTGGGTAATAAGTATGATTTACTATGTTATTTATGATCATGTTAGGATATAATGATTGAGATGAGCATATACTTTGGAGCTAAATGGCCATACTTCACCACTCTGTGCCTCAGTCTTCCCATCTAGAGAATGGGGATAACACTAGTAGTCTCCATCTGTCTTGTTACCTTCTTGTTGTTGGGACAAACTACCCAACATCCACAACTTTAGGGAGGAAAGATTTATCTTAGCTTGCAAACTCAGAAGGTCATATTCCATCTATTAACAGGATCCTGGAAATGGTGGGATGCTACCGGGTTCACAGCCAGAGCCAGAGGTTCCCCCACAGCATGGCAGAACACAGCCAAGTTTGGGAGAAAGAGCAGAGCCAGCATAAATTCCTCCAGGTCAAGCCCCAACCACCAGCTCCTTCTATCGAGCCCCATCTCCCAACAGTACCCAGCATTCATAGGTACATGAGGCTTTTAGGTAACACTCCAGATCCAAACCACAACATCTCTTGTTAAAGTTTTACAAAGATTAAATGAACAAATACAGACCTGAAAATAAAGAGCAAAGTATCCAGAGCAATAATATTAAGAGTCTGCTGTTAAGACAATAAAGATGAGGATAATTATGTAGTTTAAATAAAATAAAAATATTTGAATATTTGTAATTAAGGTCGAGTCATTTAGAAAATAGGAACAATATTATAGTCCAAGTTGAGAATTCTATTCAGTTGTCTTTTATTATTTATTTTTGCCCATTTTATTGATATGTATGAGCGCACAATTTAAGGCTTACAATGAAGTTGAGCATTTTGTGCACATAAGTATCTTGTCAAGGTGATAAGTACTTTCCCATTTTCCTTTTGTCCCTCCCCCTGCCCACCTCTCCATCCCTCCCACCCTACCCCCTGGTTCACTTTGTTTTTAGTTTTAAGTCACCAAAATACCCATCAACAGACCAATGGCTACACCAACTGTGGTATTTATACACAATGGAATACTATGCATCTATAAAGTCCAACAGTGTGGAGGCTTTTGCAGACAAATAGAAGAAACTTGAGAACATCATGCTTAGTGAAGTGAGTCTGAAGCAGAAGGTGAAACATCGAATGGTCTCTCTGATATGAGAAACCCTGATCACAATTATCTCATGGAACTTAAAATGAAAAATCAGTTATTTTTTAAACAAACAAGTCAAAAGCTTATAAGATCTATAAGCTTGATTATAATACCAAAGCATACATAAGGATTGCAGAATTCTATTAAGGCCAATAGCAACTAGCTTGCATGGAAAGTGACTGTATTACAGACACTCTGCCAGAAGCTTTGCATCAATGAAATCACTTTGTCCTCACAAACATGCAATTTAATACAATCTTTGATAAGACTCCAATTTATTGACAGTAAACTAAGGCCCAGAATGGTTCAGAAACTGGCCCACGCTGACAGAATTAAAAAGCTCTGGAGCCCAGATGTGAACCCTGCATCATAATTTTAACCATAATGACATTGTTCTAGCCAGAGACACATTTTTCATGATAGCATTTTTCCTTATAACTCTTTTAGATGATTTAGATTTCTCAGCAAAACTTTGCAAAGTATATCCATGGGAGGATTAGGAATAAAAAATACAATTTTCTGTACTGCAATATTTTTAGATGGTAGGGAAACAGCATATATGTCATTCCTGAATGTAATTTCTGACACATTTTCTCATCCTTCATGATTTTCTTTTTACCATATTTGCTGTTGGTTCCTGTATTTTGTCAAAGTAGTCCAAAACTTGGCCTTTTGCTGGTCTAGTTATAAATATGAAGAAATGATTATACAGTACTGTTCTCCTTATGTGCCTCAGGGAAGTCATGTTACTAGAGATATTAGTATAACATAATTTACTTTTTGCCAGAATTTCCAGACATCATAAAGAATAATTCTCATGCTTGGTAATCAAATGAAGTAGGTGCAAGACAGGCATTTTATTATTTCTGATTTGGAAAACTGATCCAAAGAAGAGGCTACAATATAAATAATGCTTCAGAAGGAATTTCACATTTTAAAATTGTAATACAATTTGAAAATAAAATCGGGAATTTCGTGGTACTTGATCTCCATATTGACAACAAGTCTCCATCTCTCTATTCTGGAACCCCCACCTCACTTGCCCAGTGACCTAGAATTCCCAGGAACTCACCACAGCTAGTTCGGTGGGCTAGAATGCATATGCTGACCAGTTCAAATAGGAACTAAGTGTAAGTGATCTTTCTGTGCGATTACTCACAGCCTTACCTTCCTCCTCCTTTTTGACACTCAGACTTTAAGGTTATTTCATTCACTCCTTAATCCCTGAATTTGCCTTTGGCACTTAACTGTTTTCTGAACAATCTGTGACCTTCTAATTATTGAATCCAAGCTTCTTAATTTCTGTGGTCATCTCTGTAGGACTAGAAAATATGGTTCCTCCTCTCCATCTTAAATCCACTTGCATCGTTTCTGCATACTTTTCCTTAGGGCTCATTGTACTTTTATTGAATTTCAATCATTTCTTACCGTCTGAAGATCCTATCTCAGACTATTTTCTTGTCTTTTTCTTTCCTTTATTTATTTATCATTTTTTTTTTTTACTGGTATTTGAGCTCAGAATCGAGCTACATTTCAGCCCAGTGTTATTTTTTCCAACTTGGGATCTTCCTGCCTCAACTTCCCAGAGTACTCAGATTATAGGTCTTTGCTAACAAGTCCTGACTTTTCCTTCTTAAATCTTTCATTATAGAAGATAACTTTTGTAAAGCTACCTTCCAATTTTTTTTTCCAAATCCTATAGCCACCTGTTTAACTGACATGTCATTCCCAACATCCTTCCTTTTTGTCTGTCCTAATACAAAGATTCTGGAAGGCTGAAAGAAGAGGATCTCAAGTTTGAGCCCTACCTGGGCAACTTAGCAACTATTGAGAACTTGTTTCAACATAAAAAAAAAAAAAAAGGCTGGAGATGTAAGTCAGTGTGAAGACCTTGGTTCAGTCTTTAGTACAGCAAAAGGAAAACAGCAAGATTTTGCAAGAACAGATAAACCAGACGCAGTTCTTGCCAATGAGATTTTAGAGTCTGGAGTAGATTTAATTTCCTGAATAAAAGGAGCAAAATCAGAAGTGTTCTTTTCCCTCTGGCTTCCTGGCTCATAAAGGCCTCAGAACTACTGCATTTATCTTGAAACCATGCGGTGACAGAGAAATATGTGAACTAAAGGTCAAGATGATTAGTGGAAAGAGAGGAAAAATTCTGGGCCTTTGAAAAATATCATTAGGTATCTGAACCGATTTCTAGCAACTGCCTACATCTGAAAGTTTTGCTCTGTGTGAAAAAATAAAGCTAATTCTTTAAACTACTGCTGGACGAATGGTTCTAAACAATATAGATCTTATCACTCTTTCTTAATTCCACGCACCTATTTCCAAATGACTGCTGAGATGTATCCAAATGGATACCCCACCTGCATGTCAAATTCATCATAATGAAAATAGAATTGATAGAAAGAAGCCTTTAAATTGTCATATCTTTATAATTTGTTAATTCATAGCAGCTTTTTTGAGAGAACGGGTATGAAATATGTAAGAGAATTTAACCAATTGAGATTGAACCATGCCACAGAAAACAATATATTCTCCACAAACTTCCCATGAGAGGAAGCAGAATTGAGACAGATAACTCTTCCTCTCAACTTCCCTCTTTTCATCTTTACACTATCAGCATCCCGGGATAAGATCTCATGATCATGCGGCCACATCCCTCAGCTCTTCCTGTCCGGTGGTTTATCTAGCAGAGCTTCACAGCTGTAGCTCAGCAACTCTGGCACAAGTAACAGTGATACTGTAATTGTCATAGCTGTTACATGGCAACATAGGGTAAGGCTACCAAGGGTTAAACAAACAGCTGAAAGGGATTTCAAGGGATTTCAGTACGTGTGCTCAGATCCACTGAGCCCTGGGGGATGGAGAGAAGGGAGCATCTAAGGCACTCACCCTACCCATCCAGAGAACCTTGAATAGTGGCCCTTTGGAAGTCCACCCCATATAGGAAGATCCTGATTGCCTTTACGAGTATGCGCTATTTGCAGCAGTGAACTTATTGAAAGTCATTGTCAAACAAGTGATTACTACAGTTAAGGTGCCTTATTTCTGCTCTTGAGAAGCTTCCTATGACCCACTGGTTCCAATAACAGAACTGAATGTTGGCCTATAATTCAATATGACCTGGAGCAGATTATTATAATTCAATTTCCCGCTCCCTCTTCTACATAGTGATATTCTAGATAGAGAATTTTCCTAAGATGATCAAATATGTGTATGTGTATGTATACATTCATTGGAATTGATTAAAGTCTGTGATGTATGCATTCTTTATTTTTTATAATTTCCCAAATTGATGTAAACAGTGAAGTGATTACATGCACACACACACACACACACACAAATAATTATAAAGTAAGATTTTCTCTCCTTTAATTTGCCACTAATTAATAGTACTTGTATTCTGGCCCAATGTGTAATTAAGTAGTGGCTCTAAAATCCTACTCCTCTTTCATCTTTGATGTTTCTGAGAAGCTAACTGGTTAAACCATTTCCTTATGGGTAAGGGACTTTTCGAACCCTTGTTAGGTTGCTACAATCTCAGAAGTTGCTTCAAACAATCTAATGTAGTTACCTAAACATTCGTGAATTTCACGAAGTCAGGGAAGAGAACAAACATTCCACTAATCTTTTTTTTTCTAACAAGTGTCTTTAAAAATAAAATCAAAGGAAGATGTACAAAATATATCATAGAATTCTGCATTTACTGTCTTCCCTTTCTGCGTGTCTATGGTCAATGAATTGTACAAAAGCTTTTCATTCCATATAAGTCAGAATGATATCTCACATATCAAACTGGAAGATAACTCAGTCAGAAGAATGAAAAAGAGGATGATTTGCTGGACATCTATCAGGTATAACTGTGATTTGAAAAGTGAACTTGAAAGAAGTTTTTTTTTATTGGCTCTATTATTTTTTGCCATGTGTGGTTTCTGAAGACAGACCCACGGAGACACTGCCATTTATAACCTGACAGAAATGAGAATCAGGTGTCAAAATAAATGCTTAAACAATGGAAAGCATGGGCTTGCCTACACACTCATCGTGTTTTTCACACTTTTCTCTCTCTTTGGAAAGAAATACTCACTCAGGAAATGAAAGTTGGAGCTATAGAACACTCAATTTCAAAGTAATGAAATATTAAAAGAAAAACAGAGTATTCTTATTCATTTGCTCCACACAGGTCTCAAAGTGAAATAGCATGGGTACATCGGCTTAGGCTCTATACAAGGCCACAAATCCCCTGACAGAAACACAGACTAGCTACAAGGTTGGTCAGTACATGTGGGAACCAAGTTAGCCTTGGGGAGTTTGACACCATTAAATTGCTAATCCTTCCCTTGGAAATACAGCATTACTCAGGTAAGAACCCCTCAGTACAACAATAATACCTTCAGTAAAAGTTGCTCTTATCTGCATTGCTATTGCATTTTCCATTTATAAAACAATGTAAATATGTTTGTTTTCCTTCCAGTAGTGGACAGACCAGGCACTGAAGCCTCCCTTTTAGAGCTGCACAAACTGGGGTCCAGGAGAGATGACCTGATCACAGTCACAGTAGCAGATTTGAAACTAGAGCCTCTGACTTTAAAGTCTGTGTCCTCTGCTCTTAGTGTAGTAGCATCCATCCTGTCTGAGAAGGAATCTACAAGGGTTCAGGAAACTGTATTTTTTATTTGAAGTTTGAAAATGCCCTTGAATAGATATCTTCAACACTAAGTGTATCAATTTTTCCTAAAATGCTTCTCAGAAAACTTGTTCTTATATCCATTGGTGGGTTTCTCCACATATCAAACTGGAAGATGTCTCAGCCAGAGTCTCTTAAACAGTTAATTTCTGCTTAGTATTACCTTTTGTCAGACACTTGCTTAGGTTGCAAGTTCAAAGCCAGAGAAATCAACAAGAAGGAAAAGCAACTGCTTAGTCTACTTGTACGATGGGGAAAGCAGCACAGGAAGGTGATACCACAGATTACAATAGACGAAGGCTTGTGCCTTGTGCCTCCAGTAACTGAGAAAGGGTCTTCATACAGAAGAGGAGAAAATCAGTCCGCATCGTAGTTAACCTTAGTGTGTGTGTGTGTGTGTGTGTGTGTGTGTGTGTGTGTGTATGTAAAAGGAAGAGTTTCTCTGGGGCCCCAGTTTCTTTGTGGCTCTCGGGCCACAGCAAATTGCTCTGAATATTTAACTATGTCTCCACTGAAACTCAAGAAAATGAAAAGCAAATGTGACAGCAAAAACATATGCTTCAAATTCCCTGAGTGGGGGCGGGGGTGGGAGTGGGCTAGCTGTTGTTTGTCTTTAAGTTTCATCCAATTAATCTATAAGAACGTTCACACAATGCAAGATGCTAATATAACTATTAGAGATTTTTGGCAATTTTAAAAATATCAGCATATTATATAAAAATTTATATTTCCCTGTTAGCTCCATATATAAGGAAACAAATCTCCCTCTTCCTGGTGCCTTCCAAAATCTGCTATTTTTTTCCATCATGGTTTGAAGCTATTCCCTGAGTTAGTTGGAGAGACTAATGTCTTTTGTGAATTTACACTGAAATCCTCAGGACATGATCTACGGAGCAGCTGCCACCTCAGCATTTAGCTCTATCCTCAGTGAACAAATCTTAAAAGGCAATTTGACTCAATGCCATGAAACTTAAGTAACCTGGCTCACAGAAAACAAGAAGAAACACTTGTGACAGGCAAACAAATGTCCCTTAGGATTTTTCAGCACGTGACAACACCTTTTGCCCTGGTATACACAATGTCCCTCAATGAGTCTAAAAATAACTTCCACCTGAGTGTAAGTACCAGGTCCAATCTACTTGTCATTATTGCTCCATTCAAATGACTCCAAGGAAAGCCTTGGTTTCTTCAGAATTTCCTTTGTTCCCACTGTGCGGCGTATATAAGCTTATGGTAGATAAAAGCTATTCCTAGCCAAAACAGACCAATCTTTGAAATAACGAGCTTCTGCTCCTTTCTAAGCAGAAGAAATATTTTGGCAAGGCATCCCACTTCAGCTTTGCAAAATGTAGCACGAATGGGAACCCAGCGCGAGATGTGCGCCTCCCTTACCCACACGGAGCACTGGGAGTGCTACCCACCTTCTGACAGACAGGCACTCACTAGGCACTGCATGGCAGCTGCGCCAAGAATGTTGTGGTGTAGACAGGAGATCCAGAGCTGCCCAGGGAGTGCTACAGGTCTAAGCCAGTAGGCAAAGGATTGCAGGGTACTTGAAAACGGTGAGAGTAAGGTAAATATTTAAGAGTCAAGAGAAATAACTTTAAAGAGAAATCAGCTGTCTTTCAGTTCACGGCCTCATTTACACTCAACAAATCTTAGTGGTTAGATATCAGATCCTTCAATTGGTGGTTAGCAGGTCAAAAAAGAAATGCTCCTAGGTCTACTTCATGAATAGCTGTTTACTGGATATAACTTCTCTTTATGTATACTTTTAAACCTCCTTTTCATTACTTTTTTTTTTTTTTTTTTGAGACAGAGTCTCACTCTATCACCCAGACTGGTCCTGAACTCACCCCAGGCTAGCCTTGGACTCATGGCAACCCTCCTGTGTCAGCCTCCCAAGTGCTGGGATTACAGATGTGCACCACCACGCCCATTTAATGTGGTGCTGGGGAATCAAACTCGTGTACTTAGCACTTGTCTTAGCATTTGCTAGGCAAGTGCTTTAATCTCTGAGCCATTCCTCCAGCCCCATCATTACATCTTTCTTAAAAGGCTTCAGAATATTGTCCTGTGCAGATGCACCAGGATTTATTCACACATTCCCCTACCAAAACAACTTCACTATTTTTAATTTGTCACTATTCTGAGTCATGCTCAAACATGCTTTCCCATATGTTCTTAACTCTCGGTGTTTCATTGCTATGAGGTGACAACTAGATATTATTGGATCAAAGTGTACACTTCCTTTTATCTTACCAAATGCTGCCAGTTTTTTCCCTAAAGATGCAAACATTTACATTCTATCACCAAACTGATTACACTTTTCCCCACATTTCTTCCAGCATCAGTTTTAGAACTTTTGCCCGCCTTATAATAAAATAAACAGTCATATAGGTATTCTAATTTTGGGTTTCCAAGAGAAGACAAGTGGAGTTTTCTTCATATCTCCTATTTTTTTCAAAATGGATTTATTTTGAAGACTTGTGTTTATTATATTCTCGCTTCATTTTTGGTTATTTTTTCTCAAATTACAACTACTTAAGGATTAACCTACCAATCTTTGCATTACAAGTAAACTTCCATATTTGTGTTTTTCTCATTTGTGTCATATTCCTTCATTGACTGGCATGGAGTCACAGATTTCTGTATATTTCTATTCTTTAGAAAATCTCCCCTGTTCACTACCTCTAGAAAGGTGCGAATGGCCTCCCCAATCATTGTCTAGGAGTTTTAATATAATTTTCCACAATTAATCCACTGAAATGTTTCTGTACATGGAATATATCATAATATTTTTTCAGATTATTGGTTATTTTAAGCACAACTTTCTGAAATAACCCATTCTTTTTCTGATGAGTCTAAAGAATCTAAGGATAATTATCTATCATGTGTCCTAGAATCAGCTTCTGAATTTAAAATTCTTCCTTAACACTTCTATTTGCTGATTCCTATGATAAAATCATACAAATGTTATTGTTGTAGTTTTATACTTTGATGTCTGACCAAGTAAGCCTCCTATCATTCATAAAATTATTTTCCTGATAAATTCTAAGAAAAGTTTATCCCATCCCCAACAAGCTTTCCTTCCATAATAATAATAATAAAAAAAAACTTTTAAGAATTTTTAAAAATTACATTAAACTTACAAATTAAATTTGCAAAAACTCTATTTGGCCTTTTCTTCAAACACAAGTAAGTCTTATTTATTAACACCTGATTATATGTAGTTCATTGTGATTTTATACTTTACTAAAAGCCACAAATATACTTATTTCTTTGTGGTTTCTTCCTTTTTGGCACTTTCCTAAAATCAAGCAAATCAGTTTCCCAAATAATCATATTAGGTCTTCATTTGCTGAAGTTCTTGGACATTCTTGTTATTTCAATCCTATAAATACAGAAAGAGTTTGGCTCCTGCCTTCAAATTTTATATAAGTAATACATTGTTCTCATTTCATTTCGTATAACCTCCAGAAAATGCTGAATGAGAATGATAGTGGTTAGCTTAGAGTCTAACTGAAGTGTTTTTAGCATTTGTTTAAAATATTTATTTTATTAGGAAAGATTTTCATGTAATCTGTTTCTTTTTCTATTTAATAAGACCATGCCTTTTAATGCCTCTTTAGTGTTGAATTTGCTTCCTTAATTATTAACAGGATGGATTAGATTGACAGATACACTAATATTGAGCCATTCTTACTTTCCTAAAGTAACTTACTTGCTTCAGGCATATTTTTCTCACATCGATGAATTCTACGGACTACTATTTAAATCTATTTATGACTTTTGTGTCTATTGTCTCAATTGAAATTCTATTACATATTATTAAACACTCATCAGGTTTTGGAATTAGGTATCAAGCCTTCATAAAATTCATTGGGTACACTTTCTACATCTTTCCCCTGTAGTTACAGTGATATTCTTATGTGCTAGTGATTCTCAAGGTTTTCTAGTACAATACTCCTAAAATATGATTGAAAGCACAGCTCCTGCTGGGGATGTAGCTCAATTCAATCTTCAGGAGGGCAAGGGAAAAATGTAAACAAACTGCCTCTTATCTGGGCTTTGGGGTTACGGGTCAAGCCTACCTACATAAAAATCACCTTTATGATGAGGGATCAGAGAAATCTCTACCGATCAAAATTGTTACGTGTGGGCATGACTAAATCCCAAACTGTAGACAAACAGGCACAACCAGAGCCAGGGTGAAACTCCCTCAACCAATTTACATTCTCACCAGCAAAGGAAAAGTGGTCACTCTCCTCCAAATCCTCACCTAGGCCTCTGTCTGTTTAATAGTGGTCATTCCAATTAGTATGCTGTGACAACTACCTTAGTTTAAATACGCATTTCCCTTGTGATTTTGCAGAGGAGTATCTTAGAGATCTTTTTGTCTATTTGCATATCTTCCTATAAGGAGATAAGTATTGCCTATTTTAAAATTGGATTGTTTCCTCATCAAGGAGTTGAGTTCCTTATAAATTTTGAGTATTAACCTCCCCTTATGAGCTATATGGAGTACAGATATTCTTTTCTAATTCTGTTTGTTGTTTTTACTCTACTAATTATTTTCTTTACTATGAGGAAGAGCCATTTTAATTTGATGTAATCTAATTTGTTTTTTTTTTTTTTGCTTCTGTTGCCTGTGCTTTTAAGGTAGTATCTATGAAATCTATGAAATCTTTTCCAGACAATAATGGAGATTTCCATATATGTTTTCTTCAAAAATTTGACAGTAGTGTGGCTTAAATTGTTTTTTTTTTTAAATTACGTATAAACTTATTTTCTCGTTCAGTCTTTCTCCACATAAAATGCTCCTATATATTATTTTATTGTAGAAAGAGGAGAGGTGTCTCTTTTCCTGTTTTGTGAGAATCCAAAGCAAAAACAAAACAAAATAAACACAAAAAGCAAATTTCTTGACTCCAGGGCACAGAACAAGTACTGCATGACTGTAGATCACAGGAGCACAGAAACAACAAAATGAAAGACAGAAACCAATGTGCAGAGTAGCACAGAACATAGAGTATGTGGTATGAAAATTACAAAGATGCAGTCAGAAATGCAAAAGTGTAAAGAGATTAAGATATAAAAAGCTACAAGACCCTGACATTCCATTTTAATAATAAGAAGTCAGACACACTGCTGAGTCATAGAATTGTTAAAACCATTAGAATTCTAAGAATAAAAGTAGATCGAAATGAGATGAAATCCAGAGACCACTACTGGACCCTCCCTCAAAGAAATTAAAAATATGGAACTATCATTACAATAATCTCACTTCTGGATAATACTCAGGATAACTGAAATCAGGATCTCTAGGAGATCTTCACACTCCAATGTTCACTGCAACACTGTGTATAACAGTCATACAGAAGTGGCCTAAACATCTGCGGACAAGTGGATAAAGAAAACGTGGTATATGAACAGTGGAATGTTATTCAGCAAAATACATCATTAAGAAAATTACAAGGCAAGTGATAAACCACCTTGTAATACACACAGATTCAACAAAAGTGTTTGAATTTACATGATGAACTGTTAGAAATCATCAATAAAAAGAAAAAAAACATATGTTAAAACATGGGAAACACTTTTGCCACTCCTTAAAGAAGAGAGAGATGAATGGACAATAAGAATAGTGAAATACAATAAACGTAATTAGTCACCAGAAGAATGCAAATTGTAAGCACAACGAGAAAGTACTAACGCCTACTGGAGTAGCTAAATAAAAATGATTGAAAATATCATGTTATAGAGTAGCTGTAACTCTGATAAACTAATATGAGTATGAGGATGAAAATCTTACAATAAATTTGAAGAATAGTTTGACAGGCCTTAGAAAAGTAAAACAAGAATCTGTCTTATGATCTAATAATTATACTTCTTATAGCTACATAAAAGAATATAAGCCCATATTCATTCAAACATTTGTACACAAATGTTTAAAGATGCTCCATTCGTCACTGTCAAAAATTAGAAGCAAGCTATGAGTCTATCAATAAGAAAGTGAATGAAGAAATTCTGGCACATCACTAATACAGAATGTAATTCAGCACTAAAAAGGAACAGGCCATTGATTTACACAGCAAATGAAAGAATCTAAACAGCATTTTGAGCCAAAGAAACGAGCTACAAGTGCACACAGAATCCAGTATTTCATTCACACAAATTTCAACCACAAACAAAATAAATGTATTCAAAAGTGGTTTCATGGGGCTGTGTAGAGCAGAAACTGACTAGAACATAGTACAAGGAAAAGTTATGGAATAATCAAAATGATGTATATCTTGCCTTAGGCAAAAGTGACATGGACATATTATCAAATTGTCAAAGTTGTCAACTTGAACACTTAATATTTGTTTGTTATTATATGTAACTGGTATCACATTTAAAAATAGGTAGGCTCTTTGAAGATATATATCACTGTTCAACAGACAGAAAGGAAATGAAATCACTTATAAAGGGTAGCATAATTTTAGACACTTGTATTTCTTCTAGATGGGATCTATGGCACCTTTTGCAAATGGCATCAGAACATAGACAGTAGCATTTCACAGGCAAAGGCCATCCAGGCCCAAAGGCACAAGCCTGCAATCCTACCATTCTGAAGCCTGACCTGGGCACTCAGTGACTTAGCAAGAGACTGTTTCAAAATCAAATGGGCTGGGAATTTGGCTGGGAATGCCTGGGATTGGATCCCTAATGTCATAAAAATATGTAAATATAAAAAGGCAAAAGACAGTTGAACAAACAGGTTGAAGGAAAGGCATGGAACACACACACACACACACACACACACACACACACACAATGTCCAGGAGAAGAAAGCCAACACTTCATACCATAAACTTAGGTGTTAAACAAGAGATAATAACAGCTATTTTTTTTCCATGATTAGTAGTTACAAATAACAGGTGGCCACTCCATTATGAAATGTACTTGGGTATCTATAACTATGACACCAGAGCTTCAAAGTATATGGTTGTTTCTCTATATTTGCATACTAGTCTCTGTCAATTGACTTTTAAGCATGAAATGTAATGATTTGAAGGTGCCAGCTGAGGTAAAAACACTACATCATGATATGAGAGTGATAAAAGTTACACACACACACACACACACACACACACACACACATATATATATATATATATATATATATATATATATATATATATATATAAATGATCTCTAACTATAGTTCTCAGAATATCTATTTCTTCATCTTGGAAAAGGGCATAATAATAATGCCCTGAAAGGAGTTTTATGGAAATTAAAAAGAAATCACAGGTAATGGATAAAGCAGTACCTGGAAGGTACCTAGTGAACAATAATGTCAATTACCTTTGTTTATTCATTATATTTTATCTTTCAGGTGAGAACAAGGCCAGCCAACAGAATTAAAATTTCAAAATTGCATAGTGAGACTTCGAGTTTTAAGAAACCAATTTAGAGACTCACTTGAAGGCAAATTCCACCGACAACTGTAAAAGCAAACTGGATACCTCTGTCTAGGGAAATGTCCTAAAACAAAAGTGCCTGGAGCTTATACACATCGGGTATGCTAAATGTACATCTAGTCTTCATAAGGTCAACTTCTCAGAAGGATTCTAACGGAAGGATATTAGAATTAACAGTGAAAACAATGTCTTGAGACATTTATCCTCATCTGAGAAATAGTCAGTGTCTACTAGACCCCAAATTCTACTCGAGAGGCTGATTAGTTGAGGATACAGCAAACATTTATTTATCCCCAGAGCAAAAAGAACGAGGTCAGTGTGAACTTCTGCAAAATAGAGCAGAAATTCAAATTTTAACCATGGGCACAAAAACAATTTTGCGACCTAATCATGTGTTTTGAGATTTGTTAGCCTTCCTTAGTGGGGTGCTGACAGAACCTCATTTAGTACTTTCTAAAACACCAAATTGCATGAAGAAAGAGCAAAGAGAAAACACATTTTGATAGTGACACACTTTGCCTTCTAACTTTCTCCATCTTCTGAAGTTTCCACTATCACATTTGAAAGACTCAGATTCTCAGCTTGACTCCCTCAGGCTGAATACTGTAAATAACATTCTCGAAATACTTTGTTTTTTCATGTTTCAATTTCTGAGAGATTTAAAATTGAATGTACAATCAGTGTATGTCCCCAAGACATAAGGAAATAACAATTTTCCTTATAATACAGAAGCTAATCTGAATGTCGCTTGAATCCTAAAAGGGTGCTAACATTCCAGATCTCATCCAACCTACACCTGCCAAGCATTATCTAGTCATCTTCAAAGAGGAGACAGTGTGACAGACAGGAAGGCTGAAGGACTCAGCAGGCGGAAATGACAGTCATTCTGAATCAACATTTAGACTTTTCTCATTTGCTATGATTATTAATTGCATTTCTCCTGAAGTCACTAAGACAATCAATCCTAGGCCAAATTGTTTAAAAGAAACCAAGAACAACAATTAGTCATCAAGGTATAAACTGAATCAAGGTCGCAGGAGAAAAAGAAAAGTCATCCTTTTGCTTGGAAACAGCTAGTACTCATATGTATGTAAGTAAATAGGAAACAGCAAAGTACCACGTCTGTTTGACTGATTAACTGCAAACAGTGACAAACTGAGTACAAAAACACGAGCAATTATTCTCTTCTAGCTGATTCATATTTAACCAAGACAGAATAATTGACTGTTCTAGTTCAGTCTGCTGTCATTAACAGTTTTCTAGAACCAAGGAGTTACTTTCAACGACATGCATACAAGTCACTAATCTTCCAAAACATAAAAATATTCACAACCTTATTTCTTATGCTTCGAAAGTATTATGCTCTTAAAGCATTTAGGTCATTTCGTGCTTACAACTATGAGCTGTACTTTAAAATCACTTGGTGACTCTCCCCATCACCCACCTCAAAGGAAAACAGAAGAAATGAGAAAAGTAGATGCCCAGATAAAGACTACAAATCAGAGGGGATATTAGCATATTAATGAGCTGTGTTTCTATTTACACTTCCATCACCAGAACTAATCATTAGTTATTTTAAGGAAGAGGTTATCCCTTAATTAGCAGCATTTGGTAAATGAAAGTTGGTTGTATTTCTTAAGTATGTTCAAATTTCAAAATTTTTATTTCACAGCAGGGGTTCCCATTCATCTAATACTTTTATGCAATTAACATCTCTAATCGAGGAAGAAAGTCTCTAAAGGATATCAAATAATTAGTTTCCAGCACTAAAGTCAACAAAAAGCATAATTAATGAGTAAGCAGATAGGTTATCTATAGAGCATGAATATGCAGGCACATTTTAAATGAAAGGGATGGAAGGGCATAGAAATACTTTTGGTACTTAATATTTCCAAATTAAGGATTTAGTTTTTCTGAAAATTTTATTTTTTAAATGATTAACAAATCCAAGCATTTGGGGGCAATAATTTCACTTGTGTAGCATAATGTTCTCATAGCTCCGCTCCTTCTGTAGTCTCTATCTTGTACACACCTCGGAATTGTTCGAGGATTGAATGCTATCATGTGCTCTGCTGAACATAGAATTCCATTATTTCCACCTATTTTTTTCCCATCCTGATCACTCAATGCCTACTGCTACCCTGCACAGCTCTATCGTCCCTTCCCACCATCCATCTCAACCAGATCTCCCTCCTCTCCAACTCCATCATTTTTCTTCCTTTGTTTCCATTTCTCACTCTCCTCTGACAGAAGGTTAAAAAAAAATGGGCATAGAGGATCATGTCTGTAATCCCAGCCCTGCCTGGGCAACAAAATAACTTATCAAGACCTTATATAAAAAAAGAAAAGAAAGCAAAAGTAAAGAAAAGAAAAGACAAAATAAAAGCGAATTGTAATATAGCTCCGAGAATTTCCTAAGCTGGATCCCCAGTAACAAAGCACACACACACACATGGTAGGTGGGGACTCTGAGCAGAACCTGGCCAAAATATCCCACTACCAGTCTACTTCTTTTCTACATATTGCCTCAATATTTCCTCAAAAATACATAAAAAAGGAAAAGACAGAATTCTCAACCAAATATTTTAGCTGCAGTTTTAACCCAAATTCTTACCTTCTTTTCAAAGAAATCAATTTTTTTTTAGTGGAAACAATTACAGGACTGTTTTAAAGCAACAAAGTTAGTAAATACAGAAAATGTATTTATTATTTCCTTATTAGATTTTTCACAATTTATGACCAACATGAGCCAATAGCTAGCACAATGACAGTGATAGCAGCTGCTACTTATACTACTACTTGATGATGGCTAATCTAAACATTTTACATGTATTAATTTATTTAACCTTTACAACAACCCCATGAGGTAAATATTATAAAGTTAAACAAAGCTACCACAAATCAACACTCTGAGTGTTACAAAGCTAGTAAGTCAAATAAATCCAGTCTGGCTCTAGAATCTACATTGCTAATAACTGTACCATAACTATTTTTATCCCATGTACAGGCTATCTGTTTAATTCAGACTATAATGGATTCAGAATTTTAGAAAAATGTACCTGTGGGGTGAAGATGGTGAACATCACTTAGCTTATATAGCTTAGTTTTCCTGCAGTAACTATCCCTGTCATTGGACTAAACATAAGTAAGCTCCTTATACAGCTGTAACGTGTTAGCAATAAAGATACTAGAAAGAACAGAACAAGGCATCATGGGAAACAAATTCTTAAGTGAGATTAGAGTTTAAAGCTTCATTTTGCCTGTGTGACGCACCTTGTGGTTGGTTCTCCAAGCCCAGCAGCATCAACCCCTTAGCTCTGCTCCAGCCAGACCCTCCTGAGTGAGCCTCCTGGCCTACCTGTCATCAAATCTTTGCTTGTTTCATGCTTCTCTGAGATTCCTATCATTCCTCAGCCTTTAAAACACTCAAAGTTCATGCTAATGTGAGAGATTTAAAGGAGAGGCTGATCACTGTTCCCAATATCTTCCTAACAGCATCTCTCTGGCTAGGATTTGTAAGTGTGGGTTCTAAGGATAGTCACCAGGTATCATCTAACCAGGAGATGGAAGAAAATTCCAACTATGTAGGAAAACTGAAGTATCTACGTCAAAAGACTGTGTGAACTTTGCATGACTTTAGTGTAGAAAGGCCAATTAAAACCTCTGCCTACTGTTTCCAGTTACTTTCACTGTTGGGTTTGGTGCCAGTAACTACAGCAGAAAAAAACAAAGAGAGTGTGTCTCTATACACCAGGCAAAGGAAGAAACTATGAGAGTGGAACACTGTGTCAATCCTGGTTTTAGAAGAATTGTATTATCCAGAAAATGGTGAGAGATTATTTACCTCTTTTTGCTTTCTGCTCACAATTTTATCCCTATATCTTAAAACATAACAGAAATGTTTAAAAAATGGATCAAACCCGTTCTCCTAAAACAAGAGAAAAATCTCCTTTGCTCCTAACCAATTACCAACCTGGTAATAAGCCAGATGAATCTGAAAACACCTAGCAAACTATAAGCAAGACAAGCACAAACAGTACAAATGCCCTCTTTGAGAAAGGCCAGTTACATCAGAAGTCCAATATTTTGGAAAAGCATAATTTCTTCTTTTCCCAAAGACAGAAATAAGCACAAGTACTTACAGTGTCATGAGACTTGTCCTTGACATCATAGACCGTTAGTTTTATTTTGGTCTCCTCATAGATGGGATAGTCGGATGGGAATATGACACCAGTCAAAAACAGTGGGTCTCTTGTTCCCTGAAAGAGCACAAGTAGACAACTCGGATTCAATGAGGCAGCAACTGTAGTGGGCAGCACACAGAAACATATGAGCATTCAGAAAGTGTATCTGAGTCTGCTTTTTAGAAATACTTCATTAGAAGAGAGAACCAAATTGACAAATTTTGCCCATGGCCAAAAAGGCTCAGGGCCTCATAGAAGAGATAGAGCTGACAGTTGTATCATTGTTAGCTGCCAATAAAAGATCTTGAAAAATAATTTCTATTATATGCAGAACCTTTCTTTAGGATAAGCTACCAGGACACATAAAACACACTTAATTTAAACTTATACATGTTAAAATGAAGCTGTTTTCTCAGAAACAACCCTTTGATAATCTTCTGCAGTCCAATTTTCCTTACTGTTATTGAACTGACAGCCATGCTCTTCCAGTGCCCATTTATTTTTATATGTTCAGCTATGATTTATTTTCTCCAAACTAAGATGAAAACTAGTGAGAGGAACTCATAACATGGTGAATCTGGGACTGAAATTACTAGCTTGGGATGTAGTACACAGAATATCTCGTTGCCTCAGACTTCATTTTTAGAGAGCTGGCATCCAACATTAAATTAAATTTAAAACATGTTTATATATGTTTAGACACATATAAACATATGCTAACTATTATATCATATATATTTAGTATACATATACAAATATATGTACTGGATATCATAGGAACGTTTGCTAGAGTTCTGCAAACCAATTGTCCATGAAAGTTTCTGAAAGCCCAAATTTTTCATTCATTCATTCATTCATTCATTCATTCTTTTATTCAACAAGTAATTTTTGCTTGGCAGTATGTCAGACACTTGGGGGACAAACAGTTAACAAAACAGGCAAATCAGTGTACATATTCAAATACAAAATTTGGAAATGGACCAACAGGAATCATTTTTTATGGTTAAGATGGTAAACTGCACTCTATGTGTTTCACCAAAAAAAGTATTGAGAGAGGGGTGATGAGAAACTAGGAGATGAACTCTTTAAAAATGTTGGCAATATTTTTAAAATAATTTAGAATGTGAAATGAACATATTAGTCAGTTATCTTTACAGAAATAAGGTTGTTTTTGTTAATTCGACTACTGCACTAACCAGGCATCATTATGCTGGCATTGAAACCTAAAGTTTCCAAAGGGCAGATTGAGGGTCACAGCTGTATGTGGGTCATGCCCATTACAGAAGTGACTTAAGCTAAGTCTGAATCACCGATTCCGCCGACTGCATGGGAGCAGCAGGCAGCAGAGCCAGCCAAGTCTGGGGCAGGCTGCATGAATTCCTAGGGAGAAACTCCTCACTCCACACAGACACCATTCAGTCTAAGAAAAACAAGCAAATCTGAAGGCGTTTGGAATAAACTTTCTTTAGCACCAGATGTTCCAGTAAGTATCTTTCATTCACTGAGGTCGCGTAACCTGTGATCAGAACAAAGTTATCAAAAGGGAAGCACTTCCCCCTTTGAGTCCGATCCAACATAATAACGATCTTCCGCCTGACACATTCTGCATGCTGTATTAGCAACAATAAATGCAAATAGGAAATCTCTCATCGGATGAGTAATATTTACACCTTTTGCCTGAAAGCATTACAGCTGCTTAATCACCTACGTTTCTTTGAAAAACATTGTACTTTGAAACATACACACACACTCAGCAGAACACAAAGTTTTCACGATTAAATTGAAGGACACAAGAAAAAGAGAAGAGTGCAAAAACACAACACGTTCAGAACTTCCCTGCCACTTAACAGCTTTTCCCTAACATAAACTACCGTTCCATTTCATTTAAAATCTGTATGTTTGGGAATTCCAAGTGGAAACTTCCACCAATGAAAGTAAAATAAAGTTTTTCAATGAAGAGACAAGTTTTTCCCTTGGGTTTGGTTTGGTGAATTACTCCTGCACGCTTAATAACCCTGGGCATGTGTTAATGACAGAGGTCAGTGACAGCACAGCTACAGACCAGGAACAACCTATTTCAGTGGATTGCTTGCTAGGGGCGGTGGGGAGGAGACAGAGAAGGAAAGAGAGACAGAAAGAAGCAGAGAGAGGGGTAGATGGTGGGATAAAGAGAAAGAGGGAGAGAGGGAGGAGAGGGAGAGAGAGAGAGAGAGAGAGAGAGAGAGAGAGAGAGAGAGAGAGAGAGAGAGAGAGAGCAGGAAGCAGAAGAAAGGATCAGAGGGGCAGGGGCACACAGCATGCTCACCTCCACGATCTCAGTGCTGGAGTATCTTGTCAGATTCTGCTCCGCCGGGTGAACTACCGAGACCTGCACCAAAGTATTCAGCTTCTTCCGATCACGGACGGGAGCCACGAGATCCTTGCACGCTGGCAAAGGCAGGAGAAAGAGAAAGAAGAGAAACTGACACCATATTTCAGGGACAACTTGTGTCCCGCGCAGAAAGTAAACTTAGTAAACGGAGCTGAAGGAAATCTCCTGGGAGTCTGGCTGGGTTTACAGAGGAAGTCCCCTGGAAGTACCTTAGAGAAATAGGAAGTCACGTGCTGTGGAGCTGCATTGAGAGTTCATTTCCACTGACCACATCTGCCCCTCCTGCCAGTCTTGCTGCTCTGAGATCCCAGCTCTCCTGTGTGACTGTGCACTTACTGCTCTCGGGGACTTCAGTCACTTTAGTCACTGATCCTTGGGCTTTAATTCACACTCCTTGATGAAGGAAATTGATCCTGGCCACAATAATATACTGGAGAGCAGGATGTCGCTTCCTAACACTGGTTGGATTCATTTAAATGTTGGAGTGCCCCGGAGGTCTTTCCCAAATAGTACCATAACTGGCCGCCGCCTACAATCACACACATTGAAAAACAAAGGGTGTGTAGTGGCACAGCAGAAAACAGGTAGGAAAAAATGAAGCAAAAAAAAAAAAAAAAAAAAGAGCTTTAAAAAATTCCCCTGTCTGGAATTTATGCCTAGCAGGAGACAGATTGGATCCAGAGGGGTTAATTCTTACCCAGGGGCCAAGAGCATTAAGAACTTTTCCTTGAGACACTAGGCTCAAGTTACAGACTCACTACCCTACCATATTTCCTTGAATATTTTCTCCCCTTATATATCCTTCCCCAAACTTGGGGAAGAAAATTTCAGAAAAGGCTTCTTTTTCAATACTTCCAGCATCTTCTTTTTCAATACTTCCAGCATCTTCTCTTCTTATCATGCACCCTCCCTCCAAACCCACTTTGGAAAGATTTCTCTCTTTGAAGCTGGGCAAGGTGATACACAGTGCCTTGACCTGAAGTGGCTCAAGTCAGGCTCTGCTGGTGGCTTGTCACAGGCCGCGGGGATAGATTGGGAGGAACTGAGACGTGGCCTTGGGTCCTGGATCTCATGGGAGGATGAGAAGGGTGTAGAGGTTCTAGTCCTCTGAGCAGAGCAGAGAGGCAAAGCAGTAAGCATGTCCTTAAGCTGCAGGGTAGCACTGCTGCTCTGTGTACAGTGCCCTCAACCCCTGGGACCAAGGTAACAGGGCTTACATCAGCAACTTGAAAGCAAAATAAATTATAGATGTAATTATCACCTTTTAGTTGCTTACTGATTATCTCACTTATAGAAGTTGAATGACATTTTTTTAAAAAAATAGGAGCTTTGAAACAAACCAGCCCAGGTTTTAGGCCAGTTCTAACAGCTAAACAATACTGGGGAAATTATTTAACTTAAACTTCTTGCCAGACATTGGGATCCTTTTACCTCTATCTGGCATTTCATCTGAAGTTTTCCATATTTAAACCACATTCCTCAAGCAGTCCAAAAGAGCTTAGGAAGGCATGTGCAGAAAATAATATTCGGTGTTTACTTAACCCACATTATCGTTGAGGAACTCTGCTCATTATTTTTGTTCTCTAAAAACAGTGCTTTGAATGACTGTTTCAATTTTGCATATTAATATCTAGCTTAGAAATCCAAAGTGCTCCCCTTTACAGCACTAGAATTCTTTGGTAGCTTTTACCCAACACACCTCACCAGCTCTTTCCTCGGCATAGAGAGTGCAGCACACACGTGCACACACACACACACACACACACACACACACACACACACACATAATACTCAACCCAAGAGATCTATACTTTTAAAAAACACTGATGCAAGGTTTCAACACCACCAACTTACCACTGACAGGAAAAACAAAAGCTTAGATTTAGATGTTACTGGGTTTTTCTGCTCGTTATTTTCATCACTTCCTTTACCTGCCTTATGAATGTTTTTTATTGCATTGGCCCTCTTGGCCTTCTGTTCACAGCGGAGCTTTACTGACACTGACATATATCTGTCTTTGTATTTTAACCCTGGGGCCACTATGTTTCGAACAGAGGCATGTTGCTCACTCTCTGGTTGTAGCTTCATCTCTATCTTGTAAGCTCATAACATCTTTGCTCAAAATAAGTTAGATCTTTTCTGAGTTCTTATCAGCCTTGATTGTGGGCTGTGGTTAGTTCCCAGAAATGAGTAGCTGTTCACCAAGTAAGAGCACAAGAGGAACTCTTCTACTTACTGCCAAAGAAACCGTAGAAAAGACAGAAAATCTTTTTTGAATGGGAAGGGTCTGGGAGGTCGTTTTGTAGATCATCCAAACAGAGCAAGGAAAACTGATAGTAATGGTATTCTGCATTTCATTATATTCTATATGGATAGTAAAAACAGGGATAGAAACAGCACAACAACAGTTACATTGATGGCTGCCTTTATCTTTTGTCTTTTTAATAGCCCAGAGCCTTTACTCTTCCTTAGAGCTTAGGCAACAACATGTCATGAAGAGACCCCCAGGGACAGAATTCTTGAGACAGAGCTACCCAGTCCTTGTTTCCTAGTTTTGTGATACCAAGTCATAAACTCTCACTCAATTGCTTCATCTGTTTACCATCTTGTCAAGGTGAATGCAAAGAAAGAATTAGGTCCTTTATAAATGCACTTTTCTATATAAAAATAATGATTAGTAATGTCATTATACTAATATTCACCACTGTCTGGTGCATTAGAACATAAAATGGCTTTTGTCAATATAGTCATACTCAGCTCCTTAAAAGCTGGCAGCAGGTCTCATGTGTCCTTTTGAATGCTAAACCGGTATATGAGTCATTATGCATCATGAGGGGAAACCCACAAGCATCATGCAGGTATACACGCCGAAACTGTTCCCCTGGAGAGGTGATAAATGCGAGGGAGTGGATTGTTTCATGGAGATAATATTAATCACTTGAACACAAAAAGTCTAATCTGAGTGGCAATTATTTAGTAGTCAACAGAAAATTCTGAAAAATCCATTTTTAAAAGTCAAAAGATGTTATATCAATCATCCAGCAATATACATCACTATTGATTACCCAAATACTACTACTCCAAGAGTGTCCTGAACAAACGGCTTTCCTCAACGTATAGCACTAAAAGAATGCAATGCTTGGTGATTTTGCTTCTATTTTTATTTTTAAGGTTTCTATTTGAATCCACTTGACAGTAACAAATGCTGTTCTACAATGATTTGCTGCTGATCGATAGATTTTTTTTACTACTATTTCTGCCTTTTTACTGGCTTTATTTTGAATTGAGCTACATAAAATTATTCACCAAACCCAGAAGAGTTCGAATACAATATTCATAGGTCGAGATTCATGTGTGCTTGTGTCTACTGATTGACTAATTTTTATTGAAAGGGAGAAAAAGACAGGAGAGAAGCAATGAAGAGTTTTAAAAAACTGTAATTTAATTTTTTCTTTTGAATAAATAAAGGAGGTAGGGCTAGTTACCTTTGTGCTTATCTTTGCCACACTTTCTTTTTCGCTGATGGTGAATAAAATGCCTACAAGTATTAGCAGCTCTGTTTCGAACAGAAGCCAGGCAACTGTAATTCAGATAGAAGAAAATCCTCAATAGAAGGATAATGATGAAAATAACTGAAGTCTTAATATCTCAAAAGAATACCAAGTACTGAGCCATTGGAAACCTGAGGTCATGACACACAGAGGACCGTTATGCAAATCCATTTCCTTGTGAAACAAAGGGGCACTGAGGCCTAAGTCTAGTATTTCCCTAAATCTTGTTCAAAGCTTGAAATCCCAGACCACGTGTGTGGTAAGAGTCATAATAAAGTGTCCTTTGCTAATTTTGACCTTCCCATGATATAGGTGAGGAGAGTGTCCTAAATTCTGGTAGTTCTAATATCTGAAGGTCTAGAATCTTAAAGATCTTCAGGGTTGTTGTTGAGTCAAGTATCCCACGATCCACAAAGGACTATTGTTGTTTTAAGAAGTATCTGATATGGCTTCATCGCTAAGTCATGTGAAGTCTACTGAGTTTGTTGAGTCTACTGGTGATTGTTTCCATCCTCCTGGCCAACTGTGGCTGGGAGTCTAAAGCTGCCGCTTCATGTACCTCACAGAACTGCACTAGCTCATATCAACTTGAACTGGAATTCATCTGCTCCTTAGCGTGCCTTTGAATTCACCAGCACTGTCCCAATTCAAGGAGTTCTAAGCCTTACATTGGACACAGAGAGTGTAAATACACATGAGAGAGACAGGTTTTCAGCAGGGAACAGTAGCCTGGGCCTTAGGCAATCTGAGGTGGAGCCTGGCTCCAAGTATGTGTCTCTTTCACCCAGTAAGCTCCCTCACCTCTGTAGTTGGAGAATTTCTCTAGCTTCACTCTTCTCTTATTCATCTCTGTTCTTGCCATCTGGTGCTAGTGGCATCCGGTAAAGTCCTCCCCTTTTCCTCCAGAACAAACCAGGTGGAGATGGTATGTGTGTGTGAGGGTGGTAGTGGTGGTGGTGGGGTGATTGATAAGAACTTCCGTATCTCTGCAATTGCATGCTAAAAATTGGACAGAGGGATTTTTAGATTTAGAGAAGATACCAAATATTTTAGGTTCACTGGGGATGCAATAAGACTGCTTCTGATACTTGGATCAGACATAAGGAGCCATGTGGCTTTGGGTAAATTACTCTCTGACTTTGTGCCTCTAATTTCTTTTGTGTAAAATGGAAATAAAAGAATAGACTTAATAAAATTGTTGTATAGACTATACAAGATAATGTATGCAGAATGCTAAGTAAGCATAAAGGGCTTTTTGAAGTTATTATTGAAATTAATATAGTGACACACTAACATAATTTATCTGCCTCACATTTTTGTACTAATTTTATGCTCAAGATAACTTTTTTCCTGACTTTATGGAAATAATGTTTTTCTAATAAAAATATTAAATATATGCCTATGGTTTTGTATATTTATTTGTGTATGTTTAAAAAACATAAAAGTTCTAATTTTAAGAGAGAAAGGCATATTAATGTATCTTGTTCTGCAAAACCAGGTGCATACTCATTCTTTTTAACTTCTCCTCTGACCAGGAGATTCCAGAGGAGAGCCCAATAATTGCAGAAAGCCTATTCTGTCTCCCAACACATGGGCTACAGTACATGCCCAACTCACCCTTCAGCAAGGGCTTAAGTGGGAAATTAGTGGCACTCTAGCACAGGATCATGGTTCACGAGGAAATTATATTAGCAACTGAGACCCAGGGGTCATGACCTTGCTCTGAAGCTTGATAGATTCACTTCAAAAAGAGAAAACTGGACGCTAATAATCTTTATTATGCTAATAATTATTAATCTTGCAATTAAAAATAAATTCTCCAGCTAGAAACCAGCACAGCCTGGTACAAGTATAACTTTGACTCTGGTGAGAAACCACCCCCAGTAACCTTAACAGGCTCATCATAAGGAAAGAGAAAGAGATCCACCCTGATTAGGGACAAGAAAGGCTATACCGTGGAGAATGGGGAGTATCTTAGAGCAGAAATGTGACCTTATACACACAGTGCTTCAGAGCAACAACCCTCTCGCTTGCAGCTTCCTTTAATTACTTTACCTTACCTCATGACCTCTCTAACAAATCAGCAAGTTCCCAATGACTCCAGGAAGACCTCAGCAGCCTACAGCACAGCTTGTTTGTATTTCTTTTCCCTCCCCTCAAATTCTTAATTCTTTTAGTCATTTCTAAAAGCTGTCACATATAAGTATCTTCACATTGTACTTCAGAAAATTAGATTGCACTAATCAACTGATAAGACACTCTGGAGTTTACTTCCAGCCCAATAAATTATTGGAATCCACTACAAGGTTTCATGCTTACTGCTCTATACCTGTGATTACATTTGTATTGAATTATTTTATACCATACATTAAAAGATAAATGGAATACTTCAAAGCCTAATTACACCTTTCCCCAATCACTTTGCTGGTATAATATGCTTTCCTCCTTTTAGTTGTTTCTGCCTGTCTATTTTTCATTCTTACTTCCCCTCAGGAATGGTAAGAAGACAGCCATTTTTTTTTTTTTCAGCAAAGGATGTCAGCTTCTACTGTTTAGATTTCCTGAGTAGATTTAGAAGACTAATCTGCCTGGTTACCAGCACACTGCGGTCTATGATAACTCAACTATGTGCAATAAAGTGGCATGATGTGAAGTGCTCCTACCTCGCACTAATATCCACCGAAAGAGAACTACACGAGCAGTTTGGAACATCCTGTTCACTTATGACTATTTGCTCAAGGTTACTTCTCTGAAGAACATGGTTCAGAATCACGCTCAGCTGATTATGGTCATTAATATATATAATTTCATGTTCATCCTGCATGCTCTCTAGCCCTTAAGAGTCTACAATTGATCAAGTGTAGTGTTTCATCATACTCGTTTTGTTCCTTTTAGTTGATTTTCAGTTGAGCAGGCTTGCTTCATGTCATTTTCCTCATTTGGTATTATCCCTTCTTATGTCCTTCTGTGCTATCTTCTCTCTCTAACATGTTTCTACCATCTGTTTGAAATACAGGGTTCGAGGAGTCACCGCTCATATATTTCTAAGACCTGAGACTCAAGGGGTCAAAGACATATCATTCTTAATAAACAACAGCTTCTATCTTCAGCTAACTAACTACATCTAAAGTCATTATAAAAGTATAACAAAAAAGTGTTATTTTTACCTTTAACTGTTGTGTGAGAAATTTTAATTAACACACAATTCCCTAAAGAGTATATGACCATGCATAGATGCCAACATGGGCCATAGTTATTGGAAAAATAAGTATACAAGTTTTAAGTGCATAAAACTTCTACACAAGTGTATAAAAAGATTAGAATATTTGAAATGTCATAATTTCTATTTCTTTTTCACACTGCTTTGTATTTTTAGATACTGAGTTCTAAAGATTAATGTCCCAAATTTAAAATCAGTTCTTTTCTTTCCAAGCAGGATAGCACTCACCTAACTTATAATGGCAGTATTAATTTTAAATTTCTAGAAGTTCTTCAGAAGGGTAGAGTAGAATTCAACATTTTATATTGAAAAATTAAAAAAATCAATCCAAGAACACACACACACTCACACACACACAAGCACACACTGAAGGAATGAATGAACAAATGAACAAATAAAGCCATCCGATTGTGAGAATCCCTTAGGTGATATCAAAATAAAGGGAAACATTTTGTTCTCATATTGAATTCATAAAATATTAATAGTGTAGAATTTTTAAAGTTGGTCCCATTTAAGAGACTATGTGAGACTATAATGAAGGTGGGGATGGGACAGTAAATTTTATTTACTGAACACTTAATATGGGCAGGCAGTACACTTCAGTCCTATGTATTAGCTTGTCTCTACAACAGAAATATGATTATTTGTAGTCTTACGTTTCCATTAATTCCCCATGCATACTTTTTACGGATCAGTCATCCAATATTTATAGATTATAGCAAGTGGCTCCATGATGAAGACTACCTCTTTATTTTTCCAGTGGTTCAGTATTCAGAAGAATGAGTTAATTTTTTCAATAACATTCTGATCAGTCCAGTCCTCTGCCTTTTCAAAGGTGATTCTGCTTTGTAAAGAGAATTTAAAGGCTCTCAACACTCTGCTAAATCCAAATAAAACTTGAGAATGGGACGAAGCTAATACCAGTGGGAGGAAACACATGGCAGAATTCATGAGGAATATAGGCAATAACTTACAAGATGGAATTTAAAATATTCTGTACAGAAATATTGCTTCAGAATTCTTACCACATTGAGATTTGTGCTCTACTGCTCCTAAATTCTGTTACAACTGATTCACTTATAAATTAAACTGTTTTCTTCGATGTAAAGGGCTCAAATCAGATTGTTGGAAAATAGGCCCTGAAATAAAATTTGTTACTTTTTCCTATAACAGAACAATATAAAAATATGTCACTATGTTTTAAGCTGTCAATGTGTGTGTTAAGTAGAAATATGTCAGTCCTTTAAAAAAAAAGAAATCGTGGAGAAGATGAAGTTCACTTCTTTATTTTGGAGCGTTATTTATGCTAAAATAAATTTCACACTCTGTTCCAGTTCTCGGTTTAAGTATTATTGAAGAGTCTGGAGAGAAAGAGAAAAAAACGCGACCTCTGTAGGAAACAATGGTGCTCTCAGAAGTCTTTTCTATTGTGCTGGTGAGCGAAGATGCCAGCTGTACAGCAGACAGCTTATTTGCATATGAAAGGAAGAAATTTTGTTCAAATCGCTGTTGTCGGTACCAGAAGTCTCCTATTCTTGAGCTTACCCTTTGCTCCCCTGGCTTCTCTCGTGTCAGTCCTTAGAAAATCTCATTTTCCCTTATTTTCATAACTATTACCCATGTGGCTAAGATTCCATCCTCAAGCAATTGAATTCAAAACAAGCCTGTTCCCATTTTTCTTCCAATTTTGATGTCCCATACTGATGCCACAAACCCTAAGCTGGCCTGGCACCACTGGATGCTGCACAGACTTGACTGTCTTGGTGCCTGTTCTGAAGCCACCTTCCACTTTAGAGACAGCAAGTGCGCCTAGCTTTCTGCTATTCTTTTCAGCAGGAACGTATGTGCTGCTTCAAAAGGAGAACAATGTTATTCCAAAGAGGGAAGCAGGACCTACTGAATACTAAAAGAAATGCTCTTCGTCACCCAATAGAAATCTATAGAAGAAACAACACAGGGACAAACCATGCCACCCCCCGACTTTATTGATGTTCGTAAGCGCAATACATAACGTTTACATTGATCTTGAGTACTTTGTGCATATATGTATCATGGCAAAGTTACAAATCCTTCCCTTCTTGCTTGCTGACCCTTCTGCTTCCTCCTTCTCCCCTCCAGTTCAGATTATCCCCCACAATAAGTTCTAGGGAATAATTGTGATCTTGGTTTCTCATATCACAGAAAGCATTCAGTATTTCACCTTCTGCTTCTGACTCACTTCACTAAGCATGATGGTCTCACTTTGCCTCCATTTGCCTACAAAAGCCTCCAACCTATTTGTATTTATAGATGAGTAGCATTCCATATTGTATAAATACCACAATTCATGTATCCATTGGTCTGCTGATGGGTATTTTGGTGTCTTCCACATTTAAGTTATTGTCAGTTGTGTTGATATGAACATGGATATGCATGTATCTCTGTTATATGTTGTCTTTAACTCTTTTGGGAAAATTCCAAGAAGAGGTATTGCTGGATCAAAGATCTTTACTTCCAATCTTTTGAGAGACTTCCATACCAGACTATATAGGGAACTGAAGAAAAGTAAGTCCCCCAAGATGAAAGACCCTATCGAAAAATGGGCAAAAGAAAAGAATAGGCAGTTTTCTGGTGAAAAAGATTAAATGGCCAATAAATACATGAAAAGAGGTTCAATGTCCTTAGCCATAAAAGAAGTGCAAATCAGAATATCACTAAGTGACCATCTAACTCAAGGGTGACTGGCCTTTATCAAGAACTCAAACAGTAATCAGTGCTGGTGAGACTATGAAGAAAAAGGAACCAGCCTACACTGCTGGTGGGAATGGAAACTGGTACAACCAGGGACAAATCTTAATGATACTCTACTGCCCTCTTCTTTAGAGGCTGAGATGACATTTTTTCAGAATAATAGCCACTTACACGGGAGCAAGAATGCTTTCTATCCAAGACAAGCAACAAGACAAAGGATCCAGGAGTGTCCTTGGTTAATAAGAAGAGCTGCTTCCTGGATCCACCTCCGAATCACAACATGAGGCCAGCATGGCTGATAGAAAGGGACACATACAAAAAGGATAGCAGGAAATCCAGGCCTCTGTCCTCAGAGGTGTATACCTTAAGCCACTGCATCAAAGGAGACGGGACTCTAACCCTAGATACACAATGATGGTAGCCTGAGGAAGGATATAGGAAGCAGAGCTTGGAAAGTTGTTTTGAGAGGCTGACAATTTCCTGAGAGAATCTATAATCGCAATGCCTGGACAGGAGGCAGTGAACAGTCTAGGGAGCCAACACTCAATCAGGACCTTTCTTTATAGGACGCGTGGACACATGGATGTGGGATTTACTAAATCTTGAATCAGGCAATTTACAGACATGCTTTCTGAACCGAAATGTTTTTAAAAGGATTGCACTGTATGCACTGTGCTTAAAGCTTGAATCAAGGTAAAAGCAATTATTGTAGTACTTTTTTCTTGTAAATGCACTGGGCATGGAATCTACAAGTTAACAGGTTTTTTTTTAAATGAAATTGCTGTCATTGTAATGGTACATATTGTACAAGTAAAATTAAAATGCAGAATCCACGACATAAAAAGACAGATAAAGTAATAAGAGCACAAAAAATTTTTATAAACTGATTCTACAGGGACAATGAGCTTCTTGTTTTATTATCACCATTCACATCATCCTTTGCAGGACAAGTTTTGAGGAGCCTGAAGAAGACAGCTCCCCATTTTGCTTCAGTCTTCAATCACATATATAACTTTCTGTAGAGACACTATAAACAAAAGAAAACTTTAATACTTATGTTGCATAATGAAGTTCTGAGGGTTCCTCTATCATAAGCTGCTGCCTCCAGGATATACAAGGTTCTCCCTGATGACATAAAGCTAGTAATCACAAGTGATGTCAGGGAACAAATAAAGATGAGTTTGAGGGTTCAAAGTTATAGTTATTTGGAGCAAACACCAGTGGTTCATACATTTATGAAAACTATGGAGGCCAGACAATTTAAAAGTAAGTACTTCTAAGTGTCTATTTCTCAGAATGTTGGGATCTCCAGAGAGAACAACTTAAACTCATAGCCCAGCAGAGCAGCAAGGTCAATGCAGAAACACTTTGGAGCCAGGGTACACAGGATTCCCCAAAATGAATAGTTTTGATGATATAAATGAAACTTAAAAAACCTTCCAAGCTATTCCAGGACACTAGGTAGAATTTGTAACTTAAGCATAGGGATCACCTTCAGTTTGAGGATCTCCATGGCAACTCTTCCTTTTGTTGCTTAACAAATAGCCTCAAGTTGAAGGCTACAAATTCCATCCATTCCTGGTGGGGTGACTTTGGATATTTTTTATCAGGTCTCAATACACTCATTAGGAAATGGGGATAATAATGATATCTATTCTAACTGAGCACTTGTGAAGATTCAATTAAGTAAAAGGTGATGTTAAGTAAAAGATTTACTTAATTCTCAATAACACATTGGTGATATACTTCCTACATTCAAATATTTAGGTCAACACACTGTAAAATAGAAACTGTGATTCATAATTTAGATAGGAAGTTAGTTTCAGAGAGGGTAAGAAATTTATACAAAATAAAAATTATAATAATGTTATCACATGAAAAATTATATACCTCGCATCATTCTTAGGGCTTTAGGCAAAGTGTCTCATTAATTGGCAACACAGCAAAGAAGAATTTTTCAGGGTCCATGTAGCCAGTGGCAGAATCAGCATCCAGAGACCCCCTGCCAAGCTACTTGGCTCCTGCTGTCACATCCTGCCCTTGGACTGTACCCTTCAGTGTTGTGTGCTCACACTGCAGTGCAAGCTCAAATCTCCTGACTGGTCCATTTCTATTTCTTTAGTTGTCTGTTATTCTTCTCATTGCTATTTGTATGTGTTTTTTCCTTAGAACAACTCAACAGAAGGATTATATGCTTCCTGAAGCTGTCATAATAGACAAAACTCAAAGTTACTTTTTGAAGAAATGAGGACATCACATTTGACACAGGTAATTCTGGACTTTGCTGTCAAATATAGTCTAACTATAGAACCTGCGTGTTCAGCTCAGCCTGTAACTGATTTGTCTTGTCAGTTGTCTTGTCTAGAAGAACCACAAGGTCAGAATGACTCTACTCCTCCTGGATGTTATCTTGTGAACGACGAAAAATCAATGATCAAAAATTATATTATTCAGAAATATTCAAGCAGATTATAAAAAAGTACACACCATAATTACAGGAAATTTCAAGAGCATTTCTAAATTTATCAAGCTGTCTTATGAAGAAATGTGAGGATTTGGCAATAGTTTTCATGCATGTATTCAGTCATGATTACTTAGTAAATGTCAAAAATAAGCCTAGCAAAAACCTAGGTGAGAGTTTCACAAGAGTAAATAAGAAATCAAATACTCTATTTTGTGGTAAGTGTACTAGAGAAGAAGCTTTTTCTTTTTCTTTTGAAGATGAGAATTCTAAACAGGATGATAACCCTGAAAATGCTACAAGACATTGGATTGGGAAAAGCTCCTCAAGAACTTTCATCTATCTTTGAAAAAGAGGCCAAAAATATACACTGGTGAAAGAATAGCCTCTTCAATAAGTGGTGATTGGAGAACTGGTTATTGACATCTAGAAGAATGAATGTAGACCCACACCTATCACCACATACTAAAATTGAAATCAATATAAATCAAAGGCCTAGGTACTAAAAAAGGAAACAGGAAACCTCATGGATGGCATAACAGGTAAAACTCTTTAAGATGTAGGAATGTGCAAAGACTTCCTCAGTAGAACACCTGATACAAAACAAATAGCCCCCCTGAATTAACAAATGAGACAATTTCTAATTAGAAAGATTTGCAAAGCAAGGGAACAAAATTAAGAGAGAAATGACAGAATGGGAAAATTTTACCATCTGCACTTTGGAAAGGGAGCTAATATACAAAGAATATCAATATATACAAAGAACTGAAGAAAAAATAGACCTCTCAAAATCAAAGACCCAATCAAAAAGAGGAAATTGAAATAGATTGTTCTCAGAAGAAGCACAAATGTCCAACAAATACATTAAAAACATTCAACATCCTTAGCCATTAGAAAAATGCAAATCAAAACAATATTGAGATACCATCTTTAACCCTGTGAGAATGGCTTCCATCTAGAATTCAAAAAGCAATAGAGGCCATCAAGGGTAAGTAAAAAAGGAACCCTGTTACATTGCTATACGCTGATAGAAACATTATGAAAAGCAGTACAGAGATTTCTCAAAAAAAATAAAACTAGATATTGCATTTGACCCAACAATACCTCTTCTGGATGTCTTTCCAAAAACAGTTAAAGGCACCATATAACAAAGACACAGAGATACCTGAATACCCATGTTTATAGCAGCACAACTAATAATAGTTGAATCATGGAAGAGCCCAAAATATCCATCAATAGGCCAATGGATAAAGAAAATGTAGTATATACACATAATGGAGTAGTACCCTGACATAAAGACAGACAGACTCAAGTCATTTTTAGGAAAACAGATATAATTTGAGACAACTGTGGTTAGGGAAGTGAATCAGAATCAGGTCTCTTTAAGAAACCCAAAATATAAATAAGAGAGTCAAGCAGATGAGATATTGGGAGTCAGGGGTGATGAGGGGCGTCGTACGGCAATTTTCATCACTCTGGCAAAAGCATCATGGGTTCTCACTTCTTCATGACCTTGATGAAATTTCATTTTACACAAGCCAAAGCATCTAATAAACTCTCAATGTTGCCCCAATTCCTCCAATACCAATTATTACCAACCAGTGCTACAAAGGTAGACGTCAGTAATCAGCCAGTGGACACAAGAAAGTAATTAGGAAAATCACATAGAAAGAAAGAGGATGAGGCATGTTGATAATCATAATGGAAAGATCCAAATAAAAAAAGACATAGAGAAGACACTTGGAAAAAAATAAAACTCTCACAAACAGTTTGTTTAATCCATACAGAAAAATCAGTTTGACCTTGCAGAGGTAAACCTAGTCAGAGATGTCCCTTAAGTTTTTCTACAATCGATTATTCAGAAAGAAATGTTATATGCCCCTTGTCAACTTGACAAGATACATATGTGCATAAAAGGCTCAACTACATTGTAAACCTTAAATTTTGCATGTATACATATCAATAAAATGGGTGAAAAAAAGAAATGTAATACCAACACAACTCAGGCAAAACATGACAAGGAGACCATAGAAGAGAAAAAACGTGGTAATAAATCACCTACAGAAAGAACAAACACCTCAGAAAATGATAGCAGGGGTCTTAAAATAGCAGAAGCCACAGATATAAAAGGCAAAAAGATGATATTTTCTGGGCCTAGAAATTCTTAGAATTGAAACAGGAAATGAAAGAGCAACACTGGGATATACCTATAGTATCAGAAAAATTGACAAGAAATCTGAGGAAAATAAAGAAGATGCAAAGCAGAAGATAATGAAGGAAAAATAAATTAGAGAAGAATTCAGCTGAGATACAAAAATACTGAAAGCTGACATCCATGAGGTGAAAAATACACAGGAAAACATAAGTAACCAGTTTGGACATTTTCAGAATAGAACATCAGACCTAGAAGATAAAGTAGATGAGCTGGAACGTACAGGCAGGAAAGAATACAAAACACACAAGAAACAAACAAAAAAGAGAGAATGGTTGCAACAGCTGATGGATGACTCAAAAAGAAACAACCTCAGAATTATGGGAGTGCAGGAGAAAACTGAGGACAAAACAAAAGGCTTAAAGGTTACGTTCAATGAAATTATGAAAGAAAATCACCCAAATAAAAGGAAAGACATGAACATTGAATTACTGCAGACATATAGAACACCAAACAACCTTAATGAGAAGAGAACCTTGTCACAAAACATCATAATTAAAATACTAGAGAACCAACACAAAGAGAGAATATTCAAAGCTGTAAGAGAAAAACAGAGGGCGACTTACAAAGATAAGACCATTAGGATAACTGCAAATTGCTCAACCCAGACCCCAAAAGCCAGAAGATCACGGAGCAATATCACCCAAGCAATAAGAGAACATAAATGCCAACCCAGACTGCTATATACAGTGAAATTATCTTTTAAATTAGAGGAAGAAATTAAAACTTTTAATTTTTAAATTTTTTTTCTATAGAAAGCTTAAAGAAATTTGCAGCCACTAAGCCAGCATCGCAGAGAATACTTAAAGGAACTTAGAAAGCAAAAGGGAGGCTAATGACACCAAAAATTCCAGAGAAAAAGGAACAACAGATATAAGAGAATGAGCTGACAAAAAAGTAAGTAATGTAAATAATGATGACAAATCATACTGATGGTGGGACATAGTGAATATACCTCGATAATTATTCTGAATGAGAATGGCCTCGATTCACCTACTAAGAGACACAGACTGTCTGACTGGATCAAAAAACAAAACCTCAAAATTTGCTGCATAAAACAGACAGACTTCACACAAGAAAACTCCTAGACTGAAAAAAAAATGGTATTCAATATTGCATGCAACAGGACCCAGGAAACAAGCAGAAGTAGCTATGTTAGTCTCAGACTCATCAGATTTCAAAACAAAGCAGTTTAGGGGAGACAAAGCCAGTTGCTAAGTGAACAATGGAACAGGAAGAATTCACAGGCATAGATACATATGCTTTCTACCCTGGAGCACCCAATTATGTAAACCAAAAATTATTAGATCTGAAAGGTCATATAGGCCTCCATACAATTATATCAGGGGACTTTACTACTCCATTATTATAGATAAATAGATCAACAAGACAGAAAATCAACAAGATATATAACAGGTAAATTACACTATAAAAAAACTTGGACCTAACAGATGTTTACAGAGTTATTCATCCAATATCAACAAAATATACATTCTTCTCAGCAGCACATGAAATGTTTTATAAAACAGACCATATTTTAAGTCATAAGTCATGTTTAAATAAATACAAAGGAATAGAAATAATTCCTTGTTTACTTTCAAATCATACTGGAATAAAACTGGGACTTAAAGTCAAAAGAAATGATAAAAATACAGAAATACATGGAGATTAAAAAACTTACTACTGACCAAACAATGGGTCACAGAGAAAATTAAAGAATAATCAAAGATTTTATAGAGTTAAATGATGAAGGAAGTACATCATATTAGAATCTATGGAACACAATGAAAGCAATATTTATAGGGAAATTCATAGCCATAAATGCACACGTCAAAAAAACAGAACAGTCACAAATAAACACATTAATGCTGCACCGAAAACCCCTAGAGAAACAAGAACAACCTAAGCCAAACAACAGTAGAAAAAAACTTATCAAGATCAAATCTGAAAGTAATGATATTGAAATTAAAAAGACAAAAATGATTAGCCAAAGAGATGGTTCTTTGAAACAATAAACAAGATTGACAAACCTCTAGCTAAACTCAACAAAAGAAGAAAAGAAAAAGCACAGATCAATGCACTTAGAAACAAAAAGGTTGAAATTAAAACACTCTCTGCAGAAATCCAGAATATTGTGAGAAATTATTCTGAACATCTATATTCTAACAAGTTAGAAAACTGGAAGGAATGGATGACTTCCCAGACATATACAAAATACCAAAACTGAATGAAGAAGACATAAAAATCTTGAACAAACCCATTACATACACAGAAATTAAAGCAACAATAGAAGTTCTACCTACAAATAAAAGCCCAGGACCAGATGGATTCACAGCAGAATTTTTTCAGAACTTCAGGGAAGAACTAACTCTAATCCTTTTCAAATTGTTCCATGAAGTAGAAAGAGAATGAATAATACTGAACTTATTCCTGGAGGCTAGCATCACCCTACTCCCAAAACCAGACAAAGACTTAACCAGGAAGGAAAATAATAGAACAATATCCTTAACGAATATAGATACAAAAAATGCTTAATAAGATTATGGCAAATAGAATCCAACAAGTAATCAGAAAGATCATACACCATGATCAAGTGGGCTGCATTCCTGGGATGCAAGGCTGGTTCAACATACATAAATCTATCAATGTAATACACCACATCAACAAAAGCAAAAATAAAAACCACATGATCATCTCAATTGATGCAGAAAAAGCCTTTGATAAAATCCAGCACACTTACATAATAAAAACTCTGAGAAAAATAGGTATAGAAGGGCCTTACCTCAAACTCACAGAAGCCATATATGCTAAACCTACTGCAAATATCATAGTAAATGGAGAGAAACTTAAATTGTTTCCTCTCAAATCAGGATCACAAGGCTGTTCACTTTCACCACTCTTATTCTACATAGCCCTTGAAACACCTGCCATAGCAACCAGACAAGAGAATGAAATTTTAAAAAAATAAAGGAATATGCATCGGAAAGGACAAAGTCAACCTATCTGCAGATGATACGATTATCTATGTACAAGACCCCAAGCATAGCACTTTGAAACTCTTGGAAATAATGAGCAAATTCAGCCAAATAAGAGGCTAGAAAATCAATACTGAAAAACCAATAGCTTTTCTCTACACCGACAATGAACTCACTGAGAAAGAGCTCGCAAGAATCATACCATTCTGAATAGACCAGCAAAAAATTAAATACCTAGGAGCACACCTAACCAAGGAATTGAAGAACCTATATAACTAAAAGTACATTAAACTGAAAAAAGAAGTTTTAGACAACATAAGAAAGTGGAAACATATCCCCTGCTCTTCAGTAGGCAGAATCAGTATAGTCCCAATGACTATACTGCTAAAACGGATATACAGATTCAATGCAATTCCTATCAAAATACCAACAAGTTTTTTACAGAACTTGAAAAAATAATTGTTAAAATCATGTGGAATCAAAGGAGACCTGGAATAGCCAAAGCAATCTTGAGTAACAAGATTAAGGCTGGAGGGGTTACAATTCTAGACATCGAGTTATAAAGCAATAGTTGTAAAAACTATATGGCATTGGCCCAAAAACAGATGGGTAGGCCAATGGAACAAAATTGAGAATTCAGAGACAAACTCAAATACCCTCAGCTACCTAGTCTTCACTAATGGAACCAAAAGCATATACTGGAAAAACGATAGCCTTCACAATAAATGGTGCTGGAAAAATTGGACATCCACATGCTGAAGGATGAATATACACACACCTGTCACCATGCACCAAAATCAAATCAAAGTGGATCAAATACCTAGATATTAAAACTGAAACACTGAATCTTCTGGAAGACAAATTAGGCAGATTCTAAAAGACATAGGTGTAGGCAAATATTTTCTTAATAAGACATCAAAAACAAAAGAAATAGCCCTAGAATTTACAAATGGAATTATGTCACATTAAAAAGTTTCTGCACACAAAAAAGGAAATTATCAACAGTCTAAAAAGAAAACCAACAGACTGGGAAAAAATGTTCACCACCAATACCTCAGATAGGAGGCTCATAACTAGAATACACAGGGAACGTAAGAAAAGTAAGTCCCTCAAAATCAAGGACCCTATTGAAAAATGGGTAAAAGAAATGAATATGCAGTTCTCAGATGAAGTTCAAATGGTCAATAAACACATGAAAAGTTGTTCAACATCCTTAACTGTAAGAGAAATGCAAATTGAAAAATCACTAAGATACCATCTAACTCCAGGAAGATTGGCATATATCAAGAACACAAACAGCAATCAGTGCTGGCAAGGCTGTGGGGAAAAGGGAACCCTCCTGCACTGCTAGTGGGAATGTAAACTAGTACCACCAGTATGGAAAGCATTATGGATACGTCTCAAAAGACTGGAAGTAAATACCCCTTCAATCCAGAGATACCTCTCCTGGGAATATTCCCAAAAGAGTTAAAAACAACACATAGCAGAGATACATGTATACCCATGTTCATAGCACAACTAACAATAGCTAAAATGTGGAAGACACCAAAGTATCTATCAACAGACCAATGAACACACAAATTGTGGCATTTACACACAATGGACTACTACTCATCTATAAATACAGATAGGATGGAGGCTTTTGTAGGTAAATGGAGGCAACTTGAGACCATCATGTATAACGAAGTAAGTCAGAAGCATAATGTGATATATTGAACGGTTTCTCTGATATGAGAAACCCAGATCACAATTATTTTACAGTACTTAATGTGGGAATAATCAGAACTGGAGGGGAAAGAGAGGGTATGGGAGGGTCAAAAGGGGAGAGGAGTAGGATTTGTAGTTTTGCCATAATATGTATGTACACAAAATACTCAGCATCAATGTAAACTTTATGTAGTGCTCTTATACATAGTATTAAAATGGGAATAAAACGACCAACCTCAGTAGGAACAGCCAACATTGTAACTGCAGAGCACATGAAATCCTAGGTCATCAGAAACCACTACCATGCAACAGGCCTGTTAAGGCACCCTAATTGTTTCATTTTCTCTTTCAATTAAATCTCTAATTATTCTGGCAATACAAAAACAATTATGCAGGTCTTCGATAACATTTTATTGCTCTTCCTTTTCCTGTTCTTGTACTTTTAGTAATCTGCCACAAAGAACATGGCTTTCGGGGTTAAAAATTTATATTTTTCCACATCCTAGCTGTAGGCCCCTGTGGAGAGGGCTGAGTTGGTCTGTGAAACATAAATAATGAGAAGTCCCCTGGGGCTACACAGCAGCATCTGGGAGAAAACATTAAAAAGGTGTGTAGCCTAATACCTGACACCTATAAAAAGTTCAGCAAATGATAAACAGCATCATGCACAAAAATGTAGGGTTAAGATTTCTTGTTCCAGGAAGTATTAGCCACATGAGACAGTGACTCACAGGAATACTCAGAAATTAATCATTTAGTATACGTTACATATTAGTTTAAATGCTTCATGTTTCTTAACATAATGGATCTTCAAAAGAACCTTCTAAATTAGATGCTGATGCCCTTTCCAGCTTACAGTTGAGGAAACAGTTTCAGAGGCATCTTGGAGTTTTTCTAAGGCCGTCTGTCTAGGTAGTAAGAAACGCAGGTTTTCTATGTTAGCAAGTGAGCTTCATGTCCTCAGCCTTTCACGCACGTGCTGTACAGCCTCCCAGTCTGTTCACCCTCAGCCTAAAATGCAAATCCATTTCTATCAGTCATCTTCATTTTTGTTACTGTGTTCTTGGTAAACGGTTGTTCTGAAAATTCTCTCTCCCACTGCATTAATTACCTGGTGCTGTCAAAGTTGAGGCAACTCAAAGAAAGACTTACTGGCAAGATTCTCGCACATGCAAACTTTACACAAGTGGGATCTTGTGAAAGGCGCAGCAGGCCTGTAGTCTAGGCTGCTCAGCGCAGAACAGGCAGTGTCAAGTTTCATTCTGCTCAGTCCAAAGCCAGAAAAACTCCACCATTCACAATGCCCAAATATAATTCAATAACAATAAAACAATGTTTAAAGACTCTTCTCTAAGAGTTTTAAGACAAGCTTCCGTTATATATATGCATTATTTGTAATATATTGCAAGGGATTTCTTGAGCTTTGATTTCTTTTATAAAGGAATCACAGCACAAAGAAGAAAATAATGAGCACCACCTTGGAAAATGAGCTGTGGGATTTTACATTTCATGTAGTTTTCTCCTCCATTTGCCTGCATTGTCTCATATGTTCCTTCTACAAGACCTGGTGCAAACGTCATTTCCTCAGAGATTTTATTGCTGCTTTCATATATAATCACTGTTTGCTCGGCACCTGCAAAGTTCTTGGCTTATGCCTTGGTTCCTCTCCTATCACAATCTGTCCACATTATAATGGTTTTTGTTTCCATCATCTACTGGAATTTCTAGAAAGTAGGTGTCAGTAATGAAGAGGGTACAGCCTGAAGCTAAGAGCTTCAGAATCAGACACAACTCAACCGGAATCCTGACTCTAATCAGTCTCCATAAGGTCTTTGGAAGTCAACCTCTGAAAAAATAAAATTCTTCATCAGTTGACTGAAGACAGTAAATGAGAACATGCTCAGAACCCGCAAGTCTTGGGTTCTAAACTTGGGCTCACTGCTTTACAAGTTCATGTCTAAGTTTTCTCACCTGCAAAGTACGGAAGATAATAAAGCAATAACTCATAATAAAATCTGGGGAACTAAAGCAATTATCTATGCAAATTATTTAGAATACCACATGTAAAGAAATAATCACTAACAAAAATACTAGTTATTTTAATACTTTTATCTGAGAAGTGCACTGAGGCTTAACTATCTGTAAAGAGCTAACCACATCGCAGATGTTGTAACAACAGCAGTTGGTCCTGGAATCTTTCAGGACTTCGCGAAGTGCCTGTCTTTAGGTTACTGGAATATCATTTTCAGTGGTATGGGATGTTTATACCAGATGTGGGATACTGTAAGAGTCAAGAAAATAGCATCAGTTTATAATGAAGCAACCCAGTAAGGCAATTCAAGCTTGTTATGATACTTAGCAGTTGCTTCTCTTGTTGCTCTGAAGATTACCTTAATTTATATATAGTGAAATGATATTTTATCACTAAATATAAAAATATATTTCCATGTCTAGCATTCTTTTCAGCTGTCCCAGCATACCACGTAAAAGGCCAAAGTATTGAAGATGATGTATTAAAATCATTTGTTCTCCCACTGGAGTTTTTAAAAAGACAGAGCTATGTAATTATTTATTGAACACAAGCCAGTAAAAGAGCAGAAGCATGAATGCAGAAGAGAACTGTGAAGGCTGCCCTCCTAAGATCTCCTTTTTACAGAAACATAAAACAATGTCTGATTTAAAGAAGCTCATAAAGTATGAATGGCCCTGACATGCAGGTAAATGAAGACCCTTACAAATGGCAAAACTTGTGTCTTTTAAGAGATAAAACTTAAAGGCTTGTCCTTTGGGGCACATTGCTATACATTTTCACATACCAGGCACCAAAAGCTGATCACATAATTTTGTGATATTTTTCCTAACTAGACCATGGAAATATGGTAGCTTTCTCCATAAAACCCAAAATTGGTACATATAATCCAGTATATAACCCAACAGAAGGAAGTTCAGAGCTTTTCCTGGACAATGCCTAAAGCAAAAGCATAAGCTTCCCTCATTTGCACCATTCTGACATTTGAAGTAATCTGCTTATGGACAATCTTGTTATTGCACAGCACATAATGATGTGATGAAAATGAATTTTAAGCATTGAAGTCCTGGATACTATGTACTATTTTTTCCCTAGACAATGGGTTGCATATACACAAGACTTTTAAAATATAAATTCTGTACTTCTATTAAGAACAGAGGGTTTCAGTAAGCGGGGTACTTCCTGTCATTCACTCTGTCGTCACATTAGATACAAAATTGACATGGCTTCAAGAGTGAAAGGATGTTATTTTATTGAAGGCCCACAGAATAACTGACTTTTTAAAAAAAATGCCTACCACTATTTCCAGAAGACCAGAAAGCAGATGAATCAAGACTCCTATTTGAGGTAACCATTGTTTCCATGTTTCTTCTGTGTAAACATAATGGCTACCAAATGCTATGATTTGGATCTTGAATGTCTCCAGAGACATATGTGTTAAATAAAGACTTAGCCCCCAGTCTATGATTCTATTTTTGAGGTAGTAACCTTGTAAGAAATGTGACCTATGGGGAGAAAATGAGGTCACTGAGAGATACAATGGAAGGACATACCTCAGTCACTTTATGTCAGTCTGTCCTACCACCTCTCTCTTCCTCTCTTTTCCTCTCTCTCTCTCCCTCTCTCTCTATCTCTATCTCTCTCTCTCTCTCTCTCTCTCTCTCTCTCTGTCGCTCATTTTCCTATTTTTTTCATGAGGTTAGCAGTTTGCCCCTCCATGCATATCTCACCATGATACTTTGCATTACCAGTGGCTTAAAGCCACAGTGGGAAGCGACCATGAACTGAAACCTCTGAAACTATGATCCAACATGTTCCTTTTTTCATCTAAATTCAGTTAACTGAAGTATTTGTTACAGCAACAGAAAGCTTACTAACATATAATGATTTGTCGCTAGATATAATACGTACTTATTGCCTGTCTTTAGTGTGTGTGTGTGTGTGTGTTGTAAATTTTGAGCCTTTGTCATCTTCCAAGAACCAAGTACCTGCTGCCCAGCTCTAGGACTAGAAAGGACTTCTTCTTCTTCCCATATTGATCCCTACACTTTTTTTCCCTCCTCAAAAATTATCTCCAGCCAGTCGTCTTTTTAAGCCTTACCCATTACTAATACTCCTTTTAGAAACCTAAAAGATAGCTTAGCTCCGACTGTCGACTCTTCTCCAGACATGCTGTCTCCAGTTGCCTTGATTTTCTATCTACACAGAAACTAACACCACCTGGAATTACCTCACTGGTAAATATTCTATGCCTTTCACAGTTTTTAATTTGAATGAAAGTATCCCCTGTATGTGGTGGAGATTTCACCCAGCTTCCATGGTTCCATTCCTACTACAATCAACCCCTAAGCTTGTCCACATATACAAAATGCCTATTGTATCGCACCTGGTTTCTCATCTTTTGGCTTCCTTTGACACTTTGAATATAGAAAATAACTTCAAGAATATGACATCAGAGTATTAAATAAGCATTAAGACCATATACAAACACACACAAGCTATAGCCTTCTGTGTATTTAATAGGCATTACTGCCTATTATTTTGAATTTATATTATGTATGTGATGTACATATAACATTACGAAAATTTAATTTATTGACTCTGGAGAAAATAAGTGGTGACAACATTATAAGCATAATGAACTGGGATAAATTAATAATACTCCAGGGCAAAATTTTATATATACATATATTAAGGATTAGTCCTCTCCATTCATTTTCTACAATGGTTCCAAGAATAAAATGTGTCAAAATTTTGAGAAACTATCTCTTTTATATGTTAGCTTTGTTAAATTGAAAGCAACTTTATTAAATCATAAATAAATCTGCTTAGGTTTTTAATTATTCTGTTTTTGTGCAAAAAAATAAGAGGTTATCAGTATAATCAAATAAATAAGAAGAAAATGTGGATGCAGAGTCTCAGTTCTAAGGGTCCATTATTTAAATGCAGTCAACTACTAGAAAGATAGTTAGCAGTGAAAATGAACACCCATTTTTTGGATATATGCTTCCTAGTACTATGAAGATGTCTTTAGCCAATTAGCTTGCTCAATTGACTAAGCCTCTGCGCCTCACTGGCTTGCATGAAGATGTAGCAAAGAAACTTCATCAAGATGTAATGATTTTATATTTCAAAATAGATAAAGGAGAAAAAAGTCCTCATGGACACTAACTTATGATATGACACCTAGTATTAGTGTGGTTGTTTCTCCAATTAAAAAGCAAAGCTATTAAATATCTCAGTTTATTTGAATAGTTTGTCAGAAAGCAGAGAACTAAATATATTAAAATTGAGTAGAAAAGGTCTATTTTGTTTATATGTTTTTAGAATTTGAACTTGTTTTACAATTGATTGAAAAATATGCACATTCTTAAACACTTTTGAAAATATTTCAGGAAGCAATTATTCTACCATTATGCATTATGAAGTGAATAAATAAAAGTTAAATAATAGGTGTAATTGAAGAATTCATGAGATTAAAAAAACTCAAAGCAAAAAAGTAACAAATATTCAGGAAATTTTATAATTTTATCTGTAATATTCCTTTAGAAGTCGGGTTTTCTAATTGCTTAATAAATAATGCATGTGAGGATGTGAAAATTCTAAAAATCCTAACAATGGGAAGAATTTGTCTTTTAAAATCAATAATAGAATTCTCTGAAGATGCTAAATAACTTTCTTCTTTAAATTTTATTAGTGTATATTTGCAGTACATAAATGGTAGGTTTGTTTTGGGGAACTGATCCCTTATACATAACATGCACTGACATTTTTGGTCCCTGTACTACTTTCCTTGAACTCCCCCATCCCTCTGATCTCCCGCTCCATCTCCCCAAAGTCTGTCTTTTTAGAACAGCTTTTTCTGTAAACTATGCTCAGTTATCAGGCATTTCTCAACATGCAGTAAGACACAATTATCTATTCTGAAGAACCTTAGAGTATTTTTTGCGTAAACATAAAAATGAATATTGAATGTTTAAAGCGAAAGAACATTATCATGAATAAATTTTTAACTGTGAATTTCTTAAATCTATGATTCAAATCCAAAATATAACTGTATTGGTGTCATGATTTTTAAAAATTTTTCACTCTTCTAGTTGTAAAAACCTAAGAAAATAAAAAAATCTAGATTCTTTCATAATATCATTTTTATCTATATTTGTGAAAAAATTAAATGTTCAGAATACATATTATATACAACTATTGTTTCAATAAGTTATACTTTAAAAATGAAATATGTTGAGCAAAGAATATAAATTTGCTAGTTCATTTATAAAAATCTATCTTCCCTTAGGATATTTAATATTGGGGGGGTGAGTATAGCATATGCATACATTTAAGTATGTACCAATATTTTAGACACCATCTCTATTATCATGTAAAGATTGAGATAACTGAACTATATCTGGTCTCTGTAAAATTTATTGAATATGTGCATGTAGAAGTCTATAAAAATTAACTAAAATTAGGATATAAAGATATTCTGGCTTTTCTATGTATTTAAAAACTATGAGGAAAAGCAATTCTCTAGCTCATATAAACCCCATTTTTACTATTGTTAAAATCTTTTACAGTTAATTTACCATTAATATTTTTGCACGTGTACTTGATTCAAGTACAAATCAGTTCCACCTCTAGTGAAAGAGAGGACCAGCCTCAGAGTGCACATTTTAAATTTATTCTTGTCAAAATTACAAACATTTGCATGTGACAGATCTTTAAAGTTGCTCAAGCAAGTCAAAGTTTGGGTTTAAGTTAAATTCCCAAGTGACATAAACATCTGCCCACAAAATTAATGTGAAAGAATAAAGGGAAATTTTTGAGTAATTATAAATGTAAAGAAAACATAAAAGGAAGCTCTACATGCAGGTGATCTCCAAACCCACGAATGGAAATCAGATATCCAACAACACTGATTAGCAACAAATGCAATCCCTGTATTAGATGGAGTGCGTGCTCGGCATGGCATCTGTGGTCAGTGTATCTACCTGAGTAGGAGGCAAAGCTCCCTCACCACAGCGAATCCAGAATTCTTAGGCAGCAAACTGATCTACACAGCAGCCCAGATTCTTGACTAGTAAATTAGAAAAAATAATACCTACCTTATGGAATGAATTTTTTCAAAATAAAGCAATGTTCATAAAAGTTTGTAAAACATGTAATGATACAGTAATATGTCTCTAACTTGCAAACTACGTACACAAGTTATTGCTCTTTTATTAATATAAATAAGATGAGTTACTTACCAAGTATGAACTCCAACTGTGGTTCATTTGGACCCTTCTGAATACCTGTAAATGAAAGTCATAAATTCAGATCTAAAATATTTCAAAATTCAATCCATTATAAACAACAACATATTACTAATTTTTATCCTGATCTCATGTGTAAACACAGAATTTGCGCAATCCAGTTTTCCAGTAGGAAACTATTGAGAGAAGGCACAATATTTGTAGCAGGACTACATATGACAAAAATTTTTATTATTCCACTTAGCTCCATAACCACTAAGAAACTGAGAAATAGTATTTCTATAAGCACAACAAACATAAAACATTTTTCAAATGTGATTGTCTCTCTTTTGGAAACACAAAGACAGAAATAAAACCTTGGATCCAGTGGCACAGTCTATAAATCTCGCCCTATGAGAGGATGAAGCAGGAGGATTTCAAGTTCAAGCCCACCTTGGAAGTCTTAGCAACTTAGTGGAACTCTCCCAAAAGCAAAAATAAAAATGGGCTGAGGGTATAGCTCAGTGTGAAAGCCCCAGGCTCAATTTCCAGGATCACACACACACTCTCTCTCTCTCTCTAAACGTGGAGGGCTACATGAATAGCATAGCAGTTAGAGTGCCAGCTTTTCACACACAAGCACTGGGTTTGATTCCCCAGTACCAGGCATAGTGGCACATGCCTGTAATCTCAGAGCTCAGAACGCTGAGGCTGCAGGGTTGCTGTGTGCTATAGACCAGCTTGGACTTCATACTGAGATACTATCTCAAAAAGAAAAAAAGAGAAGAAGAACTAAAAATAAAATCTTTTAAAAAGAACCTCCTCACCAACAGTTTCCTTTCAAGCCACTCTGACCCGCTCTAACTAGGAAATCACTATATTTCTCCAGTGAGATTCTGGTGGGCCTTTGCTGTGCTGCTTGTTAGTCTGCTATTTCATTGATAGGTTAAATCAACACTCTGTTAAACGTTTCCATTCATCTTGCTAGCAATCTGTAAAAAATATAACGTGGCTAAATGATTTAAGATCAAGTAGGAGGAAGAGTGAGTCCAAGAACTAAAGTGTAAAACTACTGACATGATTCTAGCGGTTTTCAAACAGAATGAGGAGCCTGCAGTATGAGGTAATGTGGCAAGAATGTGGCCCCCAATAACCCCACACAGAGCAGGGTCTTCGCAGGCAAGCATGGAAGTGGACTGAGGGTAGAACATAACATCATGATAGCCTGTGGGTGGCCAAAGTAGAAAAACCAACGTGTATGAGAAATCCTTGAGCAATAAATGGAAGAATATTATAAAAATAATTTTCTTGTTTATTTTTGCTGGTACATTCATCAGGTGTTATTTAAGTCTACTTGTGTATGGTCTCTAGTATTTTTATAAATGACCTATTTGTATAAAGATAATGATCTCTATTTGCAGAGTTAACATTATTTTGGACATAGTAACCATTTATTTTTTCCCTTCTAGTTAACATTTAATACTGCGATGGTTAACAATTTTTAGACTTGACAAGAGAGGTTAGGATGACAATCATTAAGTAGGACTTTGTGAAATTCAAATAGTTTGGATTCTTTTAAAGGTTATTAATAATTAACTGTGTAATAAGCTCTGACATGCAAATTTCTTGAAAACGCAGTCAACTGGGGATATTTTCTAAAGATAATTTTATACTGTAAATTCAATGGAAAATTTAGTCATATATTTGTCAGTGTTAATAACTGGGCAACAGAAATCTGAATGAAAAAGACATAATTCATACGAAACAATAAAACTCAAACCCTAGAATCTTAAGCACAAGGGAAAACACACAATTCTTCCAAGGCTTTTAATTACTTGACTAGCACAAAAACAAATTCTGATTATACAATGCAAATCATGGCCAAATTTCTGAGCCTGTTCTATTTATGCAAATTAGCAATTTCTAATAAAGTAGCAAGTGTCAGTGTCTTGTGTAACAAACAATTTTTTATTAATGTTGCCAATTTGAACGTCTTTTAATTTTAAAGAGAAAGTTTCTATGTTTCAAAAATAATTCAACATAGGAATAAATAAATGGCAAATAGTAAGTACTCTTAAATAGCATGTGTTCAAAAACAGGCCATAAAAGTACTTATTAGCACAATATACTATCAAAAAATTTGATTTACCATTTGACACTTAAATAGTTCATATACTCATCTGTCTTACACAAAATAACACATGAAGCATATAGTATACTAAAAATACTAAATTGTGGAAAGGATAAACAAGGAAAACTCATGCCATTTGTTAGAACTCACCTCTCTCTCTCTCTCTCTCTCTCTCTCTCTCTCTGTTTGTGTTATGCATTCTCAGACTTACTAGGAGGAGCACATATATATACTTACTTGTGAACTGAGTGTCCCCTGTAGTGTCAGTGGCCTGGGTTGGTGGAAGAAAGTGCTGGCCCTCCTCTGATGTTCCTTCCTCTTTGATTTCCATAGTCAAACTTCACAGGTTTTTGTCTAAGTATTCTCGTCCAAATATTGCAAGTTGATAACCTCTGGATTAATGTAACTTTATCTTCACAAGAAAGATCTGATATCTCACTTGAAATTCTGCACATAGGGAACATCGACAGAGATCTCAGTTAATGTGAAGTTCAAGATACATTCAAGAATTAAAAGTAGATAGAAAACACATCTTTCACATAAACTTCCTTCCCAAATATCCCACTCATACTTTCAAGGCCCATCCCCTCAATCAATGCCCTATAAATTCTAGGTTAAATAGATGTTTTCCAAGCAATTAGTAGATAGTCATGTGAGTGACTTTCAAATTCTGAAAGGCATATTCGTTCCCTTAAATGAATTCTGAAAGGTAACAGACAGATATTGAGGCTGCTCACTTAATATGCAACTAATTTAGCAGAAAGAGCAAATATGATCTTGTCAAAGCATTAGCCTTGTCTGCCAGGCACGATGTTACCATCATTCTTTCCATTGGAATTGCCTCTTACGCTTGCCTTTCAATCCACTCTTGTTAGACTATGATTCACAACTACATGAAGATAATGTGGCATGACACACTTCTTCCAAGACGGGCCAACAGGTTGAACAGGGCCTCATTATTACCCATAAAGTCACTTACTGCTCTGCCTGATAAAGGTTTAATTGTTTAATGATTGGGGTATATGGTAAAAGAATGAAAAATAATTCTAAAAGAGCAAAGGCTCAAGGAGAAATGAAAGGAATAGCAAATTGATGAAAATGAGCAAGGGGGAAGAAGGCCTCTCCCAAAACTGAATGCCCTGTAACACAGACAGCCTCAAATAGTTACAAATTCATTTTGATACTTAGCACGGCATGCATGACCAAGAATAAATTGAAACAAAATCAATGTTGTTTTAAATCAAGTTACCAACTGAATTAAAACATGTAAAAAATTTTAAGTGTCTACCCAGAATTGTTAAATGAGATAGCAACAATGGAGTTGGGTTTGGAATACTGATATCATCTCAAACTTAACAAATCCACAGCTTTGCCTTCTGTTGCTCCTAACAAAGAAGCACCATTTGGAATTCAGCTCTCGTTCTAAATAGTCGTCTTTCAGAAATTAAATTCAGTGAATATCTTAAATCTTTAGAAAGTATTACAAAAGAGTCGCAGATAAATACATAGTAGTTTCTAATGACATAAAGAATACTTTATGAAGTAAATGGTTTTTGTACCATCAGTATAACAAATCTAATGAATTGAGATAAAGTTTACTGATTTCTTTTTTGGCTATAACACCAAAAATTGTTGTTTCTGATGACAGACATATTCATTACCCCTCATTCTTTCAAAGGTGTGACAAATGACAATAATGGGGTAATACCTGTAGCATATTGTAATACGTGTCAATTTGTTAGAAGGATTTTTGTTAATTTCACTGTGTTTCTTAAGCAATGAATCAACCTTTAGCTTTGATCAGTCACCTTAAATTTTCAAAAAAAAAAAAAGACCTACAAGAGGTAGTTCGAATGTATCTTTGAAAAATAGTTGTGACTGATTCATAAGATCACTGTCAACTGTGATAACTTGTCTAATTTGATGGTCAAAAGAAGGACTGCAGTATATCATCCATTCCAAGCTAGTTCAGTATGAGAAAATAACTTCCAGTTTACATAAGATGGAGCCAAATATATAAAAGAAGGTTATATAATAACCTTTGAGATTCCATTCACATGCATTGCTCCTTTGTTGTATTCATGGCTAATGTGAGATTTGACACTTGTTACGAAAGAACATACTTCAAAAAGAAAAACAAAATCTCCAAAATAACAATTGCATTTCTAACTGGTAAACAGAGCATTTGTCTATGGTTAAGATTAGTTGCAATAGTTCCTCTTCTCTGTCTATTTGGAAATTTTTTTGGTTTTTCTGTTCACACACAAGAATAGATGTGGTTTTACAAACGATAAGCATATTTAAAGGAGGCTTTTGTACAAGGCTATGCTTGATCTCCAGAATACAAATTATGCAAATTCTAAGCACAGCAATGACTCAGCAAGGCTCTCCTATCTTCTGCCCTATTCAGAAGAACTATAAGTCAAATGATCATGAAGCCCAGAAAATATTCTTAGTTCTCTCCTGCTCTGTTAGAAGAAAGACATGATTGGTAGCTATAGTTCAGCTATGTATTAATGAACACTGGATCCCACTATATAATGACAATATTTCTTCAAATGGCATATTCTCAGTCTGATAATGGATCTAAGGGCCACACTAGAAGATTACAGTTAATTAGAACAGAAGACAAATAATACAGATGGAGAATCTGGAGATATTACAACGTGAGGGAGTTACACGTGAAGTGCCCAACTTTAGAAGTCTGACATGGATGCTGGCCACTTGTTAGTAGCAGGGAAATTCTGCAATTTTCTGTGTATCTATTTACCTGTCTATCTAACTCTTCACTGAGCTACATCCTATGCTCATTTTAATTTTATTTATTTATTTATTTATTTGAGAGTGGATCTCATTAAGTTGCGAAGTTGCCTAGGCTGGGCTTGCCCTTGCAATCTTCCTGCTTCAGCCTCTCAGAGTGCTGCAATTACAGGACTACATCCCTAGGCCTACCTTCAAACTATATCGTGATGTCATGACAGAATGTTGTGGTGGCAAAATGCAGGTACAGGAGATAGTGCTAAGGAGAATACCTCAGAAGACAGAATGCATTTTTAACTGCATTCTTTTCCTGCAGTGTCATATATCACTAACCTCAACTCCTACCCACCCCAAGTCAGTTAAATATAACCCACATGAATCAAATGTTACAAGCTCTTGTGTGACTTGGTCAGTAAAAGATAGCATTTACCAGTAATAGTATTTCTGCCTACCCACACATGCATATGCCTGTGAAGACAGGCATTAGTTTCCTTGTTAAATTACTATACTCGGGCTTAGTATATTATTTCATAAAATAACAACTTAAATGAACTTTCAGAAGCTGTTGCATGAAACTACAAAAGTGTATCAAATTGTTTTTGGTCCACAATTAATGAATTATTCTTAATATTTAGAATACATAGATGCAGACACTCAACTCTGAGAAAAAATTTCATCATCTCTCTTTACTATATTTTTATAAGAATTATCATCCCAGAAAAGAAAAGATCTTTATTCATAATCATGCCTTATTCATGTCATTGCTTTCTAGCAATATAAATATTTGTGAACTATTTTCCAGGATGAAACAAACAAGAGTAAAATGAGATAAAAAACATTTGTGGACGAGCACCTTGAGAACTAAGACATGCAACTATTTTCATCAAATCAGACACTGCTGTTTATTTCACAAGATCAAACATCCCACAGTCTTTATATTTATATTACTCACTTTTTAAAAATGTATAACAAAAATAAAAGGTTATTTACATATAGCAACTATATTAGATATTGTATTTGTGGCCCAAGACAATTTCTCTTCACTCAATGTGGCCCAGGCAAGCCAAAAATTTGGATGTTGTTTATTTCAATCAAGAGCATAATAAAAGTTTACAGCCTTGTGGGGCCACATCACTAGCTGTCTAGGGCTGCATGTGGCTCACAGGCTGGGGTTTGGGTAAGCCAAATTATTCCATCGTAATCTCTTATTGTCTATAAAGTTCACACTTGAGAAATCTGTAATCAAGTTAAAAACAAAAAGCAAAAAACCTCTCATGGTTTAAGAAAGTTAACAAATCTGTGTTGAACTGTTTTGAAAACCACCCTGGGCCACTTGAAGCCTATGTTGGACCAATGTGCTCTAGAGGACAGAGTCCACCATAACAACAGCAACAGAAATGAGGTGAAAGTGAGTCACACTCTGGTATGCAAGGGATAAAAGACAAGGATGTTCTCCCAAATAGCTTCCTACTCCTTTTCTTCCATAAAAAGGTATATTAATAAACACAATATAGGGAAGGTTTTCTCAACTTCAAAAGCACAAATCACAGAGAAAATCTTATCACATTAAAATAAAATGCTCTGCAAGCAACAGATGCCATAAAATGGAAAGAACAACACAGACATGGAAAATACCATAGGAATTTTTAGGTTCCATGCAGAATATACAATGGTGTAAAGGGTATCATTTTCGTCTTATTTCAAGAAAGTCTGAATGGTGTGTAAAATAATATCTTTATCTTAACTATTAAGAGGAATGAGATCTCAGGGCAATCAGCTAGCTTAAATTTAAGAAAAAGCAGATGCCTCCACGCTATGGAGTACAGAATGAAAGAAAAGGTGTCAGACTCCCCAAAAAACTTGTTAATAAGAATTCAGCCAGAATATTTAATGAATTACTAAAATTCTGTTCTTTGTTAGCATGAAAGTGCAGATGAGCTCCCAAGAGACCCAGCTCAAGGGCTCTCTCTGTATACTACACCCTCTTCCCCAACCACTTCACTTAGATGCTCCTTAAAAAATGGGAGCAGAGTGGGAATCTGGAGAAAGTGCCCCTTTGGGATATGTGCCTGGGGGGGGGGGGGGGAGGAGACAAGTAATGGCAGGAAAATCAGGAAATGCAAGACAGATCCAGTGCCTTGTAAGAGAAAAGTGACAGACTCCAGTGCCACTTGGCTACTGTTGGAGATTTGGTGCAACTGGGGGATAGAAGCAAGAGAGGAATGAGAACTCTTCACAGGACCAAGCATCAAGGACGAGCTCTTATCTTCTATTCTTTGCATAAAAGATTAAGGTGCTTTCCTAAGATCTAGGCTGAAAAGGACCACAAAATGTGCTTCTGCTTTCTACTTTCAGGCCAGCAAACAAACAAACAACAACAAAAACAAAAAAAACCCACAAGTGGCATCAGGCTGACTGTCATTAAAAGGCAAAAAAGTATGGGTGATGAACTTCTCTAAGGGAGAAACTCCAGAAAAGGCCCAACGTTGAAAGTGGAGAACAAAAGATACCTAGTGAATCAGCCCCATCCTAAGCATCAGAAAGGAACACAGGAGAAATATGGAGCACAGACGAATGTGCAGCCAGTGATACACTGAGGGGAGTCAGGGTACCAACAGAATCTAAACCCAGGAAGCCTTGAAACATAAATAAAAAGTCCAGTAGAAAAAGTGGAATGCTGACTTCTCGACACATATACTCTTTCCCTCAGACTCTCCTATCCTAATGGCACACATAAGGAGGAAGGGAACCAAGAGAGCAGCAAGGAAAACACTACCAAGAGAAAACTCAGAAACGTGATCAGATATTACCCACATGTTGAAGTCACTAGAGAAGGAATCAGAGAAGGAATGTGCACACGACTCTTGGGGAGTGCTGCCAAATGCACATGCCCAGATGGAAAATTTTAGCAGACGCGTGGAAATGCTATGTAAAGTACATACTATGAAAATACGGGAAATGTAAAATACAGTAACATAATAAAGAGTGCTTCTGATAGGCTTATCTGTAAATTTCATCCAACCAAGGAAATAGTGAATAAATTACACACACTGAAATATAAAGAATAAAAATGAAAACATAAGTGTTCAAAAGCTTTATGACACTACCAAAGACTCTAAAAAATGTGATATTTGAATCTCAGAAGAAACAGTATGATAGAATTAACATTAAAAGTGGTAATAGGGATTTTTCTGAAATGTTGTAAGATATGAAAACAAGAGACGTTTAAAAAAGACAATCTTAGCGCATTCTTTCTTTCACACTCTCTCTCTGACTCCTCCCTCCCCCTCTCTCTCTTTCTCTCTTACACACACACACACACACACACACACACACACACACACACACACGAGCAGAGGAATAATACCATCAGCAAATCAAACAAAAAATATCCACAAATATCATATTGAAACCACTGAAAATGGAAGATCAGGAGAAAATTGTAAGGGTTTTTAGACAGAAAAAGACAAATTACTTACAGAATAATGAAGTAAATATAATGGGCTCCTTGTGAAAGGTTATATTATTCAAAAAAACAAGAGTCTATCTTTGGAATTCTCAGAGAAAAAAAAAAAGCCTATCAACCTTAACTTCTGTACAAAGCAAAAATAATTTGTAAAACCTACAGAGAAATAAAAGCTTTTATCCAGAAATAATGAATGACAAATTCATTATAAGAATTTCAAGAAATGTTGAAAGAAGTTCATAAAGCATGGTACAACAAACGGATGAATTTACAAATGAAATGAACAGTTTTACAGATGACACAAAGAAAATAAAAGTTAATTTCATTTTTTCTTACCTTAAATAACTATAAAAGATAATTTTCCTACTACAAAACTTGACCATTATCAATTAGGAGTCTAAAAGTAAATATATTGTGGTTTTGAGGCCCTATTATTTCTGTCATAGTCACTCAACTCAATTGCTGCAGTATAAGAGCAGGCACTGGGAGCTGGAGGAATGGTTCAGCAGTTAAAGTGCTTGCCTAGCAAGCGCCAAGAAAAAGAGAGAAAGAGAGAGAGAGAGAGAGAGAGAGAACAACAAAAAGAGAAGAATGAACTAACAATAGTGAATGAATAACAATGAAGAAATATGATGATTGCAAAAATGTAGCTGATATGCCACAATAAATGCTCCAAGTTAATGGTCATAACTCTCTTTCAAAAAGACACAGACTGGCAGACTGGAACGAAAAAATAAAAAAACCAACGATTTCTGGCTTCCAAAACATGAACTTTATCTATAAATACACAGAATAAAAGTAAAAGGATGAAACTTAATATTTTATGCAACCGGACCCAGAAAAAGAACAGGGGTAGCAATACTACTCTCAGACAATGCAGACTTCAAGTCAAAACAGATGAGAAGGTGGAAGTTATATGCTAGTTAAGGAATAATCCAGTTGAAAAAATTCACATGATTATCAATCTATATGCACTCACCATCAGAGTATCCAATTTTGTAAAATAAAAACTACTGAATGCTAGTATAGAGAAAAACTATTGATTTTTAGTATTAATTTTGTAGCCTGAGACTTGGCTAAATATTTTTTATTGTTTCTACGAGTTTCATAGTGGAGTTTTTAGGGTCTTCCATGTAGATAATCATATCATCTGCAAATAAGGAGAGTTTGACCTTCTCCTCTCCGATGCAGATTCCCTTTATTTCATTTTCTTGTCTGATTGCTATGGCCAGTGTTTCAAGGACTATGTTGAATAAGAGTGGTGAGAGTGGGCAGCCTTGTCTTTTTCCTGATTTGAGAGGGAACGATTTCAATTTTTCTCCATTTACTATGATATTTGCAGTAGGCTTAGCCTACATGGCTTCCATGCGATTTAAGTAGGGCCCTTCTATACCTCTTTTTCTCAGTGTTTTTATCATGAAGGGGTGCTGGATTTTTTCAAAGGTTTTTTCTGCATCAATAGAGATGATCATGTGATTTTTGTTTTTGCTTCTGTTGATATGGTGTATTACATTGATCAATTTTCATATGTTGAAGCAGCCTTGCATCTCAGGGATGAAGTCTACTTGATCATGGTGTATGATCTTTCTGATTACTTGTTGGATTCTGTTTGCCAGGATCTTATTGAGGATTTTTGCACCTATATTCATTAAGGATATTGGTCTATAATTTTCTTAACAAGAACAAGGCAGGAGGCATTACAATACCAGATATCAAGCTGCACTATAAAGCAACAGGTGTAAAAGCAATTTGGTACTGGCACAAAAACAGATAGACCAGTCGAACAGAATTAAAGATGCAGAGACAAACCCAAACACCCTCAAATATTTAACCTTCGACAAAGGGGTCAAATGTATATACAATGGAAAAAGGACAGCCTGTTCAACAAATGGTGCTGGGGAAACTGGACATCCACATGCAGAAGAATGACTCTAGCCACACATCTTTTGCCATGCACCAAAATCAAATCAAAGTGGATCAAAGACCTAGACATTAAAAATGAAACACTAAACCTTCTAGAAGACAAATTGGGCAAATTTATAAAAGACATAGGTATAGGCCAAGACTTTCTTGACAAGACACCAAGAGCAAAAGAAATTATCCCCATTATTAACAAATGGGATCTTGTCAAACTAAAAAGTTTCTGCACAGCAAAAGAAACTATCAACACCGTAAAAAGAGAACCAATAGACTGGGAAAAAATATTCACCACCAACATCTCAGCTAAGAAGCTCATAACTAGAATATACAGGGAGCTGAAGAAAAGTAAGCCTGCCAAAATAAAGGATCCTATTGAAAAGCGGGCAAATGAAATGAAGAGGCAGTTCACTCAGGAAGAAGTACAAAAGGCAAATAGATACATGAAAAGATGTTTAATATCTCTAGCCATAGGAGAAATGCAAATCAAAACAATGCTGAGATACCATCTCACTCCAGAGAGAATGGCCTATATCAACAAGTCAAATAGCAATCAATGCTGGCTAGGCTGTGGGAAAAAAGGAATCCTCCTGCACTGGTGGTGGGAATGCAAATTTGTACAACCATTCTGGAAAGCAGTATGGAGATCTCTCAAAAGACTAGAAATAAAAATCCCCTTTGATCCAGGGACACCCCTCCTGGGAATATATCCAAAAGAGGTCAAAACAACACACAACAGAGATACATGTATATCCATATTCATAGCATCACAGCTAACAATAGCTAAAATGTGGAAGTCACCAAAATACCCATCAACAGACCAGTGAATACACAAATTGTGGTATTTATACACAATGGAATACTATGCATCAATAAAGTTCAACAGCGTAGAGGCTTTTACAGACAAATGGAAGAAACTTGAGAACATGATGCTTAGTGAAGTGAGTCAGAAGCAGAAGATGAAAGAAACATCGAATGGTCTCTCTGATATGAGAAACCCAGATCACAACTCTTATGGAACTTAAAACAAAAAAACAAAGAGAAACGGGGTTAGGGTGGGGGAGGAGCAAGGGAGGGGAGGGCAGCGGGAGGGACAAAAGGAGAGTGGGAAAGCCCTTGTCACCTTGACAAGAGACATATGTGCACAAAATGTTCAACTCCATTGTAAACCTTAAATTTTGCACATTTACATATCAATAAAATGAGGAAAAATACTACTGAACGCTAAAGTAAAAATATGCCCCCAATACAATTATAATAGGGGACTTTAATATACCACTATGACAAATAGATCCACTAAACAAAAAACTAACAAGAAATATTAGAGCTAAACAACACAATGAACAACTGGACTTAGCTGACATACATGGAGTGTTCTACTCAACATTAATAGCATAAACTTGTCTTCTCAGGAGCATATGGGACTTATGCCAAAACAGACCATACCACAAGTCATCAATGATGCTGAAATAAACACAAAGGAAATGTAAAAATTTCTTGTATACTTTCAGATCATAGGAGAACACAACTAGAAATTAATAGCAAAAGAAATTAAAGATTAGTGGATACTGAATAATGTATTATTGAACAAATGATAGATCATAGAAAAATTTCAGAAGAAATTAAAAACTTTCTAGAATCAAATGGCAATAGAAGCAGATTACATGAGAATCTATGGGACAAAATGAAAGCAATACTAACTGAAAAATCTATAGTTATGTATACACATTTTAAAAAGCAGAATAATCCTAAATAAACAACTTAATGATGCATCTCAAGGTCATAGAAAAAATAAGAACAATCCAAATCCAAACGTAGAAGAAAAGAATTATAAATATCAGATCAGAGATTAATAAAGTTGAAACTAAAAAGCACTAAAGTACAATACTAAAAAAATGAATCACAGAGCTGTTTCTTAGAAAGAATAAACAGAATTGACAAACTTCTAGCAAAAATAAACAAAAGAAGAAAAGAAAAAAGCTATATTAATGCAATTAGAAATTAAAAAAAAAATAAAAGCACAATGGACATTGCTGAAATTCAGAAGACTATAAGAAACTATGTTAAAAAAAATTGTACTCCAACAAACAAATTGGGAAATTTGGGAGAATTGGGTAAGTTCCTCTACGTATATCAGATAATAAAGTGAACTAAGAAGATATAAAAACAGTGAATAGACCCACTCCTTGCACTGATATTAAGGCAGTAGCAAAGTCTCTACCTACAAAGAAAAATCTAGGACCTGACAGATTCACTGCAGAATTTTATCAGTACTTCAGAGAAGAGCTAGCATCAATACTTCTCAAAACGTTCCACAAAATCTAAAGAGTGGGAACATTTTCAAACATTTCTAGAAGCTAGGACTATCTGATACTACAAGCGGACAGACTTAATAAGGAAAAAAAACCTATAAGCCAATTTCCTTCATGAACATAATGCGAAATTTCTTAGTAAGATATGGGTGAACAGAATTCATCAAATGGCTAAAAAGATCATACACTCTAATCAAGTTGGCTTCATCCCAGTAACGCAAGGATGTTTCAGCATATATAAACCAATTAATGTAATATGTCAGATAAACAAAATCAAGGACAGTAATCACATACTCATCTCAACAGATTCAGAAAAAGCCTTTGATAAAACCCAGTAGCCATTCATAACAAAAGCATTGATAAAAATATGTACACGGAACAGCGCTGTATCTCAGTAGTCAAAATGCTTGCCTAGCAAGCATAAGGCCCTCAGTTTGATTTCCCAGCACAAAATAAGCTAGGCACGATAGTGTATGGCTGTAATCCCATAACTAGGGAGGCTGAGGCAGAAGGACTGTCGTGTGTTTGAGGCCAGCGTAGGCTATGTTTGATTTTGGGACCAGACTGGACTGGAAAGCGAGGCCCTGATTCAAAAAAGAAACATAGGTATAAAAGGATGACTTTACTTCAGATGCTAGAAGCCAATTACATTAAATCCACTGCCAACATTACGCTATATGGAGAAAAGATAAGAGCATCTCCCCTAAGGTCAGGAACATGCCAAGGCTGTCTGCTCTTACCACTCCCATTTGTATCGCATTCAATACTCTATCACGAACCCTGGGCAAGACAGTACAAGAAGTATACATCAGAAAGGAAGAAGTTAAACTATCCTTACTTATAAATGACACAATCTTTTTTACACAGAAAATCCCAAAAACTCCACCAGAAGACTCAGATCTAGTTAATGAATAAAATTAAGTTGCAGGATACAAAATTAATACAAGGTATCAACAGCATTTCTCAATATTACCAATGAACTCACTGAGAAAGAGATGAGAACGACCTCCCTATCAATAGTCCCATCAAGAATTATATAACTGGGAATAAACCTAAGCAAGGAAGTGAAAGACCTCTACAATGAAAACTATACTATGCTGAAACTAGAAACTGAATATAGAAAGATATCGCCTATTCCTGGATAAATAGAACTAATTTTGCCAAAATGGCCAGACTACCAAATATAAGATACAGATGCAATGTAATTTCTATCAAAATGCAAATGTCATTGTTCACAGAACTAGGAAAAAAATCCTAAAAATCAATAGAATCAAGAGACACAGAATAGCCAAAGAGATTTTGAGAAAAAAAAAAGAGGTGGCAATCACAATTCCAGATATGGAGATATATTACAAAGCAACGATAATAAAAAACAACATGATATTTGCAGAAAAACAGACAAGCCAACCAATGGTATGGAACTGAGGTTGTGAAAGCATTCTCAAGTATCCATAGTGTGTTCCAGACCTGCCTACAGAGTGAGATCTGTCTCAAAAATAAATAAATAACAAAAACTAAAACTAGGCTCATCCCTTTCATCATGTACTAAAACTCAAACCGAAGTGGGTCAAATACCTACATATTAACACAGAAATACTGAACCTCCTGGGGGACAAAATCGGTAAAGCTCTTATTAAAGACATAGATGTGGCAAAGACTTTCTCAATAGGAAGTAATGCCCCAACATCAACAAATTAAATTATATTCAATTAGAAAGCTTCTGTATTTCAAAGGACAAAACTAACAGAGTGAACAGAGATCTAAGAGAATGGAAAAAAATTCCAACCAGAAGCAACTTTTTATACCCATACAGCCATAGTGCAGGGCCAGCTAAGGCCTCAGCAGTGCCCATCTCATTACAGAAGAGCCTGGGTGGTACAGGAATTCACGGAACTATAAGATTTCATGTTTGCCTTCTTGGCTTTCCATCTTGCTTTCATCTAAATTCAGTGTTCCCATTCATCCCTTTTGGAATAGGACTGTTTACTCTGTACCATTGTATGTTGGAAGTGTTGAGGGAGGCAGATATGGTCTTTTAGAAGTCAGAGATAGAATATAATATTTTCGGTCTCGACTGTCTCTCAAAAGCCTCAAACATTTGGACACAGTGGATTATCTGTGGATTTCACATGTTATTCTGACGCGATGCCTAACTGGGAGGGGAATATCACTGGAAGTGTAGTAGATCACTGAGGGTGTGGCCTCGGAGGATATATTCTGTCCCACCTTTTCCACAAACACTGATCCTTCCTTTTGCAATGCTGACCATTTCTACTACCACCAGCCACCCACGAATGGACTGAGATCTTCTGAAACTGAGGCAAAATAGTATGTTTCTCCTTTATGTTGTGTATATCAGGCATTAAGTCATAACACTGAAAAATGACAGAAAGGCAGCATAGAATGAAATATTCGTGCCTCAGCTTCTCCTCAATCTCTCTGATTCCAGTTGTGACGACTTGAGCAGCTTTTGTCTGCCATGCCATCCCCTTCCTCCATTGCCAGTTGACTGTACAAAGACCAAGACCTGAACTGCAAACTAAAACAAACCTTTTCTCCATTAAATACTAGGTGGCACAATTTGTATCTGGAATGTCCTCCCAAAGCCTCATGTATTTGGAAAGCAACTGAATTGTTGGGCTAAATGGACCCAGGGATTAATCTAGAGATTTCATGGGCTGTTAAGACATAAAACCTGGTAGAGAAAGGCACATCATTGAGGGTAGGGTGGATTGCTAAGTGTATGGCCTGGAAGGATATCTTACCCTGGCCTTTCTTGAATTTCTTTTCTTCCTCCTGTGATATCATGAGCAGGTCTTCTCCATAAGACCCTTACACTATGCTACCAATGCCAGTCCCTCAAAAATACTCTCCCATAAGCAAACTCTGCAATGTCACTAAAAATATATTGAGTCTCATCAACGAAAAATGGTTGAGATGGAAACTGGCACCAGAGAAGTGGGATCATTGTTGTGACCTTCTCTGATCATGTGATTAAGAGGCCTGTGGAACTTGTTTGTAACAGGAATTTCAAAAGGTTTGGAGTTGGCAGTGGCTACAGAAGGGTTAAAATGTTGTAAGCATAGATTGATGGGATATTCTATTTGGAGCTCAGAAGACTGGTATGCTAATAGAAATTCAGACTGTAAAGGTTATTCTCAAGAGGTTTCAGATGGAAAAGAAGACTCCATTAGTGACTGAACTGAAAGCCACGTTTTTTATATATACTCCAGCATATGTGTTTCTGCATTTTGCCACGTCTGAAAATGGGATTAAGTCAGTGGACTAATTAATCTGGTGAAGGAAATGTCAAGAAAGATCAGTGTTGGAGCTGTCACCTAGGTAATGCTTGCTACTTCTAGACAGATCTGCACTAAAAGTCAGGAGAAGACAGCAGAGCAAAATGATGCAGAACCTCTCCAGTGTTGTTGGAAGAAAGGGACATGTGGAGCAACAGCAAAACACAGCACACTTTCCAAAAGGACTAGCATTGGAAGGGTGCTATGCACCTTGCATCAGGACAGTGGGAGGGACGTAGTGGGGACCTCTCATGGATCAGCATAACCCCACCCTTTACCATTTTATGGGTGCAAAGTAAAAAATATTGCTATGAAAACAGAGTTCCAATTCATCGTGCAGGGCCACCTAAAACGGTGAATCACCAAGGAGTTTAGCCGTCTAAGAATTCAGAGACCACTATAGCCAAGGCACAAGGAAACCAGGCTGCCATCGAAGACAGAGAATGACCCTGGCATTATTGTCCATGCAGTATTAGTTTTACAGGTGCAGAGTACAAGAGTTATACAGTCATATGGCCTTCCATCCAGATTTCAGAATAAGGCTTTGGAGGTCAGGCAGTGTGTCTCTGATAGGGTGATTCATGCTATGAGATTGGAGAAAAAAGTCCAGTGCAGACCACAGGATTTTGGAAATACTAAGGATTTGCCACAATTGCTGATGAAAGCCATAAGTGATAAATGGACTCACTGAAAAGAGGGACCATTAAATTTCATCAATCAATGCCATAGGGGTGAGGACAACTGAAGCCTTTGGAGTTCACATGTCATCACAGTGTGCACCTGGTGCCAGACATAGAGCCATAGATTTAGAGGAGCTACAGGACTGATTATTTCCCCTACTGGTTTTAGTATTGCTTTGCTCCAATTGTTTTCTATCCTTCCATTTCTCCCTTTTGGAGTGAAAATGTTTACTGGTGCCAGGATATGTTGAAAGTGTCTAACTTTTGTTTGATTTTCATAAGGGCTCACAGATAACGTTTACACTGGGTCTCAGAGAGGGCTCTGGACTTGGATTTTTTAGCAGTATTAGAATTATTAGGACTTTGGCAATTCTCAGAGACTGAATGCATTTTGCATAAGAGATGCAAATGAGTCTTTTGACAGTCGTGAGTTGAATGTTATGGTTTGGATCTTCAATGTCTGCCAAAAGCCTCATGTATTCAGAAGGTGATAGGGTTGTGGGGGTTAAATGAATTAACTAGATTAATCTATGGATTTCATGTGCTATTAAGTGGTGGGGCCCACGGGGCTGGAGGCTTGGCGCGGTGGTTAGAGTGCTTGCCTAAGAAGTGGGAGTCCATAGGTTCATTCTCCAAGCACCATGTAATCACTGGGCATGGTGGTTCATATCTTTAATCTCAGCACTTGAGAAGCAGAAGCAGGAGAATTGCAATGAGATCAAGCCCAGACCAAGCCATACACTGAGTTCAGAACTAGCCTGGACTACACAAAGCCTGGCTCAAAAACAACCAACCAACCAACTAGCCAACCAAATAAGCAAAAATCATGTGAGAACCGTTGTTGTCTTACTTACTTTCTCATTGTTGGGACAGAATACCTGATATCTACAATTTAAGGGAGGAAAGATTCATTTTAGCTCACAGTTTCAGGAGGTCCTAGCCCATTCATGGGCAGCTGGCAATGATGGAAACACATGGCAGAAGTGTAGCTGGAGAAAGAGCTGCTCACAGTATGACAGAGAGAATGCCACGTGAGGAAAGGCAGAAGGAGCCAGCCTATGTCCTTTCAGGTCATGTCTGCGTGATTCACCCATTCCACTTCTAATCCCAGGGTTCCTCCCTTGAACCAGGCCTCACCTCTTAACAGCACATGGTTTCATAGTCATTCCACACATACAGATACACGAGGCTTCTGGGGAACATCCCAGATCCAGAACACTAGGCTGGAGCCTGGACCACGGAGGGTGTGCTGCATCACTGACAGTAAGGCCTGGAAAGACATCTTCCTGCCCAGGCTTCTCCCGACCTCTCTCCTTCCTCTTGCAATACTGCAAGCAGTTGTTCTGCACTAGACTCTTACGCCATGCTGCCATTGCCACGAGTGGACCGCGGCCTCTGAAATGTGAACTACTTTTCTCTCTTAAGTTGAAGGTATTGGGTATCCTGTCCCAACCAGGAGAAAGCAAACAAGATAGTAAATGTCAGCCACTGAATCCCAAGAATAAGAAGGTGACTAAAATACCACTCCTTTTTTATATCCTTATAGTTGTATCTATTACCATATGTACTGATTTATATATTGGTTACTTACAGTTTGGGGTATTAATATATATACATATTGTGTTTTGATGGTTTCTTTTTCTCTTTCCCTCTTCCATTCCATGCACCCATTCTCCTTAGCCTTGGGTCCCTTTCTCATCTCTGCAAAATCTACAGCTTTAATTCCTGTATTCTCTTGCTTATTTTGCTTTTTGGTCATATTTATTTTGTGTTTCTCATCTACAAGAAACCACAGAATGTTTAAACTTTTGTGCCTTATTTAATTCTTTAAGCATTATAGTCTCCAGGTTATCCATTGTCATACAAATGATTCAAACTTGTATTTATTTATGGCAACATAATAATCCATTGTGTATATACACTTTTAAAAATTCATTCATCTATGACAGACATGGTATGGTAAGGTATTGACACAGGAATTGTTGCAAATAGCTTGTATCAATTTGAGATAAGGGTCTTCCATCCTAATTTCTTCAGGGTTTTTATCACATGCAGATGTATTTTGTAAGAATCTTTATCTTTGCTCCTGTTGATGTGATGTTCTACCTTTATCAATTTGTGTATGTTCAGCCATTCCTAAATCCCTGGGTTGAAGCCAACTTCATCACGATGTATAATCTTCGTAATGATTTGTTGCACTCAGCTAGTGAACTCCTTTTGAGAATTTTTGTATATATGTTCATTAAGGGAATTGGGAGCCCACCTTCTAACAGCATATTCAGCAATAAACCCATCGATGGATAATCCAGTGTTAAGTAAATATAGTGATCACGCAATCTAGTTACCATCTAACAGTCCTAGCCGCATGTCTGAACACGTGAGATTTTGACGGAACCTGTAGATCTAAAACAACAGGCACCAAAATAGAAGAGGTGACAGCACTTATGGAAAATGGTATACTAGGTAAGACAATGCACTACAGCTTCATATATATTTTTTGGTATATATACATATACGGCAACAATCGCCCTAAAAGCCCACATGCTAAACATTAAATCATAATCATTCTAATGCCTGGGAAGAGAAAAGGGTGTTGGGGAGAGGAATACAGAGAAGGTCTTTCCTAGAGGGGAATACAGTTTTTCAACACTGAAAAGTTTTTATTTCTTATGGTGGGTAATAAAAACAAAATGACAACTATATTTTTCTTTTTATCTTTGGTATGTTCTGAATATCTATGATATTTGCAATTAAAATGGTAAAAGTATAATATGTGAGAGAAAATGACAGTAAAGTGGAATAGGAGCTCGGAGGAAAAAAATGGTGTTTTGGGCAAGCTTTTGAAGAACATGCTAGCACTCATGAGAACCTGTGCTGGGCCTGCAGATTAGATTTGTGGGGGGTCTCAGTCTAATGCTCCACGTGACCTGATCCAAAATACTCATCAGCCTGAAAAATAAAGAAAGTATGATTGACACAATATTGAGATGTTGCCTGCTAGTGAAATAAGAAGAGGGAGGAGCTCAGAATATGATACCAACATTGTAAATAAGAGGACTCTAGACCACATTGGGAAGTCAGTAAGAAAGGAAAGATACAATATATTGAAAGATGAGAGAAGTATTCAGTTTTAAGTGATGAGTAGACTGGGGAGAGCCATGGAATAATTTGGCAGCTAAAATGGGATGAGAGTCACCAGAGTCAGTAGGGCAAGGACAACAGGCATCAGGGTGTTAAATGAGGTATTTCCCATTGAAGATGAATCATCTGAAAGGATAGAAATCAGAACCGGGAATGAGGGATAGAGGATGCGACTCACAGAAAAGTCTGGAGGGGACAGAGGTTTGGATAATGAGTATAATAAATCGGAGAGTAGGTGTTACACAGCCAAGCATCTGTAGTCTTCAATGAAGTCATCGCCACTGAAGAGGGCTCTTTTAACAGTAGGGGAAAAATTGCCTCCAGGCTCTGAGATATGTGCCTTACATCACAACAGGCAGCAAGAGAGAATTTTGAATCCATTACAGAGACAGAATAAATTATGTTCCAAGGAGGAAGAAGCTGGAAAAATTATTTTTTCATAAAACATTCACATAATCTCACAGACCTTACATAATATTCTAAAAATAAGAAGACAAAGGGGAAAACTGAGCCTACCTCTAAGTCCAGGGCAAAAACAGGATGGTGTCATCACAAGGATAAGTGATGGAAATTACTTGTGGTTTTGATGGTACCTTGGAATGACAGAGAGAGGAGGCACTAAACTGCTGGTCATTCTTTGGGTCTAAATGGACTTCTGTCAAAGGTATTTCCTGGCCTGTGTGTGCTGAGGCCCAGGCAAGGAGTGGTGGAGAATTGGTGATGTTACATATTTGTGACTCTAGTTCAGATTTCTGAAGAGTAGTCTGATATGAAGTGCTGAGTTAATTATTATTTCCTACATATCTTAAAAGGAAATCCAATAGCAAGCTTTTGTTATGCTGATGATATAGTCTTTTAATAACTAAAGCACTGAATTTGCTCATTTCAGAACCATGACTCAAAACTTAATTCTGATAAATCAGACATAATTCACGGTGCTAGAAGCTGGGGATGTAGCTCAGTTGTAAAGTATTTTCCAGGTAAGTGCCAGCTCCAAGATTCAATCCCCAGAACCACAAAAATAAACAAATATTTTTTAAAAATGAAATTTATAGTGCCAGGTTACTTTAGATACTTTGCAAATACTTGGAATTTTCAAGAAAAGGTGAATAGGCAGGATTGTAAAGACCGGCGGAATGCTATTATCAAAAAGCAGTAAGATGAGCAGGAATGCGATCCAGATAATTTTCTATGATTTCTCTGCTCCTTTCCCCTCACAGAAAACTTCAGATTGTCCCAAAGATTTTCATGAATGTAGAGTATCTAGACTCAGTATTATAAGGTCTCTATGTTTATTAACAAATTTCTCCTGACACAACATCATTCAAAGAAGATTACAATAAAAAAAAAAAAATCCCAGGAAAAAATTCATTTTGAAGTTATAAATTTACAAATTCTCTATTTTACCAGAAAAGAAAGAAAGAAAGAAAGAAAGAAAGAAAGAAAGAAAGAAAGAAAATCAAAGTCCCTGCTGGTTTCCTCGGGGTGCTAGAACTGCAAGAGTACAACTGTAGTTGGGCTCATAGATGAGCCTCATGGGAAGGTTTTGCCCAGGATGAACAATTGCATCAGGAGGCAACTGCACTCTCCTGTCTATCTGCTTTTTTCCCCACTATTTTTATTAATATACCAATGTAATACATAGTATTTATAATGAATTTGGGTGTTTCGTACACATATGTATCATATCGACTTTACAATCCCTTCCCATTTTCTACCCTCCCGCACCCTCTCTATCCCTTCCCCCAACTCCGGCTATCACTTCATGTGGTTCCAAAGAATGTCTGTGTTCTGGGTTTTCCAAGTCAGAGAAACCATACAGTGTTTAACATATTAATCTTCTGCACCTAAGTCATTTCACTTAAGTCACCACTCTAATTCAGCTTCCTATTCCTCGATTGGGTTGCAGTAATTAAATCCTGATGCCTCTTCTCTGAATCCAACCGATCCCTTTAATGGGATATTTACCAAAAGGGTTTTTTCCCTATATTTTGCTATATCTTTGTTGTTATTCTTAAACCTGGCCTTACCCAGCAGTTCACATCAGAAAATAACTACAAGCATGTAGTTCAAAGCACTAGTAAATTTGGGAAAGAAGAAAAAAAAAAGTTAAATTTCAAATGCCTTAGCTGAATACTGGAAGGTACATTCACAGGGTTATCTTTACATTAATCAGTTTTCTTAGGATAAATTTTCATCAGTGACCTAATAAGTGAATTGCTACAATAAAACATAATAGTTTTAACTCTATCTGCTTTGACTTAGATAAACATTTCCAAAGGCCTATATTAAAAACAAAACAAAACAAACAAAAACCAATAAAGCATGGCCCATAGTCTGTGGTGGTACTGGGACATGATGGAAAATTTAAAAGTTGGCCCTTGTAGCTGCATGCCCTTGAAAGGGAGGTTGGGACTATGAGGCTGTTTCTGGGCCCCCACCAAACACTACCCATTTTTATGGACCGAACTGTCTCTGGCCCAAAGGCAACATTTCCTTCTAGAAGCACTTCATGAGATACAGTAGATTTTGTTTACTTAGTAAAAATACATTAAAACCTGGGGCTGGAGGAATGGCTCAGTCATTAAAGCACTTGCCTAGCAAACTCTAAGTACCTGAGCTCGATTCCCCAGAACCACATAAAGCTGGGTGTAGTGGCGCACGCCTGTAATCCCAGCACTCGGGGCTGAGACGGGAGGATTGCCATGAGTCCAAGGGCAGCCTGGGCTACATAATGAGTTCAGGAACAGCCTGGGCTACAGAATGAGACCCTGCCTCAAAAAAAAAGTACATTAAAACTAAAACTACAAATATAATCATTAAAACTGTTAAAATAGCATTTTTTTGGAATATGATGGTGATAGAGCAGCATTCTGAAGATTTGGAGAATTATAAATACTTCTTACTATCATCTCCCCCAAAAAGAATAAAGAATAGGAGTTTATCATCCACTCTTAGAGGACAACCTGCTCTCCCAGTGCTACGCTTTGCTTTGCACCCCCCTAATCATCCTCTTCTTGGGATGCCGAGGTTCAAGCTCAGGACCTTCATGTTAAGCCACATCCCCAGGCCATTTTTATTTTTCATTCTTAGACGGGGCCTCCTAAATAACTAAGATTCCCAGGCTTTTTTGAACTTGCAATCCTTCTGTCTCAGCCTCCCAGAATGCTGGGAATACAGGCCTGTGTTTCCTTGTCTGGACCTCATGCTTTTCTGCAAACAAATTTCAATTTCAAAACAGAAAAGACTCATATAAGTCCATCTCCCTTCTATATCAAGATGCAGAGATGTACAGAAAAATAAAGTTGTGATTAAAGGTTGGTTCTCATTTCAGATGTGCTAAAGAGGGCAAAGGAACTGTGTCTTAGACAGTGTCAGACACGACAAAACCACAGCCTTACTGCACACAGCCACACGTAGGTCTATGGTCAGAAAACCCACATGCTGGAGCAAAGCTACAACTAAAGCTGTGATTCTGTTCTCAGGAAATCTCTAATGCAGACATCATCAGAAGTTATTAATTCACATTCACAGAGAAGATTGAATTGCTTATGATGATACATTTCAGGTTCAAATTAGTATTGACTAAATTATCTGTAGTTTCTGATGATGAATTACTCCTTTTGAAATTCAAATTTTCAAAGTTAGACAGATAATGAATTTAATTAAAATTTTATCTTCTGCTTTTTACTATGACAGGCAAGAATAAATGTATATCTCTGATTATTCTAATTCTACTTTCACTCACCAGTGAAGTCCAAAGAGTGTCTGAGGTTACCTATGAAGGAAATAGTATGCAATAGCTAAGTCTTCTTACCCTGGTAGTTGCCACCGCATATAGGTAAAGAATCTTAGATCTTTTCACTACAAGGGCTCTTTACCCTCCCAACTCTACACAACCAAACATTCCACCTTCAACTACTTTTTTGGTAAAACTTCACTACACTGACAATAAAACAAATGATGTGTAAAGTAAGGAGAGGAAAACTTAATTGCTGAACCTGAGCGGGGAAGAATTTCTACAAAAAGAACAGGGCGGAGGGTGACGTTTCAGGCCACCAGCCACGAATACATACAGTGTTTCTCAGCTGCAGCTTCTCTGGATGTGGGAAGTCCAGGTTGTTGAAACTTACTTGGAACATGCTTGTAGGTGAGAAAAGTTTTCCTTCACACTCTGTCCTTTCTAGGGTACTAATTTCTCACCCTTAATTAGCATAACCAACATAAAGCCCATCTGTGCATAAATTACTGTACACATCCCCGTCTCCGCGCTTTTTACTACACAGGACTCTATAACTCCTTTTCTCTTAGTGAACTACTGTGAAAATTTCTGCCCCAGATTTTGTGACCTTGACAAGTTAATCAACCTGCCTTAATCTGGCTCTTTTTCTTGTTATTTTAGGCCTTTTAGAAACATTTCCATGCTATGTGTGTGTGTGTGTGTGTGTGTGTGTGTGTGTGTGTGTGTGTGTGTGTGTGTCTGTGGATATGTGGTTGTGTGGGTGTGTGTCTATGAACTCCTTTCCCACGGTACTTATCATTTTATTAACTTAGCAAGAGAGAAAACAGCAAGTGATAAGATCAGGTACGAATGCAGGTTGCTGGGGTCCTGCTGGTCACTCTGAAACCTCGCACAACTCATTTGACCAGATTGTTCATTAGTTTTTATATATGAAATTGGAAAAAAGGGTAATTCCCAACTAGTAATTGTGAAGATAAATTATCTGTGAAGTTCTTTTAAGAAAGGTGTACCTTTTCCAACAAGGATGTACTAAAGCAGCTAAAAAATGTATCTTAAACTGACTTGGAATAAATACAAAAGCACACTAGTTAAAGATTCTGAAAAATATTTTAAAAACTAGAAAAAATGTAGGACTTCAGATTTGGAGAATATAACTAGATATAGGCAATTTTTCATATTTTTCATTGTTTTGAAACAAGGAGAATTTCCAATTTTTGACATGGTCTATAAAAAGCTACAAAAATTTAAAAGAACCGAAATAGTATAAAGTATACTCTCGAGTCATAATGGATTTAAACTAGGACTCAATGTCTAAAACCATATCTGGGAACAAGGCAATACTCCATCAAATTTGTAGGATGGGGTAAAATCATACTTATAGAAAAATATGGAAAGAAAGTTTAAAACAGGTAATTTAAACTTCCACCTTAAAAAAACAAAGAGAACATTAAAATAAAAGCAAGTAATATAAAAGAGACAATGAAGAAGCAAAGCAGAAATCAATGAGATGGAAAACACAGAAAAGTCACGTATCAATAGCTAATCCCTTAAGAATAAATAACATTCACAACCCTCTACCTAAACTGATCAAAACAGAAAATACTTCCATATTAAGAACAAAAGAAAGCATTATTATAAATTATGAACATTAATATAGAAAGAAAGTACATTGATAATATCAACATAGAGCAACTTAGGTAAAATTTATCAATTTCTTACATAACACAACCAATTTTCATTTTTAAAAAATCCTCAGTAACCTCAATAAATCCTGTTAGCACTACTGATTTCATAGTTAATAACTACAAAGAAACGTCCAGGATTAGATGGTTTCTTTAATGAATTGTCCCAATATTTCACAGAACAAGTAACATCAATGCACAAACTCTGCCAGAAAGCAGAATAAAAAATAGGTCCAACTCATTCTATGAAACATTACCTGATACCAAAACTCAAGATGACAGAAAAATACACAACAAAATTCTTCATGAATTTAGATACACACAAAAATAAGCAACAGAATCTTAGCCACTAGAAAATATGATCAAATTGTACACAAAAAGGAAGTATAGCCAACAGGGGATCGCCTAAGGAATATAAAACTGAATCAACATTCAAGAATCAATCAATACGAGATAAAGATTGTGTAGTAAAAGCCGGCAGCAAATTACAGCCTCTCTGGGACCTGAAATTGAAACACCTGGAATGTATCAACATAGTGAGGAAAGGAAAATCACTCCAAGAAACAGTGGACTAGAAAGCTTAATCACAGAGAGACCAGAGAAACTGAAGACAACACAGAGAAAAGAAAATGAAGTGGTGTGGAATGCTCCCACCAGCTGCGAGGGAGGACGATCTCTCTATGCAAACACTAGGTAAGTTCTGAGAGGATCAGCAGCCCTTGTAAGTGACAACAGACCACCGGCACTACCTCAGGAAAAGCTACTGTAAGCTGCAGATACAGTTTGGGGATTTACTCTGGACGTGACTGCTACATGGCAGGATAGCACTGAGAAGAAATCCACTGTAATACCTGTCATATTTAGGAGTGACAGCATCAGACTATTTCAAGAAGGGACTTGTTAAGATTAAACTGTTCCAAGAATCCAGAGCCACTGAACAACTGCACTTCAGTGTTTCTGAGGTCACACTACCACAGTGACTGGATGGCAGATGACCACAAGAGAAAGTCATGGAGCTGCAGAGATCTTGTCACAGGTACCCTAAGCAGTTTAAGCACTCACAAGCTGAGGTTGTCAATGATGCGAAGCTCCCACCCTGTGAGGAAAACAGGCCGATTGCCTATAGCTGTCTAAAGGGGCTGGGTCTGGAAGTACAGAGATTGAGTGCAGGAGACTGCTTGGCCTCTCTTGCTGCCTATCTCAGACCAACACTCAGTGGTTTGTTTTCTATCCCAGCTCAAGCAAGGACAAACCATAGTTTAGACTTCTGGCACAGACTGGAGCATAAGAACAGAGGAGCCCCTGGAGCAAGTGAGGCATCTCACACATCTAGAGGGCACATGGTTGGTTGGATATAGCAGTGGCTTGAAGTACACAGAAGAGTAAAAACAATCAGAGCCACTATAGTGAAGATAGCCTTGAGGCTAACCACACACCTAGCAGGAATGGCAGGAAAGAGCTCAACAATCACAGAGCAAAACTTGGCATAGCAACAACCAATAAGGCCAGCTGTGACTCATTACTCCTCACCCTCATCTGGCGGAACCCAACGCCACAGGCTCTGGGAAGAAACTACTTGCCCAAATATTTCAACACAGAGGAACGTTTTGGACTCATGTTTCTTTTTCTTTGTTTTTGTTAGTTTTGTTCTTTGTTTTAACCTTTTATCTTGTCTTAATTTTCTCTTGTATTTTTCTTCTTCCTCACTCCTCAAATTCTTCCAGTTTTTCCTTTTCTTACATATTCCAGTCTTATTTTTGTATTAAGCTTTAGTAATTTTTAAGTTATTTAATTTACTACTTACCATTTGTTGTCGATTTATACTGTTAATGGTGTTATAGCTACTGTTCATAGTAGATTTTATTATATGTTCATATTTGGTTTGTATTCGAGTCTAAACTATTACTATTAATCTCTTTCATATCACTAGGATGGTATATTTGTCACATTTAATGGATTTTATGGTAAGTCAATATTTGGTTTTCTTTGACTCTATTATTGTTGCTAAACTATTCTCTATGATTAATGGTGGTGTAGTTGGTACTTTTAATTGATTTTCAGCATATATTCATACTTGGTCTATGTCAGTATTATCAGTATATCAATACTTATTGCAGTACATTTTCTCCTTTCTGATTATGCTTGAGATCAAGCCTCCACGAGAAGCTTGAACAAAAGCCTCACAAATATTAACTAGGTTGCAGAGGGGTATAAATGCCAAATTGTAACCAAAATCAAGGATTGTTCACCTGGTAACCTAGAGATATTCACAGTAGTGACAGAAATTTTCTATATAAATAATCTTTAGCCTTCAGCACAAAAGCAACAGAAACATATAGCAAAGATACAAGATGCCTCCAAAAATTCTTGATTTTCCAAAAGCTCATTCCCAGATCACTAGAGTCGTGGAAGTTACGGCAAAGAACTGAAAATCTGAATGGTTACAATGTTTGAAGAAATCAAAGGACAAACATATAAGAAAATTAATAATATTTTTTGTGTGCTTATACAGAATTTATATTAACAGATAAAGAACTGAATTAATGAAATGCTCGTACCTGAAAAAGACACAAACAAATTAAATAAGAATACAAAATATAAATGGCTATTTTGGTAAAGAACTTGGATTTTTTAAATCAAACAGAATTCCAAATATAAACAATATAATGAAAAGTACAGGTAAAAAGTTTGACCAACATGAGATCAGAGTGTCAGAACTTGAAGATAAGCTCAATATTGTAGATCAGAAACTCAGTAATACCCTACAAGAAGCAAAAAATTCACCATTGAGACAAGGTCTAACAGATCTAAGATGACAAAAAAAAAAGATTTATAGGAACAAACAAAGGCTATATCAGAACATAAATGAAAAAAGCATAACATGTGTATTCATTAAATTTCACAACTAATGAAATACTTCAATCTTCAAGGATAAGAGGCATATAAAATCCCAGATACCATACCCACAACCATAAGTAACCTCTTCATGACACGTCATAATCAGAACTCCAGAAATTCAACACATATATTACTAAAAGCTATAAGAGAAAAACAAGAAATATATACAGCAAGCCTATAAAAATAACAGCAACTTTCTCGGGACAAATCTTAAAGACCTGGAAACCTTGAAGAAATATGTTTAGCCTACCCTTCACCCCCAAAATGTCAAGCTACACTCCTGCAAAATTATCCTTCAAAACTGATGAAGAAGTAAAAGCATTCCGTGGCAAAGATATTCTAAAGAGTTTCATGGCCACTAATTCAGTACTGCAGAAAGCACTTAGGGGAATCCTAAGACAAGGAGGCCATCAGCAGGAAACAGCCCAAAGGAAAGTGCACATCCGACTGGGAAACAAATAGGAGAGAAAATGAAAGGGAACAAAGTAAAGAAATTGGCACTGGAAAAACAATGAAAAGACAGGATTCTATAAATAACTTGCAATAACTTCCAACATTAATGGCCTTAACTTCACAATTGAAAAACTCAAATTGGCAGATAGATAAAAAGAAAAATCCAATGGTACATTGCATGCCAGAGACACACCTCAGTCAGAAAAAAAAAAATGTAGACTGGATCTGGGGACACAGCTCAGTGATTAATGTGCTCGTCTCACAAGCACAAGACCCTGGATTTGATTCCTCAGTAACAAAAACATCTGGGCATGATGGTGCACAACTGTGATCCTAGAATTTTGGAGGTTGAGGCAGGCGGACTGCTCTGTGTTTGAGGCCAGCCTGGGCTACATAATGAGTTCAGGGCCAGTCTGAACTACAGAGTGAGACCCTGTCTCAAACAAACAAAAACAAACAAACACAGGAATAAAAAACAAACTATGCAGACTGAAATTTTAAAAAAATGAAAATCATGTTCTGTTGAACTGGAGCTTAAAAATCTAACAGGAATAGGTATCTCTCAGACACAAGAAACCTTATGTAAAAACAAATCAGAAAACACATACTGATAAATGGAGCATTTCAAAATGAAGAGATAACAATTCTAAACATGTATGCACCAATTATTGGAACACTCAATAAAACAAAACTATTGCAGTATGAAAGGACAGTTATGCAATGGACACTGATACAATCATAGTAGGAGACTTTAATACCCTTCTCTCACATAGACACAGGTTATCCAGTCAAAAGTCACCAAAAAGTATCACAGTTAAGTTATATAATCGGAAAAATGACATTAACAGCTAGTGTTTCATCCAACAACAAAATACACATTTTTCAGTAGTACATAGAATATCTTCCAGAAAAAACATATTTTAGGCTGTAAAGTGGGTTTAAATACAAAAGAAGTGAATTGTTCTGTTGTTACTATCAGATCATATCAAATGAAACTAGAAGTCAATAGGAAAATAAACTACATAAACTACACTAGCACATAAAGATTAAACAAATTATCGACTGACCAATGGATTACAGAAAATAAGGGACTATATTAAAAAGTTCATAGAATTTTGTACATGAGGCTTTTTGGGGACACCCAAGCCAGGCCATGGCAAGAGAATATTGATGCAATTAATTACAAATGAAAGAGGCATCATCACAATGTCCACTCCCTAAGTCCACAGGGTCATACGAAACTTTCCAAAATTCATATTTCAATAAATTATAGAACCTAGAGGAAGTGAACAGATTCTTAGACACATATAAATTACCAAAATTGATCCATGATTACATAAAAACTCTGAATAGATCAATGATAGGTAACAAAATGCAGACAATAAAACTCAGCCAAAGGAACTGTTGGATTCAATAAAGAACTTTACCACAACTTTGCGAAATATCTAACACTAATACCCCTCAAAGTCCACTGTGAAAATGAAAGGGATCGAGCCCTGCCAGATTCATTCCTGGAAGCTAGCATACTTTATTATCAAAATCAGACAACAACATAAAAAACAAATTTGCAAGCCAGTTCCTTAATGAATATAGATACAAAAAACTTGTAGCAAGGTACTTGCAAACAGAATACCGAATATAATTAAGAAGATCACAAATCATTACCACATTGGCTTCATCCCAGGAATGCAAGTTTGGTTCACCATTCATAAATCAATAACATAATATATCACATAAAAGGAGGCAAGGAGAAAAATCATATGGTCATCTCAATACAGAAAAGGGCTTCTTGAAAATTCAATATCGATTCATGACAAAAAAATCCTTTACAAAATAGGTATAGAAAGAAATCCAAATTAATAAAAGCCACGTATGAAAAGCCCACTGTCACCATCAACTAAGTGGGGACAAACTGAATGCATGCCTTCTAAAAGCATAAATCAGTCAAGGGTGTCTTTCTACTCATTTTACTCTTGTTCTCTGCAGTTATCATAACTCTGGCCACAGTAAGCAGGCAAGAGAAAGAAAGAAATTAAGAAAACAAACTACTCTTAGTTGAAGATGGCATAATTCTTTACATAGAAAATGAAAACAAATGAAAGCAAAAACAAAAAAAATCTTCAAGAGACTCTTAGAACTAATAAATTCAGAAAGTAGCAGTGTGCAAAATGAATACACAAAAATTAATATTGTTCCTGTATACAAATGTCAAACTCACTGAGAAAAAAATCAGGAAAACAATTTCATTCACAATAGCTTCAAAAAATAGGAATTAACCTAACAAAAGATGTGAGTACTATAATAAGGTGTGAATACTACATATAATAAAAACTATAGTATTCTGGAAAGGTGATTAAAAAGAGCAATGAAAATTTGAAGATATCCCTCACTCCTCAAAAGGTCGAATCAATATTTCAAAATGCCCACATTACAAACAAAGATATATAGATAAAATTTCATATGGTTTTAACCAAAAGTCAACAGCCTTCTCCACAGGAAAAAAAAAAATCTAAAATTTACATAAAACCTAAAGAGATCTAGAATAGCTAAAGCAATCCTGAACAAGAAGAGCAAAATAGGAGCCATCATAATTCCAAATTTCACATTTTATAATTTCACAACAATGAAATCAGCATCATACAGGTGCACGCCATGCGATGGGGAGCAAGTGAAAGAGAGGGAAGGGAAGGGAAAACTTACTTTAAAAGAACCGGGGAAGAGAATATTGGGAACGGAGAGTATTGGGAATGCAAGCAAAGGTTCAAAGCTAGGCGTGGGATGTGCACAAATAATAGCACGTGGCTGATACGATGGAAACAGATCGTGGAGACCATTAAGGGGCAAGTGAGCTATCAGTGAATAAAGGTGATTAAAGAGGGCAATAAAAAATATAGGAAAACATAGCCATACTTGTTCAGATGCTAGATACAATTGTTTATAAAACAGAAAATATTCCAATTTCAGTTATATATTTTCTGGTAATCTCAGTTTACAGGCTTAGTCAAATATAAACTGAACATCTATTACACATAGCAGTGTAACAGCCAGACGAATAGAACAGTGGTTATAGCACTCGTCTAATAAGTACTTGGCCCTGAGTTCAATTCCCCAGCACTACATAAGCTAGACATGGTGATGCATGCCTGTTTCCCAGTAATCTGGAGGCTGAGCAAGAGGACTGTTATGAGCTCAAGGCCACACTAGCCTACATAGTAAGTTTGGGACCAGCCTGGACTACAGAGTAAGACATTGTCTCAAAAAAAGTAGTGTGCAAAGCATAATACATAATTCAGAAATAGAATTATCCATCGCTTCTAAGTAGAGTTTATACTTTGAACAACAGGCTAGAGAACATCTCAAAATTTGTCTGAATAATAGGATTAAGGAACCTATGTTGTGTTTTTGCCTTCAGAGTATATAATCAGTACGTACTTTCTTGGAGCTGGAGGAATGGTATGGTGGTTAAAACACTTGCTTTGTAAGCACAATTCCCTGAATTTAATTCCCCAGTACCACATAAGCCAGGTGAGGTGGCTCAAGCCGATAATCACAGCACTCTTGGGAGGCTGAGCCAGGAGGATTACCATGATTCTAGCCTGAGCTACAGAGTGAGACCCTGTCTCAAAGAAAAAAAAATTCATTTTTCAATATTTGTCTTTACAGTATTTTGTGCTAGATATTATAGCATATATTCTCAAAGTTACCCTTCTTTCTGGTACTTCCTTCTCTAACCTTCTTTTCTGAGCTTAATACTATATATCTAGATATGTTATCACATGTCAATAAATAAGTCAAGAGAAGAAAGATGGATTATGTTGAAATATGAAATTTGAAAATCCTATTTTTGATATGTATATACTGAAATTGAGAATAGTATAAAATTAGTACAGGAACACAAGAAAAGTAAGTTTGGTGGCTACCATTTGGTCTAGGCTTCAAACACTTAATACAGTGCTTTGACCTAGAGGATAGTTTAGTGGTAGAATGTTTGCTTTGCAAGCAACAGGCCATGAGTTCAATCCCTAACACAGAAAAGGGGGGTTCACACTGAGAAACATATAATTTCTAAAAATTATAGAAAATTATAACTTACAGTTTGAAAACTGTATTTGGTTGAATAATTTTTCTTGAAAGACAAAACAGTTAAGTTCCCTAGAGGCAAACTCATTTTCATCAAGGTAACTATAGAATTTGACTGAAATATTCCATTTCTGGTTCTTCCCCAATTTTTATGTTTCAATTTTGATTCCTTAAAGACTATTTTAAATTCAGATTCCTAATTAGATTACAAATTTGAGACACATCTCATCCAAAAGTAAACAGCAAAAAGAGTATTTACAAGGGAGTGGTTTCATGTTTTCTGAGACAAGGCTTTTTGCTTAAAGTTTTCAAATGCTGTGAAATTTTTCATTATTTTTTTTTCTTTTAAAAAATACTCAACATAACTGAAAGATGCCTAATCAGTCTAAAAAAGCAAATGCCCTTTCTACTAAGTATATTGAAAACTTTGCTTTAGGAATAAATCCACTCTAACCCCCCAAGTCCTCGAGACATACACTGTTGCAAGTGCAAAATCTCCATATTTTATATGAAATCAAATCATTCCTTAAAGTACTAACACAGGCATAGCTCCAAGTCATTTGCATCACTTTAAGACTCTTAGAAGCCTCAAATCATGAGAACTTTACAAATCTAGGAGAATCAGCATTTTTGACAGAAAAGAATATGAGTCAGATTAGTGGAGGTGAAAACAGGGTTTCTTTTTGTGTGGTTTTCCTGTCTGACTTAACAAAACCAATATTACTAAAGCTGATATTAAAAATTGTTTACTAAGCTCTTCTTCCAGATCTCATTTAGGCCTAAAGTGACACTTTCACATGAAAAACATTTATATAATCAGAACTTGAAGCAATTAACCATATAAATAAGGACAAAAACTCCTCGGTTGGAAAGCTAAACCACTGAGATGAATATTTTCTTCCTGGATGGAATTATCTAGACTCTAGAATATTAGTCAATATAGTCTGATGTACATTGACATAAAATAGGTTGCAAAACCAAAAAGATGAACTTTCTTAAATGTAAAAAGAAACTCTTCAAGTGCACGTTTCCAAGATAAACTCCTTTTTGAGATAATTCCCAATATAATCCTGAAAATATTAATTTAAATGAGCAAATATTCATTTAAAGTAATATTTTTAGGAAATATATATACACACATATATGTCATATTTTCAGGATGGACATATGGATGTGTAGGATGCATATATATATATGTGTGCATGTGTGTATCATATATATATATATGCACAAATGTATGTATACACACATAAATATGTGTGCATCATATATATATATGCACAAATATATGTATATGTGTGTGTGTGTGTATATATATGTACACACATAAATATATATATATATATATATATACACACACACACACACACACATTTTATTTTTGTGTTTTTATCATATAGCTTCCCAGAATCTCTGTTAATCTGCAGTTAAATGTTTTGGAAAAGTTACAGTGTTGAGAAAATTTTAGAATTTCTGGATAGCAAACCATTTCGTGGAGAACAAATCGTGGAATCAGTGTTCAAATGCATGAGTGCACAGAGAACTTGTCTGCCCAATCATACCTCACATTGTTTTTTATTAGAACATCCAATAAGAGAGTAAGAACAGTAACATATTTGAAAGTATTTTACTTTCAAGGAACCCACAAAGAAAACAGGTGACCTTGCACAAAAACACCAAGGGTAGTAAGTGGCCAAGCAGAGCTGGTCTCAAGGTACCAGTTCACAGACACTTAGGCCTTGGGACTGGGACATTTCCTATATGCAACCCTACTCCAACTTATGTTTTTCTTAATTTCTGAGACTGTCCTGTAGCCTTCTTTCATTTTTAAAAATTATTTCCTTAATTTATTGTTGGTGCTTCTGCCTGGGGCTCCTTCTTCACAACTAAAATCTTACCTTAAAAGTTATCTTCCAGAGAAATACTCTGTTCACACAACTCATAGCTGACTCTTCCCTTCTCTCTCAATATCTTCTTTCATAGAACTCTGCAACTTTTATTTTTAGCAATTATCACAAATTTTAAAAATATGTTGGTATTGGTTTATTTGATGTCTCCTCCAATAGATTTAGGCACTATGAAGGCAGGAATGAATCTTTCTGATTTTGCATTATTACATAGGATCATTTCATAAGTGAATGTTTATCATGTAACAGACCATTAAAGAATATGTGATGATTTAACAAGCTGGTCATCTTTCTAGATCAAGGCAAGCTAAAGTTCTCCAAATTGATTTGACTGACACACAGAAATCAATTTCTTTTTAGAATATAGTTAGTTACCATGAAAACTGAGCTAAGAAGATATAAATAGATCAATAATCAGTATTAAAATTGAGGCAATGATAAAAACCCTACCAAAGAAGAAAGTCCTAGGCCCCATTAATTCTATGCAGAATTTTACTAGAACTTTAAGGAAGATGGAATGCCAAAACTTCCCAAACTTTTACATGAGGTTTGAAGAGAAGAAACTGCTAAAATCATTCCTGGAAGCTAGCATTACTCTGATACCAAAAGAAGACAATGAATTAACTAAAAAGATTACAGGCCTATTTTCTTGAATATAGGTTCAAAAATCTTCAATAAGATACTTGCAAACAGAATGCAAGAAATCACTGAAAATGTCACACACCATAACTAAGTTGGCTTCATTTCAGGAGTGCAAGGATGGCTTCCACATACTTAAATCAATGAACTCAATACACACATAAAAGCAAGGACATAAATCAAATGATTATCTCAATAGAAACAGAAAAAGCTGGTGACAAAATCCAGCATCCAGTCCCAATAATAAAAAAAGCTCCAATGAAAAGAGATGTAAAAGGACCTTACTTCAAACAGATAAAAGACATTTACAACAAACCCACTATGAACTATCATACTAAGTAGGGAAAAACAAAAGAACATTTTACCTAAAATCAGGAATAAGACAAGGGAATTCGTATAACACTTCTATTCAGTATAGTATTCAAACCCTAGATGGAGAATTCAGGCAAAAGAAAGAAATGAAGGACAGATATATAAAGGAAAGAAGGAATTCACACTTTTCTTATTTGTAGATGCCATGATCCTTTAATTAGATGACCACAAAAATTGTACTAGAAGACTCTAGAACTAATAAACATACTTAACAAAGTGACACTCTACCGTCACAATTAAAATCTTATCAATTAAACTGAAAGCACAAAAACAATAGCACTTTTGTAAGTCAAAAGTGAACTCACTGAGAAACAAATCAGAAAAAGATCTCGTTAGCTTCAAAAAAATTAAATATCTAAAAACTAATCTAAACAAAAAGTAAAAGACTTCTACAACAACAAAAAAATATAGTACTTTGGAAAAAAAGAACTTGGGGATATTATCAATGAAAAGATATCTCGTGTTCATGCATAAACAGAAACTAATAATGTCAAAATGGTCATATGATGAAGAATGATATATAATTTCAAGACAATTCCAATCAATCTACCAAGAGCATTATACACAAAACTGTAATAAACCCTTAAACTTCCTGATATATAGAATAAAAAGACACTCAAAATAGCCAAAGCAATTTTGAACAGGAGACATCACAACTTGACATCAAGTTATATTACAAAGCAACAGTAATATAAAGAAATGACATGATACTAGCACGAAACCAGACAAGCAGGTCAATAAACAGAATTGAGGATGTAGAAAAATCTCAAGCACCTTCAGCCATCTGATCTATGACAAAGGAAACACAAATATACACTGGAAAAAAGACAAGTTCCTTAACAAATAGAGAAAAATGATTATCTACATGTAGAGAAATGAATGTGGACTCACGACTTTCCTCCTCTAGTAAAACCAAATAAAAAAATGGATGAACATTGAGTCTGTTGGAAGATAAAAGAGGCAAAACCCTTGGAGATACAGGCATAGGCAAAGTCTTTCTTAATAAAACACTTATTGCACAAGAGATAACACCAAGAATCAACAAATGTTCAATTAAAGACCTCTGCACAGTAAAGAAAATAACAAACAGAATAAAGAGAGAAATGACTGGATTGGAAAAAAATTTTCAGCTACTCCTCAGGCAGAGCGCTAATATCTAGAATACACAAAGAACTTAAAAAAAAAAATAGACTTCCAAAACTAAATGAACCATTCAAAACTTGGGTAACTGAAATGAAGAGACAATTATCAGAAGTATAAATGACTACAATGTACATGAAAAAATGTTCAGCCTCCTTAGCCTTCAGAGAAATGCAGACCAAAAAAACACAAAGGCTTCATCTTAATCCAAGAAGGATGCATACATTATCAAGAACTGAAGGGCTCCTGGAGGCATGGCTCAGTGGTTAGATTGCCTCCCTAGCATGCACAAGACCCTGAGTTCAGTTTACCAGCACAACATAAAAACTAACTGGGCACTAGACCAGCCTGGGGCAACATAGTGAGTTCAGGAACAGCCAGCAATAGAGAAGAGGAGATGTTATCTCAAAAAAAAGCCTTAAAAATAACAAGTGCTGGTAAGTTTGTAGGAAAAGAAGGAACCCTTCTGTATTTTTGGCATAATGGTATATTGGTACAACTACGAAAATGAGTATGGAGATTTCTAAGAAATTTGAAATCAGAAATTTCAATTGAACCTGGTATTCATCTTCTGGTATCTTTCAAAAACATTTAGTGACATTATATTCCAGTGATATATGCATATCCATATTTTTAGCAGTACAACTCATAATAGCTAAATCTTGGAAGCAAATTATATGTTCATCAACAGATGGACATGTAAAGAAAATGTGGCATATCTACACTATGGAGTACTATTTTGCCTTAAAGAAATATAAGTGACATAAATCAGACACACAAGGTTAACTATTACAAGGTTTCTGTTCTGAGAGAAACTCAAAATATAAATAAATAAAAGAACAAAGTGAAAGAGAGAATGCGGGAAGAAGAGAGGATCAGGATGCGAACAGGATTTATGAAAAGGGGGAGATGGGAGGGCTGGAAGGGGAAAAGGAAATAAAAAATGATTAAGATGCAATGTATATCCCCACCAATTCTCAAGGCTGAGTAAATTGTTTTCTATTTATCAAAAATATACTTTAAAAAAGAATAGTTTGAGGAAACATATAGTTAATTACCTGTAATATGCAGTTGTACATACTCTAAGACATTAAACTGATATTATTATATAATATTTTGTTACTAATAGGGATGATAAGCTCGAATTTACCATCACTTGTAACAAATATTATGTGTTAATTACATAAAATGACACCTGTACCTGATTTATTCTGCATTCATCAACACTTCCCTTTGATTATTATTTTGCCAGTTTCAGAGCTCTGCAAAGAACAAAAGAAGACAATGTTAAGATTTGGTGTTTCACAGAAAACTTACTAAATCATCCATAACATGCTATGTAATAACGTTTAATGTCTATTATCTAACCTGGGGGCTTATTGCCACAGAATCCATAAAGCACAGCTGGTTTTTAAATTCTGTTCCAAATAAATATGTCTCATTTAGTTCAGTAGAAGGAACTACAAATTACTCTTTCTTATTTACTATGCCACACATCTTTCTACGCTATCCACTATTCTTTCCTCCCTATTTCTCACCAATTTTTATTAATGCATATATGAGATACATAATGTTTACAATGAACTTCAGCATCCTGTGCACATCAACATTACAGTCCCTTCCCATTTTTGGCCCTCCCACGCCCTCTCCCTCTCCCCCGACTCTCCCTATCACATCCATTTGTGTCTTAAGAATGCCTGTATTCTCGGTTTCCCAAATCAGAGAAAGCCTGTGATATTTAACATACTTAATCTTCTGCATCTGACTCACTTCACTACTCAAATCACCACTCTTTAGCTCAGCTTTTCACCCCTAAAATGGGCTGCAGTGGTCATATCTTGATGCCTCTTCTCTTTATTTAATCCTAACAATGGGGCAACAAACGGTTAACTCAGTAAATGTGGATTACTCAAACTCTGTGTGTTTCCACACTGGCCTTTGGTTGCTACTACAAGATACTCTGAGAGCTCTCAGTAGTCTGCCCAGTAAAAGAGTAGGTGACATGGGTAGCGGCAGTGGTGGTTTTGTATATGTGAGGCCTCAGGCTAAGATAATTTTATTCTAGAATGTGATTTATAGTGAGTATTTTTCTTGCTTAAAGGAAAAAAGTCACTGAAGTCTGGGTAGCTGAGCTCAGTTGCTTGGGCTGTGTATTTATGGGAAAGGTCCTCAAGAGAACTGCAGGGGCCAACGTGTGGCTGAGCTTTTGTAGTACACCACACGTCCCATATACCGCACTCTCACTAGGAGCTTTTATTGTGACCCTACCTGACTCTACTAGGAGGGGAGATCTGTAAGTTTGTTTCTGGACTTTGCTTCATGAACTTCTTCTGTTTGCTGATTTTAATCTGCATCTTTCCAGTTTAATAAAGCATGGTTACGTTTACACAGATTTTCTGAGACTTAGAAGGGTTCATAGCAAATCAGGAAGATTGAGGTTGTTCTTGGGAATTCCAGCACACCACCTGATGAGGCAAGTACGGTAATGATCCATGTTGCAGAGGGAATTTGCAAAGAAAAGTAGCTCAGTCAGAGTTCCAACGCTAGAGTACATGTCAGTGTTTGAATCTGAACCCAACGTTGTAGGGCCAGAGTCCATTTGATCACTATGCCATGTTGTTATTAGTGTATTTGTTATGCAATTTAATATACTTACTAGATGACTTAAGTATATTAAATTGCTACCTCATCTATTTTTATGTACATGAATGATAGCTTTTAAATTGTAAAATTATTTTCAATTACAAAACTTTATCAGTAAAAAAAACCTACTATGCTAAAGTTTGTAGCTTTAGTCAAAGCAAAGTTTTCTCCTCTCCTGCAAAAACGAAGAAGTCACATAAATTTTCACCTATATATGATCATTTATCTCTCTCTATTCTACAGTTGTCTCTTGGTAACCATAGGCATTGGTTCCATGAGTCCCAATGAGCACCAAAATTGGCAGACTTTCATATTAATTATATAAAGCAGTATAGTATTTGCATATCACCTAGCTACATCTTCCCTATATTCTAAATCATCCCTAGAATGCTTATACTACCTCACAAAAGAGTTCTGATACTACATTGTTTGGAGAATAAGGCCAACGAATAAGCCTATGCATGCTCAAGACAGAAGCAAAATTGCTGAATATTTTAGATTCACAGATTGTTGAATCTAAGGATGTGTATGTGTGTGTGTGTGTGTGTGCACATGAATATATCTATTAATCAGTAGGTAGATATATAGAGACAGAATATAAAATTACAAAGAGAAATCTTTAAATAACACTAGGCCTAGTTTAGCTCCCATCATTTAGCAAGAGCCAGTTTTGGGACAAAAATAAAAATATCATCTCAATTGTTCCTAAAGCTTCTCATTTCTTCAGCCTGATAGATCCAGAGTTGCTTTTAGGATAAGTGTTAGAAAAGAAATATTTTACAGCTAAGAGAAAGTGTGGAACTCGCCACTCAATTGCAACCATATCTGACTGCTAAAAATAAAATAGAACAGTAATATAACAGCCACAAGGGGAAGTAAGCTTGCTAAGTTTGCTCTCTGTAGACTTTGCAAAGGACACCATGGCCTAATTAGATACAGCCGTTAGATGTCTAAGAGAGTAGCTTAACTTTAACACTAGAAAATATTCTAATTCATCTCTTCTAGTCAAGCCAACACAAAGCTTAGATTCTACCACACTGTACATCTAATGTCTGGCAGTGTCCACCTCCATTAACAGAACAGATTGCTCCTCTTGATATTTTGAGATGTCATTACCTCTATGAAAGTAAGGACTCTATCTTAGGAGTAAGTGTGATGTACAAGGGTCATTGTAGTTTTATGTGATCCAGAGTTTCTAATAAGCAAGTGAGTAATTTTAAAGATGTAAGTAATGAATGCTGAAGAAGAACAACTTTTCATATAGTGATTCTTAAACATCCCGAAATATAAACAAGAATACCTGTGCAAGTCCAAAGAATGAGGTTCATGACACAGAACAATTACCCATCCTCTACGAGCCTGGGCCTTTCAGACTTGTCTCCTTTATGATGCTAGTCATCTAGCTCTTCTAGCTCCCATCATTTAGTAAGAGCCAATATTTACTCAAGCATACATAAGTGTATGGTCATCTTAAATAAACCCCCACTGAGTTAGTTCAAACAAAATGTCTCATTTAAGACATAGTATTACCTTCATAATAAATGATCAAACTAGATATTTTCATTAAATGGGACATAAAGGTGTTCTCTTAAAATAAATGGTACAAAATTCTGTTTCAAACAACTTCATGATGCTAAACTGAACACTACAGTTTAGGATCAGAATGTGGTACAGTAAAACACAGATTCAAAGCAGCCTCTACCTTAGGCTATAGAGTTTGGTACATTCTTTGACCCCTGTACCGATTCTCTTTTGGTCCCAATTGGGGCATTTATCATATTGAGTCTCCCATATGCCAGATTCCTGCTGTGATAAGCATATAAGTAACATCAAAGTTGAATATTTGTCTTTCCCACGTTGCCCCATGGAAGAACAAGGGCTTGCATTCACAGACCTATTGATCCCAGGTAGCCTCGGAAACTCCAGGTCAAGGGCCTTCTTCTGTGAGAAGTTTGGAATATTATCCAAAACCTCAAGCTGACAGGCATAGGGTTTCAAGTAGAGCATGCTATGTAAATGAGAGAAATATCCAATACAGATGTCCCGGGGCATCTGAAAAACCTGCACATTTGTCTTCTAGAAAGTCCAGCATTTAAATACCTGCTTCAAAGATATTCGTATATAGTAAATAAACAATGTAACAAATTGTCTCCAAAATAGATGTAAAATTTTAATTTAATCCCCAAAGGCAAATGTTTAAAATTTCACTTTTGATGACTAAATCCTGTTTATCATAGAGTCAAAGTAGAATTTAGCGGGCAGTGACAAAAAGCTCAACATGGTCTTCCACTAAAAAACTATGAAGATGTTTCTATTAGAATTAATAAAGTAACTGAAGCAATCACCTAGGATGCAAGGTAAATTTACAACAATAACTTTTCTATATTATAGCAATAAATAGGAAGGAAGCTTTTCTAAATAAATGAATCGTAATACCAATAGTAGCAATATTACCCTGAATCACTACAGCAGTAACAACGCAATCAATAAAATACGTATGAATAACTGTAAAGAAAATTATAAAAAGCTATTAAGAGAAATAAAGCACCTGCTCAGTGAGAACATATTTATAATATAAATATCAATTCTTCCAAAATAATGTATATTTTAACATAATTCAAGTAAAAATTCTAATGGAAATCATTTTAGAGACGGTTAAAATTTTTGAATTTCTTTGCAAGAATGAACTGTGGGTCATAAAGAAAATTCTGAATATAAATATTAACAAGAGGTCTTGCTATACATTTAACAGTGTAGAAATGGTTCTGAAATTGATGTTTAATTTAGTGGGAAAGCATGAATATCCCAGAAATACCCATTTTATGCTTTCTTTCTCTCAGCAATAAATAACGTCTGTTATGTGCCAATCACCTTCCTGGCTACCAAAGGGAGAACAGAATCCCATCTCCTCTCAGTGAGTACGGTGAAGAAGAAGCCAAGGGCTCCTTTCTACCACATGGATATCTAGAGAAGCGGAGCTCAAGTCCCATATATAATAAAATGAGAAACACAGACGTATGAAAGATGAAGGATTTAAAAATAATGACCAGTGGCCTAGCTCTTCGAGACAAAATCAAATATGTCCCATTAGATATAGATATGAAATTCATATGCTTTGGGAGTAAATATAAATAAAATACAACATAAAGTGAACATAAATGAGATCGGCTATTGTACACATTTTAAAAGAACCATGTGTACTTTTGAATTTTATAAATACTGCAGATTGGACTAAGTAAAACCTACATGGATTAAAAAACAAAATGGAAGTAGGTATATAATACACAAAACTCTGTTTTCATGCAAATACTAAGTATTAACTGAGAAACAGCCAAATACATTTCACAATGAAGAAACTAATCATTAATGGGCATATGGAAAAGTATTTAATCTTACTAGTAGTCAGGGAAACAGCCATTAAAACAACTGAAAGCATGTCATCAAGCAAGCTGGCAAAGAAGAAGAGTGTTCATACTTGATGCTATTTTTGAGATTTCTTTTAATGCCCCTTTCCTGCATCCTAGAACATACCTTCCAAAAACTGTAAAGTATTTGAGTCCTGTTCCAGAATACAGGGTGAAGCTTTGTAACCATATGTAGTTAGTATGATATGCTCACTCAGGCACACCGTGCTTTAACACCCACACAGCCATCATACATCTCAGACAACTGTCACATATTCATCATAGTCATACAGGTAGCATAGCCAGCATGTGAGAAGCACACAATAAATGTGCAGAATGTTGAGCAGGTGAGATTAGGAACTTTATTATTCATAAAAAACAAAGTGTGGCACTGGGGAAACTATGTTTTCATACACTTTGATCTAGTAATTGAGATTTTAGGTTTCTATTTTAAGTTTAGTAATTCCAATTTACAAAGAAAATACACAAAGACTTTCTATGACTGTCATAGTTTAGATCTAAAATCTCCTCTGAGATCATCCAATGTTTGAAAGTAATTGGATCATGAGCATGCTATACTATGCCATACTCGTCAGTTGATGAACGGACTGCTCAGATTAGGCCTGGTCAGTGGGGGCTCCCTGGGGAGTACATCAAGATGACTATATTCTCATCCATGGATCCTGCTTTCTCTTTACTTCCTAGCCACCACGACATGAGTAGCTTTTCTTCCCTGGACTCTTCCTTCATGACCCTTCTCCCTTGCAACCAGCTAAGCATAGACTGACTCCACTGAAACTGTGAGTAAAAAGAAACCTCTTCTTTAAGTTGCAGTTGTTAGTATTTTGTCTCAACACTCAGAAATCTGACTAATACAGAGTGGGGCTGTGCCTATCATTGTACATGGCTATGTAGTCTGGATGCTTTTGGAACTGCTTTATGAGAAGAGTTTGGGAAACTTTAAAAATGCGGGCTAGAGAGGGCCAGGATTAGGCCAGGGTTAGAAAGTCTAACAAGGAATTTATTGGCACTTGCACACGACCCAGGTGTGCTACACTGTATCAGATAGCGTGTCTTCATCATGTTCATGCCTTGAGCCTTTAGGACAGTAAGATTAAGAAAGTTAGACTAGTGAATCTGGAGAACAGAATTTCAAGGCAGCCTACATGCAGGGTGTGGCATGGGAAATGCTGGCCACTTCCAGCCAGATCTAAATTGAATATCAGGAGCAAAATGCAGTTCCACAAACGTATATGGATTCCAGTCTTGCTGAAAAGGGAGTACCTGTAAAGTGAGAGTCATGGAGACTGTGGGGATGACAAGTATCATCAATATTAGAAGAAGAAAAAGACTTTGCATAGGACAGTGGAAAAGATGCTTTCAGTGCTTCTCTGAAAATCACCAGACCCACCTCTTGCAGGCTCAAAGGTAAAAATGTACAACACTTTCAGTTGAATAGAGGACCCTCTGCACTTCTGCTTAAAAATGGCTACTTAGAGAACCGGTTCCCTGGGACCCATTTCACCATGCTCAGTCTTTGAAGCACTCGGAGGCATTTGCCTCCAGGGTCCAGGGGGTGAGGTGGGAGGACACTGCTTGAGATGACAACAAATGTTGGCATCATACACACAGCACTGGTTTTATGGGCATATAGAATGGAAAAGTTGTCAAGTCACGGAGATTTCCACCCAGTTTTCAAAGGCCAAGTAACAGGCCCCTAACAGTACAGTACATGAATCTGCGACAGTGAAACCAAAGTACAGTGGAGACTCAAGGAAACTGAAGAGTGCAGGAATGTGGAAAGTCTGATGAAAAACACTGCAGGTAGTAATCAGAGCCAGGCCAAGAGAGAGGGCGTATGGCTGCAACCAGCACTGCCACAGCCCCTCGAGCTTACATCTCACTACGATATTCCCTTAGTGCTGGACATGAGGTGGTAAGATTTAATGACCTTGACAAGATATGTATGTGCACAAAATGCTAAACTTCATTGTAAACCTTAAATTTTACACTTATACATATCAATAAAATGGGGGGAAAAGAAAGATTTAATGGCTGCCTTTTTGGTTTTTCATCCTTTTTTGCTCAAATTTCTTTCTATCCTTCTATTTCACCCTTTTGGAATGAGAATGTTAATCTTCTCCCATTTTATATTGGAAGTACTTTAACTTTTTTTTATTTCTTACAGAGTTCAAAACTAAGAATTTGCCTTGAGTCTCTGAGATTTTAGGTTTGAATTCTTCAGCACCATTGAAATTAAGACACTCACCACTCTACAAGGCCTAAATACATTTTGCATATTGAGATGGACATGAGCCTAATCTGGGATCAGTGCAGAATGTTGTGGTTGAGATTTTGAATTTCCCCAGAAAGTCTCATATTTTTGGCAGCTGGTTAGATCACAGGGGCTCAACACTGAACAGTGCACTCATCCACTTCTAAGTTCATAGCTGAATGTTGTTCAGCAGCAGGACCTGAAGAGAGAAGAGTCATGGGAGCATGATCTGGGACAGGATATTCTCGACCCTTCTCCTTCCTTCTTCCCCCATTTCCTGGCTGCCATGATGTGAATAACTTTCCTTTCCTAGGCTCTTCTGCCATGTCATTTCTGCCTTGGAGCAAGTAACTACAAACTGAATCCATTGCAGCCATAAGTCAAAAACTAACCTTCCCTTCTTTAAATTGAAGATCTTGAGTATTTTTCTTCTCAATGACAAGAAAACTAACACAATGATTATGAAGAAAAGGAAGCAGCGCAAATATTCAACAACACATAAATCTTTGAATAACCTGTGTTACATTATCTTGATGGTATGTATTTCACCCTTGCAAAGATATTTACAAAGAGTTAAAATTCACATATGGAAAGGTTTATGCCAAAATCTTTGCAGGCAGTTTTTAAAGTTGAATATCTCACTTATGAATAGAAGACAGCAGAACAGGGAAAACAGCATGAAATCCCATCTTTAGTACTCTGTAACTTCAGGACAAAGTTATTAAATATAGCCTCTTTAAGTCTGTTTTCTTATTTATAAAACAGAAAGTAGTAAACATACTGACTATGCCCAAGTGCTGTTATTATTAATTAATAATCAGATTGGAACATGCAAACAGTGTTAACAAAATCTCCTTTGGTAAGTATTCAGTAATTGAAACTATGGTTTTACCTCAGTTGCTAAACATAAACTAAACCTATGTATAACAGACTGTTTATATGGAAATCTGTCAACATGTTGGCAGTCATTTGGGGGGGGAAGCCTAGCCATGACGAACCTCTGGAATATCTCTTCTATATGTGAGAAATTTCCCACCTTACACATTCACACTTCACCAAGAGGGATGCCAGAAACCCACTTCCCAGTCTGGGTTGCAGTTAGTGTGCAGGCATTTGGCTGAGCCTTCACTGATGTCCTCCTACAGAGCTTCAGCCCAGAAACATATGCTTCACAGAGGCCATCTGGCAGTCCATCTCTGCGACATCTCTTCCAGCTCTCAGAGGTAGTGGGGGCACAGGTTCCACCCTCAGGCCCAGCATCAGCAGTGTGAGAGGAGACACCTGGTCCAGCAGCAGCCACAGCGAGCTTTTCCTAGAGCAGTGCTCCTGTGTGTGCTCGATGGTAGAACTCCTGACAATGCAGACTCCCAGCCTGAGATATATTTCTTTTTATGGTTGACTTTAGACATGTTTGCCAACATTAGTTCCCTTTTCTGTAGTGTATGAAACTATGGTGAAATTTTAGAACATTTTTAGCTTTTCAAAACACTCTCAAATTTTTAGAAAGTATTATTTATTAAAAGGAAAATGATAGATTTACAAAGGAAAGGGAAAAGAAAGTCTGATCAAATAGCATCAAATGAAAAACCATACATATCACAAAATCCCCAGCTAGGGAGGTACTAAAAGATCCCTATAAGGAAAAAGTCACTAAGTCTGTTTTTGTCTGCCATTTGAATCCTCTTTATCCTCTATCCTGGCCAAATTGTTACCTTCAGTGACACTGTGCTCACAAAGTCATTATCCTAGAAAGCAAATCAGGCATTCTTTCTTGACAGGCCATGAAATTTTTTAATACTGAGCCAAAACATGCATTGATGAAATATTTTCCCTGAATTTATTTATAATATTTGAATATTCTTTGTTCCCAATTTAGATTTCAGTCCTCAACACCACTGTGTCACTCATCAATCAAAAACTCCTCGACCACTTGTTCATTTCATTCTGTGTCAGACCACAGTTCCCCCGGGTGACCTGCTGCCCAAAGCAGAGATAGAAATTTCTACATCAGAATCACCATCCCTTCTGTCTATTCAGATCACACACTGGTCACTTCTTTTCCTCTGATAAGAAGGAAACAAAATTTTCCCAGACATATGAAAAAGAAACTGCAAATCCAATTCAAAAATGAATATTTTTTCTTAAAGAATCTAGCCAAAATTAAGCAGTAAAAAGAAAATAAATTATAAAATCAGGAACCCACGTCTATAGATTACCAGCCCCAGCTCTGCTACTAATTCCTCTGGCCTAAAAAATCCAGGACTCACAGCTCCTTTCCAGACAACTTTGATGCTGAATCTCTGACAACCTGATTTTTAGATACCTTCTGGGTCCAGTGGCATAGACCCACGATTCAAGTCTGAGCAACTAATGCAATAGGATCACAAGTTCAAGCTTCGCCTGGGCAAAAGTGATTTAGCAAGACTTTGTCTCAAAAATCAAAACTAAAACCAAATGGAATATAGCTTAGTGTGAAGGCTCTGAGTTGAATCAGACACAACTAACAGAAAAACATATAGCCCAAAAGAACTGGCTAAACTCATTAACTTTTAACGCATTCATTAAAAAATGGCATTCTTATACAAGTTATAGCAACATTATTTTCATTACTTTCCATAATTTCCTAACTATGAGACCACAACCACAGAAGTCTAAATTCTTTTTTTTTAGAAGTCTAAATTCTTAACTCAAAAAAAAAAAAAAAAACAAAACAATTTTGGGCAGAAGGGAGCAGGAATGTGGGGCAGTAACTCTTCTTTATTAAGTCCTTCAGGAACAGACTTGAGAGAGACCACACAATATGGCATGTCCTATAATCACCCGGCATATGGATATCCAGCAGGAAGATTAGAGAAAAGACAGAATAAATCATAATCGACCACTGTCCCATGACTCAGCTGAGGGAAAGTGACACTGAACAAACATAGTCTGTACCTTTGAAAGCAACAAGAATGTTGCTCAGTAATCTCTATCACAATCCACTACGGGTAAGGACTCTGCTAGGCTCAGCTGGGCCAGGCAGGCAGCACACATTTGTGTACACCTACACTAGGTAAGAAAGCAATAAGGGGAGGAGGCAAAGTGAATGGCTGACTAACAAATAAATGCTAGAGTAAAACTGGCACTTGAAGTTGACAATAAGGGGACCATCCTAAGAGGCAAGTACCTCAGGGACAATAGTTAAGGGGGAATCCAGGAAGAAAGAATATTTGGATGAGAACGAGCAGAGATACCTATGCAGCACAAGTCACAGTAGAAAGGCAAATTTCCAAAGGTGTTCCTTCCATAGTCACATTACAAAAGGTAAGATACTCAGAAATCCACTCTGGCATTTTATTATCTGTCCCTTTGCAGTTTTCCCCTTTATATTGTTTTGTGGCTCTGCAAATGTCCTTAGGCTAGGGATATCTTCTATCAGGTTTTTACCTGTTAGAAATATACCAACTGAACAAAAATCCTTCACAGAGATAAGGGAAGAATGGTCCTATTCCTTCCTTTTGGAATTCTCATGTTACTTATGATACAGTGGCTTGCAATTGGCTGTTCATTACACATTACTAGATGTATGTGTATATTGACTCCTCACATTCCTACATTTACCTACAGAGAAGAGAATTAGAATGTCTAGGAAATTACCGAAAATGCAGAACAGATCTATACATGAAATTTATATATTTAAACATCTTACATACCAGAATTGCTTGGGACATACTCTTACTCAGTGTAATTGAGATGTTTACACTACATTTCTAAAAAGCTCTGAGATGATTATATTTCAACAGCTTTGGAGGAAAATAGATAATCATGCTAAATCTGAGTTTAAACAGTAAAATCATATTTCAAACAAAAAATACAATGAGGTCAGCAGTTTTGATTACCTAAATACATGCTGAAATGGATGATTTGAAACCGAGTAGTTGAGACATAGTCATATTTATTTCCTAGAATACATACTTAGTACTTCCATGGGAGGAGTTCCTAGTCCTTTTTAGTAATCTAGTTTGTGGAAAGCAACAGAAGAGCTGGCTGAGGTCAGCTACAAAGGAGTAATTGCCCAGTAACGTTGGCTTTTGTAATCTCATGAGGCTGAAGAAACAAACAAACAAAAAAAACAAAACAAAATATTGCAGGAAAAGATGTATGGCAGAAAATCGTGTCTTTGTGGACCAATCACTTTAAAGGAGCATACAAATAGCCTATGAGAATGCTGGTGATTGTTTATGAAATCTTTTGATAAACTCAGGAAAAATATGCATTAAGAATCAATAGTAAATATGGGGAAAATAAAGGGTGACAAAGGTATCACTGTCAGAAAAAAAGGGAGCTTTTCTTAGAAGTAAATCTAACCGTACCCATTTTGATACAATATTATCCAATGTTAAGATTTTGCTTCTCCAAGCAGCTTCTTGCACAAATGGTAAATACTACCAATCAGACACCAATCACCGGTTAAAAACCCTTCCAAAACACAGGAAATCGGGGAGAGTAGCAAAGAATTTCTTACAACAGTGAATTAAGAGTTATCTAGAAATGAATGCTAGTGTCGAGGCAAATATAGACACACTTTTTAGTATGTCTAAGGAAAGGACTCACTTAGAAGCTGAACCCTATGATTATAATGACCGGCCAAATAACAATGGAATTCAGGGATTTTTGTTTAAAGAATCATTTTCAGAGATACTATAAGTTATTATGTAAAGTCATAGATCAAGAATTAGGAATAAAATAAATTATACATAAATCTAAACACAGAAATTAGCTTTTAACTGGGCATGAGGTGCTTGTCTCTAATTCAAGAACTCTGGAAAGATTGAGAGAGGAGGATTGAAAATTCAAGCCCATCCTAGGCAAATTAGTGATGTAGTAAAACCCTGTCTCAAAATAAAAAATAAAAATTCTTCTAGAGATTGAGCTCCATGAGGAGATGCTAGATTTAATCTCCAGTACTGAAAAAATAAATAGCTTTTTGAGGGCTTATTGTACTCAGATCCTGGATCTAAGAATACCACTTCATTATCATCTTTGTTTTAGTTGTTTTCACACATAGAAAGGATCAAAAAGGCCCAAAACATCAAGGCCAGCAGAAAGGGTTTAAAAATAAGAATAAGTGAAAATAGTTTCTCCTCTTCATTAAAAGGAATCTACAAAGCTATTAAGATTTATGTTCTTAAGAGTTTGTAATGTGACCAATAAGGAAATCATGCCTTGAAAGTCAGGATGGCGCTGGAACGAAATTTCAGAAACTGGGACTATTTGTGAAAGTCAAAGACACAAAGATTGGTATTAAAACCCCAGAATGTTATTTTCTAGTTACAAAGTGGGCTCATAATTGGAGAAGGGGAGGCTGTTATTGTGATTTCTTGAAATACTACTGAGTCTGGGTACCAATCCAACCCATAAGACACATGTATCTTGCTAAATTTCCAGACAGTGACATCCCATTAGATCTTTAAAATTAGTCACAGTACTATATACACCTGGAAAACAGGTATAACACTTCATGGCAAAACTTTTTGGTTTGTTTAGCTTTCAATACAGCCTGTTTACCAGAATACCATTGCCCTCCAGGGACATGTGCAAAACCTTGTAGTACTGTGAATTTAAAAGAAGGAATGACTTTGAAGCAATACCTTCAAATCAGGGAGGTTATGATAAATAAATTTTGTGAAAATATTAGAGACTTTTAGCAGACTCAGAAATGAATGATTTTCTATATTTCTCTCTAGGATGCCCTTGTTATAAAACCAACCAGAAGAACAGGTTAGAAAAACAATTTGCAGGGCTAGAATCAAAAAGAATAAAAGCTGTTCAGATGCAGCACACAGTACTTGGGCCCATGAGATAGAAGGAAAAAAGAAACCAATTGAAGAAGCAGAGAAAACTGTCTAATCCTCGTTTGAGACTGCATCCAAAGAGAGAGAACAGCAGGGGATAAACACCAGAGGCCAATCATTCTCCTTTGAGAAACAGGAGACATAAGAAAAACATTTTTACTGCTCCTACAGAGGAAAAAGCTACTGAAGGTCTGAAAGATGCGCCAAAGGAGGCTGGAAAATATTGCCATACAAGGAACGTGATCCTAAGTAGACAATGGGAAGGACAGACAATTCACAGACCCCGCGGAGCTGCATCCTGCATAAGTGTTGAGGAACCCCTCCAGCTGTGAGAGAACAGAATCAAAAACCAAGGAAAGGAAAATCTGGAAGTTTAGTTTATCTGGGCTTTATCCTCAGATAGAATGTCTCCTTTGTTCAGAGTACATTTTTTAAAAAAAACTTATTGGAAGAGCTTTGATATTGCAATTGTATAGCTTTTGGGGAAACCTGTAGGACATACCACTGGGTAGATTTTGGGATGAGAAAATGAGTAAGTTTTTGGCTTAAAATACAGCAAGGTCTTGAAGTCCACTGTGGTATCATAAATAATTCAATGCTCTTTAGTGTGGTCCACTAGATAGTTTCTTGAAAAGGCCAAGAGTTCCATTCTGTTCTGTTTTACAATGTTCCACCAGCTATTAAGCACTGAAATTTGTCTAGTGGGACCAAGGAACTAAATTTTTACTGAATATATTTGGATTTAACTAGCCACCTATACAAGACAGGTTCTAGAGTGACAACTATTCTTCCCACCAGATATACAATGGAGTAGTAATCTAGTCAACCTAATGAGTAGAAAGCAGAACTCCCTGAAAATGGGCAATCTTGTTCTTCAATGAAGCTGGATCTGACACTGGAGAGTCATGGGGTTATTCGCTACATCAAAGCGGGTTGAAAACAAAAGGAAGAAGGGTCCTGCCTTCCTCATCTTCCTCACACATTTGGGCTTCCCACCATGTCGAATCGTAGTAGGCTGAATTGTTGTTGTTTTTCTTCCTTGTTATGGCAAGCCAAAGCCAGGAGGCTCTTCTCTACCCAGGAAGCTGAGTTTTCCATCTTTGACTGCTAATTAAGTTCATTCCAGATGAAATAGCAGAAAATTCAGTTTGACTTCAAGTATGTCATATCATTAGGTCAAGACTTTTATTAGTAGAAAAACTGTTACAGAATCGTTAATCTGATTCCAATGTTTATCCATCGCTGTATCCACAATACGAAGGATTGTATTCAAAGCATGAAGGGAAAAGTAAAACAATTTATCCAACAATGCCCCTCCTTTGACTTCAACAGTGAATATTTCTGATAATTAAAAACCTTCAAAACACAAATAAGAATTTGCATTTGCTCTCTTTTTTTTTTCTGAGAGTGACCACCTAGTTAATATCTGTAGGCATCTATACAACTTTCATGTGTGTCAGTTTGTACTAAGGCAGCCATTACCTATTGGAGTAAATCATACACAAGTGCCTTGTGCAGAGATAAAAGCCTTTTTTGACTTTCCTGAGTTGGTCCTATCTACAAAGATTTGCTTCTATACATTTAGTACTTCTCCTTTGTAACACATCAAATATTAATTTGTGTGACTCATTAATGAAGAGCTTAAAATTCCCACTGGATTGTAAGTTGTACAAGAAGAACAGATCATGTTAGCTTTTCAATTATTTTATTTCCAGCTCTTAGAATAATGACTGCGATACATAAAAGGCTCAATAAATTAATAATGAAGTATTACCTTTAATGACATACAAGATTATTTTTAGTATGAGCACAGATAATATCAAGTCAGATTTTGGGCTTTCCTTTAAAAACTCTTGTCTGAGTTGTGAATGTTGACATACACTTATAATTCCAGCACTCGGAGAGGCTGAGGCAAGTGGATCAGAAGTTTGAGCCAAACCTGGATGACTTGATGACTGACCAAGGCAAGACATTGTCACATTGTCTCAAATAGAAAATAAAAAAAAAAAAAAGGGCTAGGGAAATAGCTCAGTGTGAAGGTCCTGGATGTGATCCCTAGCAATGCAAAACTGAGCAAACGAATCACTCTTGTTTGTAGGGGTATACAAATATAAAAATGATCAGAATGCTAGAAACCAATAGCAATGGCTGGATTTGGGTCATGCTTTGCTTGCTTCCTATAGGTCAGCACCAGGGGTCTCGGAGAAGGGTTCATTTGACAGTTCAGAGCACATGCACAGCCTTCAGACCACAGCAGTAGCTGCCTCTTGTGCTCACCACGTTCCTATTTTTGCACCCCAGTTTCTTTATATCTTAGCAAGTTCTGTAAACTTAACCTCACATGCATGGTTTATGGACAAATGTCAATACAACCTGTGTCCCTAGTTTAGATCAAAATAGAGCTAAGGGTGAGAGAGCACCATGTGAATCAAGAAAGTAGAGAAAATGCCTGGTCTTAAGTGAAATAAGATTTCTGAAACTAAAGACCACTGAATGGAGATGGTCAGAAACGTTGGGGGATGGATTTGGATTTCTTACCACTGCATAGAATGTAGACTCATGGCTACTGCTACTGGGATATTAAAAGATCATGAATACTGGGATCAAGGTGTTGTATTTGTGGATCCAGCACTCTAAATTAATTAGAGTGGGTGGCTGGAACCTGAAGATTCTTAGCCTATTGCTGAAGAACGTGGACCTTGGTGATACAATGTTGTGCATCAGGACAGACTCGATTTAAAAATTTCAGACAGCATTTCTTGTCCTGGGATACCATTTACAGTTTTGCCATTGTATTTTTAAAAGAATATTTAAAATTTAGGAAGTCTCAGAAAAACAGTTCTTTTGAGTAAAGTAAGAGGGCTGTCACATGCAGCAACCAGACTACAATGATAAGATTTTGCTAACTCAGAGACAGAAATGGAAGAAAATTAGCGTATAAAAGAGCGATTTAAATCAGAGTAACTTATAAATTTAGTATATATTCAGCAAATTTCAAGTATCTACGCAAAGATATGCCTTAAAGAAACGAGAGTATCAGCATTTATTTACATGAATTAGAAATATATTTTGGAAATATACATACGGCTGATATAATTATGTGAAATTTATGAAAAACTAAACCAACTCAGGCCTGGTGACACAGAATTCCAGAATTCTGGGAGGCTAGGCAAGAGGATTAGGTGTTTTAGCCTAGCCTGGGAAAAATAATGAATTAATAAGATCTTGTTTCAAAATAAAAACAATTTTAAAAATAGGCTGCAGGTATTGGCAAATATGATGGTCTTGGCCTTGACTGCCAGTACCACAAAACAAACAAAACAAAACAAAACAACAACAACAACAAAAAACTAGGCTATAGACAGCTGTGAAAGTAAACCTTAACAATGTAGCCTATGTTTAGAAGTGAATTAAGAGGGTGGTTTATCACAAATATGAACCTAAAATCCCAGAATATTTTGCAAAAAGTAATTTGATTAATAGATAACATAAATTTATGAAATAAAAAGTTCATAAATTAAGGAAGTCTTCAGAAAAAGTCTATTCACATGTTATAGAAATAATTGCAAATAGGGAGTTTTATATTTAATTTTTGATTAATTTTTGATTATTTCTATTTTAGAATACCTCTACAAGAAAAAGAAAATAGAAATCACCAGAACATTAATTTGGCATTTGGAGGACCAACACAGAGATGTCTGGCCACCTATAGAAAATCATTGCTCATATAGGATCTTAGGGAATGAACATTGTTTTCCTAGAGAATGAAAATAGCATTCATTGAAGGTATGCACTAATAAATTTTTTAACCTGACACCAAGGGAGATAGACAGTTCCTTTGATAAAGAAGTGTTTGATCTCAGGCTGGGAAGATGAGAGGAGAGAAGGAAGCAATGAGAATCTAGGCATCCTCTCAATCTTCAGTTAAATGCTTTTGGGAAAACTTCATTGAAGTGGAAATGTTCTTGTAAAAACAAACAATCCAACCAACCTTAAATATTCAACTTGTAGAGAGATAATCAGTATCCCCAAGATGCAAAAAAACTATAAATAATGATATTTATTCAACAAGGGCTCTGTTTTCCAAAATCTGAGTTCATGTAAATATTGTATAAATCAATACTCCTTTGTTTTCTAAAAGACAAATTTGTTTTCATCATTTATTTCAGATAAATGAGAATTAATTTAATGTGTTGGATAAACCTAGCATGGATAAAAGAAAGTAATACTGTTTCTTTTTAAAGTAAAAACTTGATCTCTCAGAAATATAGCTTTATATTTTATAAAATTCACTGAGCAATGTATTTTCCTTGGCAACTCAGGTTTTAAAAAATGAGTTTTGAATAAATCAGGTTCTGAGGTTATGCATTTTTATGCACACTACATTCTAAATTTTCTTGCCCAAGGCAACATGCATCTACTAATAGAATGAGTAAATTAGTGTTCTTGTTACATAAATTACCTCCCACACTTACCCATCACTAGATACTTGTATCAATAAGGCGTTGTGTATAGATTCCATGAACCCATTTTCTTTGCTCTTAAACACACCTATAGGATGCATGCCAGCCTTCTGTGCAATTAAAAGGCTGAGATCTGGCTCTACAGAGTAGATGCATGCAATGAACTTACACCATATTTAGCCTATAAAAATTATAACAGCCTCCATACTCTTCTTTTCTCTCTGTTGCTTGAATAAGCAGGACACCAAGCGGTGCAGATCCACAAGAAAAAAAAAAATTAAATCCTGCATCACCCTCTAGCCACACAGAAGATTATCTATCTACCATCAAGGTGAGAGTGGAATTTTAGGGGAAAAAAATAATCTTGTATTCCAATAAGTTATTAATATTTTGGAATATCCCAAATGCTTATGTCATTTCTTACTTCCTCCATCCAAGTATGAGAATTCCAATAGCTCTACGATCTTACCAACAAGCAGTTGCTAGTCTTAATAGTACATACTCTGTGCATATATGGTAGTAATTGTGGTTTAAATTTGCTTTTTCCTGGTGACTTATAATTTTAAACTTCTTGATTATGCTTGTCATGTACTTTTTGAAACTTCATTTGAGAGCTAGGCACTCAAAATCTTTCCTTTAAGTAGATGTCTATAATTTTATTATTAGGTGATGAGAGTTTTTACTATATTCTGGAAACAACTTTTTGACAAATATATTTTTATCCGAATATTTTTTATAAAAGGAGCATATTTTCTATCTCGTTAATGTCATTTTGTTTTTTTTTAACTTCATCTTTCAAAGAGTGGATGCTTTAGTTTATCAGTTTTCATTTAGGGTTTGTGTTTTTTTTAAGAGAATGGTTTATTTTGTTTTCTTTTAAAAGCTTATATTCTGACATTTGAAATAGGAAATATGACACATTCGTGAGAGCAAGAGCTGGTGTTCATTTATCACATAGTTTTATCCAGCTGCTTCAAAAGCATTTGTTGTAAAAATTTTACTCAGTGACTGCCTTGGTACCTACACTAAATATAATCGTCATTGTATGTTTTTCTATTCATGGTTACGCCCCTCCATTGACATATCTGTGCATACATGTGCAACTACGAGTGGCTAAGTGAAGTGGGAAATAGTGAGATATGTTTATATATACAATATATACCTCTTTCAGTTAGTTCATTAATTTTTAATGTATTTCTTATTATAAGTATCTAAGTGTTCATTTATTCTCAAACACTATTTTAGCTGCATTCCATAAATTTTAATACTTGTACTGTAAGTTTTATTAAGATTTTTTCTAATTTTCCCTGGGATTTCTTCTTTGTTCAAGAGTAATATATAAATGGGTATTTAATTGCCAATGATGTGATTTCCTGATTCTATTATTGGATACATTATAATCAAAGAAAACTACTTCCATAAAATGTTTACCTTTTGAAACTACTGAAATTTATAAATAAAGATATGGTACACTTTGGTGTCTGTGACAAGTTCTCATCCTTTTTCCAGGCCAGTCTTGAGGACTATGGAGCCAAAGCTGGCCTCAAACTCCCAGCAATCCTTCTGCCTCAGCCTCCAGAGTACTGGGATTGCAAGCAGAAGCCAACAGTCAAATTAATGTTCTGTACATATATCCTTGAGTAAACGTTGCACTATGTAGATGTTGGAAATATTATATAGAAATTAAGATTAGATAGATTTTATAGATGGCATTTTCAACATATATATATATATATATATATATATATATATATATATATAGGCATAGTCTAGTGATCATATTGGCTGGTGATAGTAGATACTAAAAGAAATTACATGTGATTGAGTACCTGTGTATTCTTTCTTTACCTCTTGAAATTTTTGCTTCATGTATTTTAATCACAGTTATTCAGTATGTGTGTAGGATAGTTATTCGTCTGATAAGTTAATTCTTTTGTTATTATGAAATGCTTCCTTTGAAGTAATAGTTGTTTGTTTCCTTGAATTTACTTTGCCTGAAATTAATATAGCTAAATTAGCTTTTTAATAATTACAGTGTTTTCTTATCATTTTACTTCAACTTACCAGCTATCAGCTTTTTCTTTCTTTTCTTTTCTTTATTTGTTTTAATTTTTTCCTTTTTGAGACAGGGTCTTGCACTGTAGCCCAGGCTGGTCCTGAACTCACTATGAAGCTTAGGCTGGCCTTGAACTCACGGAAATTATCCTGTCTTAGCCTCTTGTGTGCTGGGCCACCAAACCCAGCTTATGTTGTACTAGGGAATCGAACTCATGTACTTAGCATTTGATGTAGCCTGCTTGCTAGGCACGTGTTTTAACCACTGAACCATTCCTCCAGCCCTGTATCAGATATCTTTACATGAGGAATTCCTCCGTATAAACAACATCCTTTACATCCTTAATGGTGAAGGAAATGATGCTATTATCATTTTATTCACAAATAGAAATTATACATATCTATGACATGCAAGAGGTGTATATCTATATGTATATATATATACATACAGATATTAAAGCTAACATATCCATTATCTCAACATAACTTTTTAGTAGTGAAAATTTTAAAACATGTTCTCAATAATTTTCAATACATTATTAGATATACTGCCAATATTATACAATACAGCTTCCAAACTTATCCCTGCTAACTAAAATATGGTATCTCTTACCAGTATCTCCCCAATTCACTCCCCACCACACAAATACATTTCTACAGCTCCTGGTAATGAGCATTCACTTTCTGCATCTGTGAGTGATTTTTTAAAATTTTACATGTAAAATTATACAATCTGTCTTTCTGTGCCTGACTGACTTCACTTAGTATCATATTCTCTAGGCTATCCACACTGTTAAAAACTACAAGATTTCCTTCCTTTTATGGCTGAATGATATTCTATGGTATAACATATAACCACATTTTCTTTATTCATTCACTGATGGCCACTGAAGTTGTTTCTATATTGTGGTTCTTGCAATGAATGCTGTAACAAACACAGGAATGCAGACATCTCTTTGACATATTTATTTTGTGTTTTATATATATATATATAACCAATGGTGGTACTGCTGGATCATACACAGCTCTATTTTCAGTTTTTGGAGGAGCACCCATAATCCTTTCTACAAAGATTGTATTAATTTACATTTCTACCAAGACTTCACAGGATAAAAAGAAATTCAAACTCTTATCTAATGTCATACACAGAAATCAATTTACAATGGACTAAAACTTTAAATGCAAATCAAACTACTAAAACAGCAAGAAAGCTTCCTGACATTATTCTGGTTACAGTTTTTCTTTGTTAGATATGATGCCAAAATTACAGGCAACAAAGCAAAAATAAACATCTAGTATTATCTCAAAAAAAAAAATCCGCACAGCAAAGGAAACAACAGAGCCAAGAGGTAGCTATGGAATGGGAGAAAATATCTTCAACCCATGTAACTCATAAGGGCCTATTATCCAACATATATAAAGAACTCATGTAACTCAACAGCAAGAAAGGAAATAATACAATTAAAACTGGGCAAAGAAAATGAACAGGTACTTTTCAAGAAATCTGAGTAGCTAGCAGGCATTTGAGAACATGCTCAGCATCACTACTCATGAGGAAAATGCACAGCAAGAATACCTCAGATAGGAGGCTCATAACCAGAATATACAGGGAAAGGAAGAAAAGGAAGCCCTTCAAAATCAAAGATCTGATTGAAAACGGGCAAAAGAAATGAATAGGTAGTTCTCAGCTGAAGAACCTCAAATGGCCAATAAATATATGAAAAGATGTTCAACATCCTTAACCATAAGAGAAATGCAAATTGAAAAATCACTAAGATACCATCTAACTCCAGGAAGATTGGCATATATCAAGAACACAAACAGCAATCAGTGCTGGCAAGGCTGTGGGGAAAAAGGAACCCTCCTGCACTGCTGGTAGGAATGTAAACTGGTACAATCACTATAGAAGGCAGTACGGAAGTCTCTCAAAAGATTGGAAATGATATCCCTTCAATCCAGTAATATCTCTTCTGAGATTTTTCCCAAACGAGTTAAAAACAACATATAACAGAGATACATGTATAACCACTTTCATAGAGGCACAATTAACAATAGCTAAAATGTGGAAGACACCAAAATACCCATCAATAGACCAATGGATGCACAAATTATGGTATTTATATACAATGGAATACTACTCATCTATAAATACAAATAGGTTGGAGATTTTTGTAGGTAAAAGGAGGCAACTTGAGACCATCATCCTTAGTGAAGTGAGTCAGAAGCAGAAGGTGAAATATCAAATGGTTTCTCTGATATGAGAAACCCAGATCACGATTATTTCACAGAACTTATTGTGGGTAATAATGGAAACTGGCAGGGAGGGGGAAGGAATGGGAGGGTTGAAAAGGGAGAAGGGAAGGATTTGTAACTTTGCTACAATATGTATAAGCACAAAACACTCAAGATCAATGTGAGCTTTATGCATTGCACTTATACATATCAATAAAATGGAGCGGGGTGGGGGTGGGGTGGAAAATATATCCTTACAGGCCACGTGCCCAAGGATTCCTCACAGGCTCATACTTCACCAGACACCCAGTAATCTGCCACATCCTATGAGGTCACTTCTTCTAACAGACCTCGGAGCTCATAAATAAACCCAACATCCAAATCCATGAGTGTTTTGGGAAACACTCCAGATGCAAACCGTAACAGGAGTGTTCTCACTCTTGGCTGAATATGAATCAATCAACCTTCATCCCATTGAGGCAAATGTAACAGGAGACCAAAAACTACAGGTCCTCCGCAACTTCTGAACAATTTTCCTCAACTGCAGTGATTTTACATCTAATACTCCTTGATTCTACAGTTTCCTATTGTCTCTAAAAATAAGACTTTTGTAATTTATCCAGGCTTTCTTGTTCTGCCAGACATTTTCTTGGCCTCACATGACTTATTACATTCTACTTTGAAACAGAAGTGCAGTTTTTTGCCCGTTTTAAGCTTCATATGTAACATTATAAAGCCTATACCCTTGTTATGTAGCTAACTTTTCTCTCTGTTGATCTTAGCTATTTTCTTGTTGCTATGACAGAGTAGCTGACATCTACAAACTAAGAGAAAAAAGATTTACTTTAGTTTACAGTTCAGAAGATCTCAGTCAATTCACGGGAAGCTGGTAATGGTGGAACCACTGAGCTGAGGCCCAGCTGCTGTTCAGAGCATGGCAGATAAGAAGCCAACTGCGGGAGGAAGGGTGGAATTAGCTTAAGCCCTTCTAGGTCCTGTCCCAGCGATCCACCCCTTCCAGGTTACGCTAAGTAACATGCCACAAACCCATAATCTATTGCAGGCTACTAATCAACCACATGCCTGTAATCCATCTGTCCTGACCACACTTCTTCACAGCACTTGATTCTCTAGGAACTTCTCAACATCCAAATATGTGAGGCTTTTGGAGGACATTCCAGATCCAAACTAAAACAATATCGTTCTTTTTGTTTATCTACATCTTTGGAAATCCACTCTCATTGCAATGGATTATTCTACTGCCTGAGATACAATGACTGTGCACTTTACTGTTAACAAGATGTGACCCATTTCCACTTTTGGGCTATAAAGAATAGTACTACTTTCAATATTGCTGTAAGTGCATTATTGTAAATATATAAATGCATGTATATAACAGCAGAACTGCTGAATCACGGCGTTCACATACACAGGTAACTCTGGCAGCCATTGTGAAGAGCTATTCTGTTCTTTCTTCTAGCACTAGCATATCAGTTCCCATCTGTATGTATTTCATTGATTGTATTTTTTTTCTTTTCACTTTTTTCTTTTAGCCGTATTTCTTCAGTGGCATTTTTTTCTAAAACCTCTTTCCACATTTTTATTAGGGTATTAATTTCCTATTGTTTTAGATAAATCTTTTTTAAAATAATGCTGTGCCTCTATCATTTTCTAGCAAATATATTCTCATATATTTCATTATTTGTGCTTTAACTTCAGCTAGCTCAAACACAATGTTTGGAATACTCATCCTTTAAATTATTCACGTCTCTGCTTCAATTTATTAAAGCCTTAACTTTCTTATAACAATAAACACCTTATCAACAGATGTACTACCAATATTCGGTATGATGACGTAAAATGTTATTTTAAAAATAACATTCATGAAGCAAAGTAGGAATAACAAAATTGGCTCTCATTCTTTGGAGAGACAAACAATAACAGGAAAAAAGAGAAGAAAACGCATATTTAAAAGATATTTTCAGCTATATAATCAGAATAAGGTGCACAGTTAATAAAGAACTGAGGCTCATTTTAGGAGGAGTGGCTTTAGGGTTTTTCTTTTTTTTTTTCTTTTCTTTGGTTTTTGTAAAACACACATATCAAGGTCCATGGCCACTGTGTTTCTCTGATAAGTTTACATAAGCAGGGCTTTCTACCTGCTACTTCATTAGTCCTGCCACACCTCCCTAATCCAAATGCGACTGATAGGTGAGAGACAACATTGAGGTCCAGCTGTCCAGGCATGTCTGCACTGCTAGAATCATATATTGCCAAGCCAACCAGCAAAGAAGTGCAGCAAAATTATATTTATCTTGAATTCAACAAACCAAATCTCAATTAAATATGTTTCTATAGAAAAAGAAAAAGGTGCAGAAGAACCAAGGAATTATCTGTTAAATGTGAAAAATCTCAAATTTATCCCCAAAATTACAAGTCCTAAGACTACAAGCAGACTTCTAAATCCACAAAATGTTTCATTGTGTTAAATCTTTTCCAAAAATAAAATATACCTAATGTAAAAGTTTTACTGGCCAATCAGAGAAAGATAAACTAAATTGTCAATGTTTTAAATAATTAAATGAATGAAAGCTCTATCCATAAATCAAACTATGTCTGAATTCTTGGTCTGCTTTTCATTTTATTGACTTTTTCAACATTTTTCTAAAACAACAATATTTCGAAGTGGAAAATTCACCTTCTTCTACCAGTTCATTTCTGGCTCCAGTCAATGTGCTGAAAGCCCTTGGCACTCCTGGCACACTGCCATATCAAGGATGCAACAGCCATTCACCCAGGTCCACCCACTACTCATCTGAAACGCACAGGGGATGTGAGTTAAAGAAAAAAAAAAAAGCCAAAGTGAATGACTACTTGAAGTTATGTAACCTGCTCCTTATTTGGCACAGAAAATAAGAAAGGTATTTACAAACGACACAATAAAATGGCAGTCAAAGCACATCATATGTGTACATAATTTAATTATTTATGAGCTTTAAAGAGACTGATATCACAGTGCTACCTGTTTCTTTTATTCTTGAAACTTATTTTTCTTCTACACATTAACTTCTGGTGCAATTTCATCAGGAGAATAAATCAATGCCTAATACCACCAACCCAAGTGACACATGACCACAACTTTGATCTACCATCCTCTAATTCTCTCATCATTCTCCTAAACACCACTTTTCACATGGGAATGCAGCAGAAAAATAAACCTGGGGATTACTGTGATTTTATGGGTACGTCAACTGTCATCACAAAGATTCTACCTACTTAAGAAGTCTTATTTAAGGAGTTCATTTGAGAACTCTGGTTTAGAAGATAATCTTACAGCATGCTATTTGAATACTAAATACACATTTAGAATTGTCAAATAGGAGGCCAACTTTGACTCTAAATATCTATTTTTTGGTTCTAAAAAAGACTAATTTTCCAAGATACAAAAAACAATACTTTGAAAAGCTTGGAAAGACCTTTCTCCTTGTAAGGACTGGTGACTAGCATCACAGAAGCTGGATAAAGTGGAATATGCTCCTTTACACTTCTGATTATAGTTGGACTGGCAAAGGATAAAAAAAAAATCTATGCCATGAAAACAATTCAGCATGTCCAGAGAGCTAAGGCTGAATACTACCGATAAATACCTCCAGTTGTTTATTTGACTTATCAAGAAATAATTCAGCAATCAGGGAAAGCAAAATATTTAATTGAGGCCTCATACACATGAAACAACAACTAAATACCAAAGTGGGAAAAAATTAAAACTATGGTTAGCATATCCCATTCAATTAATACACAGTGGGACATAGGACATAAGGAAAAAATATAAAATGATTTTTTAAATTACAATTACGTAAAACTTTTTTTACACAACCTATAATTTGCTTACTGGATGGCAAACATAGATCAACTAAGGCTTATTTGTTTTTATTCAGGTTTTGAGATAATGTTGGCTTTCCTAGTGACTATTTACAAGTTCTCTTATATCCCAAAGGTACTGAGCAGGGACAGAATATCCTTTTCGGAGGACAGTAACCATGTGATGTTCAGACATCTCTTAAAATCAGAGTAACCTGTTTTCTGCTTTAAGTTCCACGATATAGTTGTGATCTGGGTCTCTCATATCAGAGAGACCATTCGATGTTTCACCTTCTGCTTTTGACTCACTTCACTAAGCATCATGTTCTCAAGCTTCTTCCATTTGCCTGTAAAAGCCTCCACGCTGTTGGACTTTATAGATGCATATTATTCCACTGTGTATAAATACCACAGTTTGTGTATCCATTGGTCTGTTGATGGGTATTTTGGTGACTTCCATATTTTAGCTACTGTTAGTTGTGCTGCTATGAACATGGGTATACATATATCTCTGCTACGTGTTGTTTTGTCCTCTTTTGGATATATTCCCAGGAGGGGTGTCGCTGGATCGAAGGGATATTTATTTCCAGTCTTTTGAGAGATCTCCATACTGCTTTCCAGAGTGGTTGTATGAATTTACATTCCCACCAGCAGTGCAGGAGGGTTCCTTTCTCTCAGGGGGGTAGTGTGGGGAGGGAGGGAAGGGTGGGTTTGGGGAGACAAAAGGAAAGTGGGAAAGTGATTGTCACCCTGACAAGATACATATGTGCACAAAATGCTCAACTTCATTGTAAACCTTAAATTTTGCACTTATACATATCAATAAAATGGGGGAAAATTCAGAGTAACCTGTAAACGTCATCATCCATCACCCCACAGGGATCATCATTGCTAAATGACACCAAATACCAAGTCAAAAATCCTTCAAGTATTTTTCTCTTTAACTAATAAGAATTGTCAAATCTCCTAGGCTATCAGGAAATTATTTAATTCCTATTATACCCTGAAAGGTTGTTTCATATGCTTTCTGATTTTAATTTATTTGTCCCACATTCCACATCTCCAAGCTGACCAAAAGTTTTATTATCCTACAGCATGGTTCGTCCCAGTCTTCCTCAATGTGCCTCTCTGTAGCCTTACAAAAAGTAGGAGAAGAACAAAGAATTCTGGGAACACAGAAAAATAAACAAAGGCTTCCTTTCCTCTCCATATGTGTTAAAGTTTTTGTCCATTTCTGAATCAATGCAGTGGGATACAACCATCATAAGCAACGGAGGCCAATAAACTCTCCTCCCAAAAGAAAAAGACTGGACATGATTCTGAGAAACTTCACTGAAGCCCAATAAACCTGGGGGGACAAACTTGCCACTTGAAATCAGACAGAGGAAGAATATTAGAGAAAGTAATCTCTTCAGAGAAAAATAGTATTTGAATAACATACATCTTTTTTGGTCAGAGGACACATACACGTATATGCATACACAAAGTTAATAAACTTGATGTCCAAAGATTTCACTAAATGTAGAATGGGAAAGGGAGTATATCATTACCACCAAAAAGCAAAATGGTGCTTTGGAAAATTGAGTTATGTTTGAAAAATTAGAAACAAAAATCAAGGAGATAGAACATACATAAAGAGTAAAGATAAGAAATTTGGATTATAAACACAAGAAATCTAACAGGAAAATGAAAGAAATTTTAAAAGAAAATAAAAGAGTAGATCAAAGAAAAGTAATAACTGAACTTGAGCAGAATTTTCCCCAAGGTAAAGATAAAAGCTAAATGACCGCTTGAAATGGCTAAGTTGCAAATATCGTTGATAAGAAAGTCTGTCTGTGTGATTAAAATCCATAATTCAGAAAATCATAGGCTCTACAACAATAACAACAATTATGTAAGAGAAAAGTAACTGAGCTTTTTGATATCATGCCCTAAAAACCATCCAGACAGTAGGATAACTTAAAAACTAAGTGAGAGCCAAGACTGTCAGAAATGGAATCCTTTTACCAGGTAAGGAAATGAGAATAGGAATGAGCAATAGGATGCTCAGTGTACAGTGTCACTCGGGAAATGTGTATAACGAGGACAGTGGCAAAGATGGTAGGATCAGACCCGTGCACATGTGGGAAAGTGAGCTGAGCTAAAATAGTGGAGCTGTATGCGTGCAATTCTGAATACTGGTATGGTAAAAGTCATTGATGAAATAGAAGAGAACAATATGCTAGTTTGAAACAAGATAAATATTTTTAAAGCTTGGTTTTAAAATTCTATCTTGCTTAAGATCAAACCTTAAAATAAAAATGAGGAAAATATACTATTTATGGTACTTATAAACAATACAAAACGCTGAGAAATTTAATGAAAATGGTGAGACATATGACACATGATAAAAACCAAGTGATCCTATTAAGTTATTACATATGATTTGAACCAATTAGCGAGGTCTTTAAAAGGGAAGAAGCAGCACCATGTAAAAAGATGATTTTCTCTCAGATTAACACATGTCTTTGTTGGAACTGCAACAAGGACACCAACCAGACTTTAAATACAATTGGATGTAATAGCTTGGTATTTAACAAAAACAGGTGCCCCAATATAGTCAGTAAAATCCTGTAAGAGAATAATGAGGAAGTACACAGAAATATGATCAGTAACTGTATCACCAACCCAATCTGTGCTGGTGGAGAAATAACAGATCACTGGAAGGAGAGACTAGAGAGGGTTCTCACTATGTATGATAAGTAAGAATAGATTATTAAATAAATAGAGATACAATTACTCCACAAAAATATACGGATTTATCTAGGGTAACACATGTTGATATGCATGTTGACATTCCGTATCAATTACAGACTTAATTGCAAACAAAACAGGATATAGCATCTGTGCCTAAGGGGGAAGGAAACCCAGACAAAATAAGAATCCCACAAGTTATTATAGAAATCAAAATGATGTGAAACTCTTTCTGAAGTAAACATGTCAACAGACAAATGATAAGAGTTAGAAAACAATTTGCCCAGAAAATTGATAGATCAAAGGTTAATTATCTAAAATACATAACAGAGCATAGCACTGAAATTAATAAGAAAGAGACAAGGAAGTCAGTCAAAATATGAGCTAAGGGCTATGTAAGCATAGCTCGTAGTGGAAAAGCCTTTAAATTTATGAATAATCTGGAAAATTCAAATAAATTTCAACAAAATGTTACTAAATTTTCCAGACTTCCACAAATTAAAATGTCTTCTAACAGTAAGTAATGGCAGGAACACGGCTGCAAGGAACAGCCTAATGCTTTCTTGAGAATGTAAAGTAACACTAACTATTTTGAAAGCAATCTAGCAACATCTACAAGGATATAAATATGCACACTTTCCTCTGACAAAGACTCATTTTTGAGAATATGCTTCACAAGCCCGTTCCATTAAAATTTGAGTATGAGATGATTATCATTTTGCTGTTCATTTTGGCCAAAAATAAATGAGAAACTTTTAAAAATTGTTGATCTTTGTTATGCTGTAGAGGAATGTCTGGCTGAGTTACTCAAGGAACGACAATTTACTCTTTAAAGAATGAATCAGAGATTTATAAGTTGACCTAGAAACACTTCTTTTGAATTACTAAAGAAAAAAATGCATAAAAATAACCATATTTGAAATGTAAATGATTATAAAAATACATAACTATATTGTTCAAACACATTTATCTTATCCATCATGCAAATAAAATATGGAAAGAAAAATACAAGGATAAATATTAGTACATGGCCAAATGTCACATCCCTAGTGGAAACAGCAGGTGTCAATTTGCATTGTTGATGGGCGGCAGGGAGAAATCAAAGAAAAAAGGAGTTGAAAAAAATATTATCAAAAAATTTAAAACTACACAGATACACCAACTTATATGGTTAAATATCTTTACACCTGTGAATATAATTTTTCCATTAAGATTGTTGTGATTCTGTTCTTTCCAAAGCTTTTTTTCCTTAATAAATATAAAGTTTTCCCTGGGTACCCTTGGGAACTCACAGGGTAGCAGTAATTCCACAAGCTTAGATGTTAGGCAGCTGGAGTTCACATCCCAGGCACACCACCAACTGCAAGTGAAATACACATTGTATTTTTAGCTTTCTGTGGCTCAATATTTCCTAATTCATTAAAGGTGATTATGAGAATTTAATGAAAAAAATGTAACTAAGCTGCTAAGCACATTGCCTAACACATTGCAAGTGTTCAATAAAAACTGGCTATGAGAAAAACGAGTCCTACAGTCATTGAAAATAAGTCAAATTTGGGTCCTAATTAAAGAAGAGAAGGTGAAGTAGAGGTCAAGACGATTTTGACAAGGTTTAAGTATAAGCAATAGAGAATCATAATGTTTTATTTTAAATTTTCCTTTTCTAGAGTTTGATCAAGTATCAAAAACACCTAAAATCCCATACCAATATCCTCAAAATAGCTTTTGTCGAATTTCAAAAATTCTAAATTTACAACTCTCACGTGCCTACATATTCTATTTATTTTACCAACAAATCCGGCAATGTCTACCCAAAAGGTTGCTTTTGAGATCCAATAATAGACAGGCTGTCTCACATTTTAAAATCACCTTCTACATAAGAGGCACTGTACTATATATGCAGTGACATTAAAAGCTATGTTCTATTTTCCCCATTTTGAAGATAAAGGAATACTACCGGAGTTCAAATAAGTGTCAAAATTTGTTTCCAGGTTAGATATGTCTAGTTCCAAATCCCAGCCTCATTCTAACATAGCCGTCTGACACTGATGTGTGTAAATATCCTATAAACAATAAACATTCTACAAATTCAAATGCAGCAGGATTATTTAATGGGACGTTTCAGTTGCCTTAAGAGTCCTGGATGAGGTCCTAAAATTGAGGACAGCAGGTGATAAATGTTCACAGATTCTAAAAAGAGGTGCCAGACACTTCTCCCCAGACCTGCTCAAATAAATCCAACTGTCCTTAACTCCTCTCTTCCTCACCTATCACCAGCTACACATGGAATGAATGTAAAGCAGATTAGGAAATGCAGCAGTGCAGAAAACTTGTGGGCTGGATGAGGCGGGGTCAAGCTTTTTACCTCCTCACTTCCACACTAGGTTCAGGAAACATACCATGACGTAAACACCAGCCATGCAGCATCACAAGCAAAGACAGTGTGCCAGATGACAAGAGCACCAGGCAGGAAGAACTGTCTTTTCACTTCTGTTTCCAAGCTACTCACTCCCCTCAGTGCCCTGAGGGACTAGGGCATGAGGCCTAAACACAAAGAGAGTGAAAGCATATTCATGTCTCTCTCTCTTTTTTTAAGACACAGTCTCACTCTGTAGCCCAGGCTGGTCCTGAACTAACAATCAAACCCAGGCTCCTCTTTGACTCACGGCAATCCTCCCGCCTCAGCCTCCTGAGTGCTAGATTACAGGCATGCGCCACCATGCCCTGCTTATGTGGTGCTGGGGAATCAAACCCCAGTACTTAGCGCTTGATTTAGAGCTTGCTAGGCATACACTTTAACCACAGAGCCATTCCTCGGGCCATGTCTCTCCTTCTAGCCCATGAGTCTAAGGGAACGCTTATGTCAAGCCTGAGTTGGAAAGATGGGAAGGTACTTGCCTTAAATTGGAAAGATGTTTGTGGGTAGAGGTGCAGGTTATGGTAAGTGATGCACTTTTAATATCAGGAACTGACAATCCCAATATCCAGCAATCTAAGGTGACTCTGGGGAAAACCTGAATCCTTTCTGAGGCATTCCCTGGGGGCAGGAGGGAGATTTAACAACGCTTGATGGAGGACAATGGTGAGAGATGGGATAAGCCTGCTTCACCCTGACTCTGCACTGTCTGGTGACCTAAGCAACCGCGACCTTCTTGTCTATGGTTTTTTGCTCATTGTGCACATCACATCGCTCACTCATGAATTCTTTCCAGCATTCAAGTTTCACCGTTCATGACCCCATTTCCAAAAGTCTTTCATAATGTCTCTGAATAAATTAATATTTTCTTCTGTGTTCCGATAGCCCTTAAATGCAAGCAATCATATAGTACTGTATTGTACCTACAAGTAGTCAGTCTCTTCTGCAACTGTTACAGTCTTCAGAATATGCATGGTGTCTTACTGTTTTTATTCCCTATACTCAATGAAGTATCTTGCTCAAGATGCTCAGTAATTGCCAAGTAAAATGCTATGAGTAAACTGGTAAGTGAAATCAGCCGCACATTCCTGGACCTGTTGCGTCCAATGTATCCCCAGTGCTTCCGAAGGATAAATCTAGAAAACCTCCCCCAGGTAGCAGATGCTGTTTCTGCTTTCCTGAGGGCTTACCAGGAAAGAGTTCAGACAAATCTGACACAGCTAAGTACCCAGAAACGTGTCATCCTTGCGTGAAGCAAACACCCACTGTGCTCTCAGTATGTGTCAGGCCTTAGAAATGAAAGATACAAAAGACAACGGCTGCCCTATTCTTTTAACCAGATAACAACTGTGTGAAATAGACTTCAGTTTGGAAAATGCATGAATGTTATTTGCTGAGAGCACCAGCTGCTTAAATTCAGTTGTTAGAACTATGGATAAGGGTTTCCAGGTACACAAAATAAAGATACAGATATGAAAATGGTCACAGTCTGAAGACACTAACGCAAGATCTGATTCTATCACTGTAGTGCCAAGGATGGTGCTTCACACTGTTGAATAGGGAAGGAGGCAACTTGCAAAGCAAGTCATTTATTGGAAAAATAAGGACAGATCATGCTAGCTCAGTGGTGTTCTAAAATGAGTTGCGAACCAGAGCTCTTTGCCTAGGTGTTTTTATGGGACTCTGAGAGGAATTTAGCCTGACTGGGGGGTTTTTGTTTCTCTTTCTCTTTTTCACCAATCACACCTTTCCACTTCTGCTGTATGCAAGCACTGGCCTGTCATGTGCATGATGATCATGTACTATCTATACAAGCCTTTGACCCATCACAGGTTTGCCGATGGTTTTTTTTTTTTTTTTTTTTTTTTTCCAGGTAAAGCTGGAACTGCATGCACTCTCACAGCACTGTCTATTCATTTAAAACATCTGGACCTAGTGGTGCCTTCCCAGACTTTCTGTCCCCTTTCTCTAATCACAAATTTTTGTCTTGATTGTAATACTTTCATTTTGATCCATAAACTCCAATCTCTTAGACACTCCAACTTCTGTTTCAACACCAACACCAGGCCCTTCCACAAATATCTTCGTTTGAGAGTAAAACATGGTTTGCATGCATTCTGGTCCGGCCACTGATTTAATAATGGTGTGTCTCAAACTCGCCCTCAGCAGACAAGCATTATCATAGCCCCAAAAGGCTTTAATTTCTCTCAACATGGCTAAACTTGAGACATGTTTCTCTCTATTTGAGCTGATCTTAAACTTGATCCTAGAATACTTATGATCCCAGATTATTTACCGATTACTTGAGACATAGATCCCCCAGTCACTTTCCAGCTTCACAACCCAGGAATGTTTTTCTCTAAGGATCTATTAGCCATCCCTCTGAAGTCCAGCCATCAAGAGAAGTAGGCCACAGCTATGGTAAAGCAGAACTTTCAAAAACAGTCATTTGTAAATATAGCCAATCTAATCACGTAATCAACCATGCCCCTAAACTCACATCTGCCACTAACTCACTCAGGGTATATTAACTCTGCTGCTTTTTGTTTCACAATGTCTGAGTTCAATTTCTTTTCCCTCTTGCCATATTCCTGATTAAATATTCCTCATCTCTTTAAATCATCCAGTGCATTTTTGTTTGACATTTCTGCATCACATTTCAAACAAGCCATAGTGCTAACAATAGCTGTGGTTAGAGAAAAAAGTTACTCAGTACCATTTGTTAATGGTTTAAATCAGTGGATAACCAAGTTCACTTATTCTTCTCAAGAGACATTTGGCAAAGTTTATAGATATTCATGGTTATCAGAGCTGGGGGAAGAGGGACAGGTTACCTGTTGTCATTAATGTGATAGTGGCCTGGGATATTGCTGAGCATTTTTATAATTGAAAGGGCAGCCTCTAAACACAAGGAATAATTGGTTAACATTTTACTAAAGTGGTGATTGGGAAAACTTGCTATTAATAATTAGGATCCTAAAAGCATTCTTTTTCGAGGCTTAGCCAAGTTAAAGAAATTAAGTTATGCCAAAATGTTCACATTCTAATCGATTATAGATCCTAAAACACAACAAAAGTAGGGAACTGAGAAATCACTATAAACAGCTCTGGAGGAGAATACTACTGAGAAACAGGAGGAGACACAATAAAATTTATAAAATATGAAGTTAGACATTAACACCAAACATATTTTGAAAACAAGAAATCTACAAACTGACCACAAAATAAATGAAGAAATACAAGATATTTAATTAAATCTTAAGTTTGCCATTTAATATTTGAGACCAAGATAACTCATCCAACACCATTATTTTTATGAGAATTTAAGATCCAGTTAATCCAATTTGTGGGCTTGCTGAGTCACTTTGGATTCATAATCTACGTGAAGGTATCTCCTAGTAAGAAGGTAATTAGATGCTTAATTAGTGTAGATTGACTAATGAATTGCCCCACTGCCTTTACCTGCTTTATAGGTTCATCTCGGTCAATTTATTTACACAATAGTAGTGATGATTAATCCAACACAGAATGCCATCACCTATTGATAGCTCATTGACAGAGCAATGGCTCTTCACGTAGCCCATCCCCTCCTCAAGAAACTTATTCAACTAGCAAATGCTCACTCAGTGCTGAAAAATTAATGTAGCAGGTGTATGATTTCATTCCCATTCATTCAAAAAGAAGCTATTGTAGCAATACTAAGGAATGAACAAATTTACTTCATTGTGATGCATTGATCTCATTACATTTGGAAAAAATACAGGGCAAGAATAAAACATTTTTCCCCTTGTGCATATAGCTTAAGAACTTGTAGAAGGACAATTCACTTTAATGTAATTTTACAGAGCTCAAATGCAAAAAAAATTGACTTTGTTCGTAATGGCAGAGTTATATTCTAGTGCATTTTATCAACTACATATTAAGTAATAGGTATTAAATACCATGCCTTATTTTTATTTGTACTGCATTTAGGCCTTCTGTGATTTATATATCTTATACCTTCTTAGCAATATGCTCCAGATTACCTGAGTTTCCTCAAGAGAGTCTAAATTTAAAAATACATTAGCATATGAGACATAAAAGTATGAAATTCCTTCTGCTTCTACTCAATAGCTCATTACTAAATCAGTAAGCAAAGAACTTTTCAAATCACAATGGACTTTCCCTCCCAAATTTTCTAAACTAACTTTTTCTTAAGATTGACTTGCTAGCTATAAATTGAATGTAACTTGAGTTTATGAAATCCTAAGAAATGAAGACTACTATGGTCCATCTCCTATTACTCTGAGAAGTTGTATTCAAATTCCTTTCCCTCTTTATGAGCTGCACAGGGTGCATTTTGGTTAGTTGAACATGATATTCTTGCTTTAGCTCCTTATTATTCATTTCTCAATTTTTATCCTAAAATTTCAAGTCAAGGAATAAAATATCCAAAGTGCTTGTCCTCTCTAATGCGGATCTGAAAGGGGACACACCTGGTATGCCTTCAGTGAGGTAGAGATCAAGACATAATGCTCAGAAGAACTTCGTATTTAGAAGAAAAGAATTATGAGGAGCAGCAAAGACACAAGATTACCTTTTACAATAATCCTAAAAGGGGAATGAATGATATGTTTGACACTTCATCTAAAAGAGAAAATTTTTCTCATTGAGGAATTCTATATAGACTTTTGAAAGAACTTCTCTAAACCATTTACTACTGGTTACAGATCCTTAGCTAACAAAAATCAGCCTGTTAAATCAATTAGAAAACAACGCTATAGGAAATGTACTAACAGTTCACATTAGTGATTCTCAACCCTGATTGCATTTAAGAGTCATTTATGGAACTTCTGAAAATCCCCATGGCCAGAATTTTTCCAAATAATTAAATCTAAAATATCCAGGTGGGGACCTAAACATCAAGTTTTTGTTGTTGTTGTTGTTGCTTAGTGGCAAAATGCTTCTTTTCCCCCCTTTTTATTGACATGTATACATTATGTACATAGTGTTTACATTGAACTTGAGTATTTTGTGCAAATATATATCTCGTCAAAATTATAAACCTTCTTCCCTTTTTGAACTGGCCACATCCTCCTCCTCCTCACATATCTCACTATCCCCTGTTTTAGTTCTATGAAATGGCTGTATTCTAATATTAGAGAAACCATTCAATATTTGACCTTCTGTTTCTGACTCACTACACTAAACATGATGGTCTCAAGCTGCACCCCCATCTGTTTACAAAAGCCTTAAACCTATCTGTCTTTATAAACGGGTAGTATTCCACAGTGTACATATACCAAAGTTTATGTATTCGTTGGTCTGTTGATGGGAATTTTGGTGTCTTCCACATTTTAGGTATTGTTAATTGTGCTGCTATAAACATAGGTATACATGTATTTCTTTTCTTTGATGCTTTTAATTCTTTTAGAAATATTCCCAGAAGAGGTATCACTGAATCAAAGGGAATATTCATTTTCAGACCCAAGAGAAATTTCCACACTACTCTCCATAGTGGTTGTACCAGTCTACAGTCCCACCAACAGTGTAAGAGGGTTCCTTTCTTCCCACAGCCTCGCCAGTACTGATGACTGTTCGAGATCTTGATATAGGACATTCTCTCTGAGGTTTTATGGTATCTTAGTGATGCTTTGATTTGTACATCTCTAATGGCTAAGGATGGAGAACATCTTTTCATGATTCTAGTGGCCATTTAAACTTCTTTATCTAAGAACTGCCTATTTCTGTTGCCCATTGTTTAATCAGGTCTTTCAATCTGAGAGGTCTGTTTTTCTTCAGTTCCTTGCATATTCTAGTTATTAGCCTTTTATCTGAGGTACAGATGGTGAATATCAGGTATTTTTAAATGCTCTCTCAGGTAAGAAATGTACATTCTCAAGACAATAGTCATTATACAACAGAGTTAAGAGGAGCATCTTAAAGTATTTTCAGAATTGATAGCTAAAGAGAGATAAATGTTACACTTCATATATAAAATTTTCAATGAGATTTAAAGCTGCTAGTAAAATAGATATATTTTAAAATTTTTATTCATTTTTTACAATGCTACAATAAAACTTTCAGATCTTCTCAATGTATATGTATCTACTTTGGGACAATATGATTTGCCTCAACCATTTATAAGACACTGTAATACACAGTTAGCTACTCCTAACTCATTCAACTTACTGTAGGTAGAATAGAGAATAATTAGTAACTATCTAGTCAATTTTATTTCCTCTAAAGCAAAAAAGTAATACGAAATTTGACATAAAATATCATAGGATAGCAGACAAAAAATTTTGGCTGCCTGTTTTATAATGAAATAGCATGACCAGTTACAATTCATTAAAAAATATTTGAGCACCAATTTAAGAATATGGCACAACGGTAAGCCCATAAGATACAGTAACCAAAGACACTGCTGCTATCCTCATTGACTTACAAACCAGCTTGATCATCTATAAATCAGGACGAAGATTATAATCTCATTTTCACGCTCACCTAAACCCCAAATATCATTAAAATATGGCAAACAAATCAAGCTGTACATGAGTTATCATTTGCCCATATAATTTCAGATCAGGATGATCATTTATCTATGCCTTTTCCTATAACTTGTCTTTTAAAAAGTCAAGGCAAAACTGATAATAAAAACATTACTACTTGAACTTGTGGAGATTTATGGTAAAAAGACAATTATCATTTCTTCACCTCTCCCAGGTTTCTTGTTTCTCTTGCTTTTATTCAGTTATTTTAATGATTATCATCCATGTCATCATAATTGTTGCTGACAAAACTATTAAAGTATGGTCTCTAATGTATATTTCATTAAAAAAATCTGAAAGAAAACTATTGGAAAACGATTGACATTTTAAATATTTTTATTTTATTATTTTTCTGAAAAAAAGGTAATTAGTGTTAACTATTACTGTTTTAATGATTTATAGCCCAGTACCATCGTGAATTTATTTTTTATTGTTATTGAAAGCTTTTATAGAAATTTTACATGCTGTGCAGAAACTTTTTATTTGACATGATCCCATTTGTTAATTCTGGGGATAATTTCTTTTGGTTTTGGTGTCTTATTACAAAAGTCTTTGCCTACCCCTAAGTCTTTTAGATATTTGCCTAATTTGTCTTCTAGAAGGTTCAGTGTTTCACTTTTAATGTCTAGGTCTTTGATCCACCTTGATTTGATTGTGGTGAATGTTGACAGATGTGCTACTAGATTAATTCTTCTACATGTGGATGACCAATTTTCCCAGCACCATTTGTTGAACAGGCTATCTTTTTTCCAGTGTATGCCTTTGGCTCCTTTATCGAAGATTAAGTATTTGAGGGTACTTGGGTTTGTCTCTGCATCCTCAATTCTGTTCCACTGGTCTATCTGTCTGTTTTTGTGCCAGTACCAAATTGCTTTTACATCTGTTGCTTTATAGTGAAGCTTGATATCTGGTATTGTAATGCCTCCTCCCTTGTTCTTGTTACTCAGGATTGCTTTGTCTATTCTAGGTCTCCTTTGGTTCTATATGAATTTAAGAGTTATTGTTTCAAGTTCTTTGAAGAAACTTCTTGGTATTTTGATAGAAATTGCATTGAATCTATATATCAGTTTCGGCAGTATAGTCATTTTGACTATATTTATTTTGCCTATCTAAGAACAGGGGATGTCTTTCCATTTTCTGATGTCACCTATAATTTCTTTCTTCAATGTAGTGTAGTTTTCTTCATATAGGTCCTTCACTTCCTTGGTTAGGTATATTCCTAGGTATTTAATTTTTTGCTGTGCTATAGAGAATGGAACTTTTTTGAGTTCTTTCTCAGTAAGTTCATTGTTAGTGTACAGCAAAGGAAATTATCAACACTGTAAAAAGAGAACCAAAAAACTGGGAACAAATATTCACCACCAACACCTCAGAGAGGAGGCTCATAACCAGAATATACAAGGAACTGAAGAAAAGTAAACCCACCAAAATCAAGGATCCTATTGAAAAAATGGGCAAATGGACTGAAGAGGCAGTTCATTCATGAAGAAGTTCAAATGGCCAATAAATACATGAAAAGATGTTCAAGATCCCTAGCCATAAGAGAAATGCAAATTAAAATATCGGTTAAGATACCATCTCACTCCAGAGAGAATGGCTTATACCAACAACTCAAATAGCAATCAGTGTTGGTGAGGCTGTGGGGAGAAAGGAACCCTCCTGTACTGCTGGTGGGAATGTAAATTTGTACAACCACTTTGGAAAGCAGTATGGAGATTTCTCATACGATTGGAAATAAACAACCCCTTCAATCCAGTGATTCCTCTCCCAGGAATATTCCCAAAAGAGCTCAAAACAACACATAACAGGGTTACATGTATACCCATATTATAGCAGCACAACTACCAATAGCTAAAATATGGAAGTCACCAAAATGCCCATCAGCAGACCAATGGATACACAAACTGTGTTATTTATACACAATGGAATACTACGCATCTATGAACTGCAACTGCATGGAGGCTTTTATAGGCAAATGGAGGAAACTTGAGAACAACATGCTTAGTGAAGTGAGTCAGAAGTAGAAGGTGAAATATCGAATGGTCTCTCTGATATGAGAAACCCAGATCACAATTATCTCATGGAACTTAAAGTGAAAAATAAAGGGAATCAGAAGGGTGGGGTTGGGGATGCGGCGGTTAGGGGGAGGGTCAAAAGGAGAGAGGGGAAGGCCTTGCTACCTTGACAAGATATGTGTGTGCACAAAATGCTCTAGGTCAATGTAAACCTTAAATTTTGCAGTTATACATATCAATAAAATAGGGAAAATTTTTACATGCCATTCTAAATTTAATATTCTATATAGTTTTTAAATTTTTAATCACAGAATATGTTAAAACATTTTTATTGTCATTAAGAGCATCAACTTCATTTGTAATAATACGTAACTGAAATTTTTAATGACAGAGCACTTGAAAATCTTCAGAATGATAATAAATGTACCAGTTCCCTTTTCATCTTTTCATCGAGATAAAATACAGGAAGGGGTTTAGTGTGGGTCACGGCTTTCCAAGGTTTCTGTCCATGGTTAGTTGGCAAAAACAGCGGTGGAGAAAAGCTGCTGAGTTCATGGGATCCCGAAAGCAGTGAGAGGGGAGAAGTGGGAATAAGGACACTCTCTGCTCACACCCAACCCAGCCTGAACAGCACAGTCAGCTCTGACGTCATGAGCAGACAAATCCATGGGTAAACATAGCAACCCCATGATTTAGTCATCCTCCAAAAGCCCCATTGCTGGACATGAAATTTTAGGGGAAATGTTAGGCTTTAGGTCTAAACCACAACGACGATCGATGTGTATGCACCATTTTAGACCTGACACGCATAAGAGAATACAAAAACAAGTATCCTAGTCCTTTTGGGCTACCATAGCAACATATTACAAACTGGGTGCCTTACAAGTAGTAGAAATTTATTTTTCATGGGTTTTTTGATGAGAAGGATGGTGATGAGAAGTCTTAAAAAAAGATGTCAACACTTGTAGTATCTGGTGAGGGTTTGTGTCTGATTTACAGGAGACTGTAATTTTTCCTCACATGAGATGAGGGTCAAGAAAGCTCTCCCATGCCTCTTTCATAAGGTGTTAATCCCACTGATTGAGTTTTCACCCTAATAACCTTATCTTCAACCAAAGAGCACAAGGACTCTTGTTAGAGTACATGCTCTGGAAGATGTCTGGAGGTGAATAGGTAATGTTCGCGCCGAGATCTGAATGATAAAAATTCAGTCATGTAAAATTCTCAAGCATAAATAAATACAAGAAGAATTAGAAAAATATCACATTCCTGGAAATTCTTAATTACCTAGAACAAACATTTTCATAAAGTCAGAGACAAAGAGTGCGGAGATCGGATGTGACTAATATTTTCTCTGAACTTTTAACCAAAGATGCAAGTGGACTGAGTATTAGATAATGTGATTAAAATCTGTGCTGTACTTTCCTATTACCATAAAATTTTACCATAAATTTAGGATGATGTTAAACTTTTCAAATTTATATTTTTGTTGTTGTCAATGATAATTTGTGGAGACTGGCCTAAGTGGTTTAGTATTATAGTCAAGATCCCAGTCTCCTGCAGATACTAAGGGGAAGATCTTGAGCTAGACTCATTTTCTTTGCCTCAGAACCATGTGTTTTAAAATTGACGATACAGGGACTTCAGCTAAGAGCCTAACATACAAGTCTTCAACAAGTAGATATGAACAAGTGAAAGATGAGGGAAGTTAAAAGTAAAAGAAAAGGGGGATGGAGAGAAAGAGAAAGGGAGAAAAAGAAAGTGAGCATGCACACACATTTTAATTTGCGATTATGTTAAATGTTATATGTATAAAGATCTCGATAGTAATGAAAATGACATTATTTTAGTTTTGCCATGTAGTTTTGCATAATCTACTGAAATTCTTTTTTCTGTCTATAGTCCTCTAAGACACAATATCCCTCGATTTTAACCTGCATGACATATTTAATGAAGAATTTGAAATCTTCCTCAGCATGAACACTTAGTAACAGAGTTCACATCAAATTCCAAACACAATCCTCAAGAGCTGCTGAATTTTTCCTTTGTGTTTCTCTCTGATTTCAAACTCTGAGAGGACTTCCTGCATTTTACGCCGATATGCTCAGGGAAGATTATCATGAGGACCAAAATTCTGCATTTAGAATTCAACTCCAAAAAACATTAAGATAGATGAATTTTGAACCCAGATAAAGGAAACAGTCCAGAAGGCAGGCTTTGCACTGAAAGACCCAGTGCCCTTTCATTCAGAGTCTAATCAAAGCAGGGAAAGGAGAGTTAAGTAGGAGGTTTGAGTCAGAAAACTCCTTATTCATGTCATATTCATGTAAATCACATCTATCTATCTATGGTGTTTTACGGCTAAAAACAAAGTTTAAAACCATGAGACAGTAAATATGAAAGCCCTTGTAAACTGTAGCATGATTTACTAACTTCAAACATTACTACAGCTGTTTCTAGGATCCGGTGAATATTTAAATGTCTGCTTAATTAGATAATGTGTCTCAAGAATACGCATTGTTCCAAATCAAAGATTCATTTCTATTTCTACTATTCTGTACAATAAGCACATTTAAAATGCTGTTCCCACAGGGATTCATTTTAGTGGAGGAAGCAGAAACAGTTGGCTAAACTTTTCCATCACCAATTTAATTCACATGGGATCAAGCCAGTCAGTCATCTTTTGAAGAAAATAAATTCACAAAATTTTCTGGTTGTTATGAGAATATCAACATGTTTCCTGTCTGTCTTTGCAGGATGCAAAGACCCTAAGGACCCCAATTTGATTATCCCACATGAGTATTTAATTCCAGGTTATAGCAAAATACCAAAGGGATATTGAAAAATAAACACTGTCAACAGGAATCCAGCTTATTTCAATTATTATTATTTATTCTGAACAATGGCACACAACTACAGGACACCGTACTGACTTAAGGGATGCATGCTTCTTATGCGCCAGGCACTGGTCACCACCTCGCACACTTGTTCCACTTATTCCTCATGACAACATTATGGACTAAACTCTCAATTCTTTTTTCACAACTGTGGCCAAGAGGCAGAAAGCCACCTGCCCACAGATGTTTTTAGCTTCAGTGAAGTAAGGCAGGGGAGAAAAGAGAATACATTTTGAAACAAATGCTGCTAAAATCAAGTAGCCTTTTGTGTGCTGCGTAGCTTCTTTTGCCTCTCTGTGTCCACATCTCTTATGTTTGTACCTTATTTGATCACTGATGCCTGTACGGGCAAGATCAATGAGCTTCTAATTGGATTTGGAACAATCAGCAAACAGGAGTGAACTAAAAACATCACAGTATTTGTCTTCTGGTTCCTTCCAGAGAGGTTACTACCACTGAGGTCTCCCCTCTACTGAAAGCTACAGCTGCTGTCAAATGGTGCGGTCTGCTCTAGACTCCAAGACTTTTCTTTTCTTCCTTCATCTACTCCTAGTACATAATTCTGTGCTATTATGCTCACTGAGGCATTTTACTGTACCTGTTATTTTTCCCTAAACTTTAGTCACATCTTTGCAACTAATTTTTTTGTAAAACATTTCTCAATTTATCCCTCCCTCCAAGAACCTGTGCAGTGCATTAATTTGTCAATCCGTTTAAGTGTGACTGGACAAAAAAGTGTCCTCTGCTCTTCAGGCCTAGAATATAAATTCTCTAGCAGTCCAAATGGACATTTCTTTCACAAGCCTATGTAAAAATTATTTTTCATTTTTGTGGGATTTTTTTTCAAGTCAGGAATGGAACTCTCAAATAAAACAGTCTTTTTATTCTAGTAGTAATCACTGGGTCTATTAACACACCAGGAGTAGTAAGCATCACAGCAGTCACTAAGTCTTCAAGCTAATCGTTGAGCTCTTTGAATTCAATAACCCTTCTGGGAGCCTTGGCTCAGATGTCATAAATCAGACACTCAGCTTAATTAAATATAAAAATATCTGATGTCATCCAGCTGACAATCCACATAGTTGACTTCCTGGAACCAGGTAGTAAAATAAATCTAGAAAATTCAATCTTATGATAGAGAAACATACCAGTTGTACACTACCCTTCAATCTGGTCATCATAAACAGTGCATGTTGATTATACTTTATTTATTATGTAATTATTTTGTTTTACAAACTAATACAACAATAAAAGCAATAATCATGGAGGGAAGTTTCACAGATTTTGTGAGAAACCTGATACTGTTTAATAGGATGCCACTCAAATGACTGATGTCTATTTTTTGTTATACTGTCTATTTAGATATTTCCTTTCCTCTATGTTTTTTGGTGTTGCTTGTCTCTCTAGCTGAAATTCGGGACATGTAAAAAGAACTGAAAACAAGGGAAATCAACTCAAACATTGTGAGGACAGAATTTCAGACCCTGAAGACAAGGCTGAGGAAACATGCTATACTAAGGCACAACTACAAAATTAGTATTGAGCAATATATCTTGATACAACAGATGACGGCTGACTCAAAGAGAACAAGCCTCAGAATTATGGGTGTGGGAGAAAGAGCAGAAGTTAGCACCAAAGGTATAAAGGGTTTAATCACTAGAATCATGCAAGAAAAATTTCCAAATCTAGAAAAAGAAACTAATTTTCAGGTACAAAAAGCTTATAGAACACCAAACAACCTCTACCAGGCATGAGACTTGCCACAACATATCATAACCAAAACCTCAGAAATTCAACATAAAAAGAAAATATTAAGAGCAGTCAGAGAAAAACAGACATTATTTTACCAAGGGAAATATTTTTAAATTAACACAAATTTCTCGGTGCAAACTTTAAAGGCCAGAAGAGCCTGGAGCAAAATCATTCAAGCTTTATAAGACAGCAAGTGCAAAGTCAGGTTCTTACATCCAGCCAAATTTTCCCTGAAAATTGAAGGGGAAGTAAAACTTTTTCATGACCAAGAATCCCTAAAGAAATTTGTGACCACTACAGAAAATACTTGAAGGAATCTTAGAGAAAGACAAATCATAATTAAGAAACTAAAAATACAGTCATCCATTTCTTCCTTACCATATACCACCTTCTTAAAAGTGCTAGTAACTCTTCTCTCTCCCACTCTTGGTTTTCCTCTAGTGAGGCCAGCTTCATAGATGCACTTCAGCACTTGGAGTTGAAGGGTGCATTTCATTTTATCATGCCTTTATATTTAAACTCTTTAGTGTCTTTGCTTAGAAACCTCATTGTCTCATCATCAAAAAGAGTGACAGCATATACAACTACCAGTGAAACAGACACCAGAAACGGGTTTCTCCCTGAACTTTAATTTCATAGAACAATGTCCAGAGATAAATACATAATGCATTGACCTATTTCAGCAATTAGCATTTAGAGAATGTCTGGGAGCACTCCTGGACTATCAAGAAGCACTGACCAAAAGTAAAAAGTCTCCTCCAGTTCTAACTCTACCACTATCTTGATATGTGACACCAGAGCTTCCACATGATGAAATGACAACCTTATTTGAGTGGCCTTGCTGTAAACTGATTGTCCTATTTTAAAAAGTGATATATGTATAAACAGTAATATCTAAAATCTTGTCATACTTCATCTTGCAGAAATCAGTCAGAAATTATTTTTAATGATAACGATCCTCAATGTTTAAAAGTGAAGCCAACACGCAATAGTTCTTTTAAACTACACATGCTAATTCTTTGCATTATCTGGAGTAGTCAGCAAGGAAGGTGACCCCTCCGGTGGTCTTCACCTTCTGTTATTCACCGCATCACATCGTTCCTTCCTTTGATGATCAGGACTAGTAAGTGTATTCCATGCAGCATTACAGAAAAGGTATCAATGTTACTTCTAACGTTAGCTCCTAAAAGCCACTGGGCTTCTGTCTCACTTTGAATAAGAGATACCAGATGTAATATGAAAAGGACCCTCAAGCAGCTCAACAGGATGACTCATGTGCAGAGGCACTGAGGTTTCTGACTGCCGGCCAGCACCCTTCACTGGGTAACACGTGGTTAGGTCAGTCTGATGGCAGGCCTTCTTGGCCCAAGTCAAAACCTGAGGTGACTGAGGTTCCAATTGAACCTCCTGAGAACTCAGAAGCAAGAGTCACCCAGAAATATCACCCACAAAGTATTCTAGATCCACAGAAACTGTGTAAAATCATAAATGTTTGATATTACAAGCCACAAAGTTTAGAGGTATTTTTCTACAAACCAAAAGCATAAAAATACTCATCCACATGATCATCCACCTTATATGAGGACTGAATGCATGCAGACCCTTTCTCCCCTGTTGTGGCACACATCCAGATATTAAAGTACAGGAGCACAGAACAAGTAGGCAGCAGCACTTCGATAATACATCTTAATAATGGCACACATTTAAAAAATAAGCAATGTTCTAAGATGATGTGCCCAGAGCTGCACTCATACTTACCACTTTAAAGCCCATCTGCAAAATATCCTCACCCAAAACAAAATTGTTTATTAAACTAAACACCATATTTTAATGTATTAATATCAATTAGAGTATCCCATGTTATTATATTAGTATAATTAAAATATTGGTGATATCATTATATTACCAAGTAGTTAAAAACTGTGAGTTAACGGCATGCCATTGACTTTAGTTAACGGGCAAAATTCAGTCATCTTATCTCAGCTGACAGGAAAATGAACACGTTAGACAGGTAAGAAGGACATCTGCCTAAAATATCTCCAAGGACTAGCAGTACATTGAAAGCAAATGTGAATCTCTTCAGCTGCAGACATTTCCAGTGATTGTTAATTGTAATGTTACCATCAGCCATGACTATGTTATAGAGTGTGTAAAAACATGGACATCAGCAGAGGCACCAAAAGCTAGTAATACCCCTTCTGGCCCTCCTATCTTACATAAAAACCATTGCCTCACTAAAACTTCTGATCAATATTAAAATATAATAAAGTTAGAGAGGATGTTTATTCCTGGTATTACCATATTTGCAAGGTTAAAATTGTAACAAATGAAATGAAAAAAATCACATGTTTAAAAAGATGTGGGTATCCACATAATTTATTGAGTTAAACTTCTTAAAAATTGTTTTCTGTATTAAATTGCAATATAATAATAGGAATAAAGTGACATTGATTTCTTAGTATTGATATGAATGTCTCCTAGGAAAATAGCTTAAATGATTTGAAGTACTGAACAGTACTTTAAAAAAAGATTATAATTGCTTACAAATTATCCTTTTCCAAAAGACAGAGTTTTCTTTTATATAAGTATACCAAATATTTTTTCAGAGTTATAAGAACTATAAAGAAATGAAAAAATCCAAATCTTATATTTTTCAATAAATAAGTCGAATTTTACCAAATATAAAATTTATGAAGAGTAACAGTTTTGGCACGAGAACTCCAAACTAATTTTCTAAAACACCCAATTGTATAATGGTTAATTCATTCACTCTAGGTACTAAATATTAGCTACCATACAAAAATTGTGTTTGATATTTATTTCCACTGAATACTTGTATCCTTGTGTTTGTAAATTACTCAAGGAAAATGGAACTGGCCAAAAGTCTCAGACACGTAGCAATGCAGCAGAAATAAAATATCAAGTCAACAAATTTGCATTTAATCAATCCTATTTACTTTATTTATTGAAGTATCATGAAAATTATACTCTTGTTAATCAAGAAATTTAAGATATGTCTAGTAGTAACAAATCCTTAAATGAATTGATTACTTAAATAAAACTGGATTGGATTTATGCTTAATGTGATTTCCGAAGGACTGAAATATTTTACTCTGAGAAAACACTAGTGATATAATTCTATGAATCTTCTGCATTGGACTATACCCAATTCCTACATATTATGAACGTACCACTTCTCAGTTGAATAAGATGAGAAATAGTCTCCAGCAAGGGCTCTGACACTGTTTTGGTACAAATAACCTCCATCTGATTGCAAAATTAGCTTACTCTCATATTAATCTTTATAGTCTTCAGCTTTGAGCTATAGCTTTATTTCAAACTGTGGGAGAACTACATTTACCACGACCCTTCTGCCTCAAACCTTATAGTATAATAAATTGCATAACTATTTCTAAGAAAAATGAAAACAAATCTTCAAAATATTACTAGCTAAAAGGCATAAGACTTGGGTCCTGACATCAAGGAGATGGAAAATATAATCATGGATATTAAGCTAAATTATATAAAACAATTAAAGAAAATTAAGTGCTATGATGTATAACAGCATTTCCAAAATTATCCATGAGTTGTTAATAGATGTTTCATTAAAAAAAAGCCTTCCATGGTCAAATAGGTTTGGGAAATATTTCATAGCACATTACTCTCTTGGCAATTCACAATTCCATTAGCATATTAATGACTAAAAAGATCTGCAGTAAAGAAAATTGTTATACTTTTTATTAACCAAAATACTCAGAAATTTGTTGGTCATGAAAGTATTTGTTAAAATTTTCCTTTTTAAACCATAGAATATGCAAAAATGCAGAAAGGTGAAGGAAAAAAATAACTCAATTACATATTACATTAATTCAAGAGATTAATATCCTGCCATATTTGATTCAGGTTTTAAAATCTGAATAATAATAAAACATCTTTTATACAGTCAAGCACACCTGATATTTCCTTTTTCCATCTGTCTCTGTTACCAATATTCTGCAAATCTCTATGTTATTGTCCACCATTTTATAATTTTGATTCACATATTTGCATCAACAAATATATCATAAGGTTTATTTTTAATTGAATTCAATTTATGAAAATAATCATTTTTATACTTACTGATTTGTAAGTTTAACACTTTGTTTATGAGATTTACCTAGGAAAATATATGTAGATTTTTTTCTATCATCAGGGAATTATATTAATTCCATACATAGAACACACAAATATGATTTGTTTTGTTACTTGTAACCTTATAACTCAGAGTAAGAATTAACTTAAGATATTGTACCTTTATCTATATGACAAGGCTGAGTTAGATCCTTACTCTGCAACTCAGAGTCTTTGTACGCTAGTGAGTTATTTGTCTCCTACTGGATTCAATGCCCACACATGTAAAACAATGACTCAGCTTTTTCGCATGGTTGTGACATTTGGATTATACAGAGAACAAGGCATCTACATCATCAGTTCTAAATGGGGCACATATGTTACTCACTGACATTATTCTCCTGTAAGAAAAATACTATGTTCATGTTTCTTTGTACCTAATATAACATTTTGTATTATGTAGATCTTTTTAACATTTTAACTTTTTTTTTTTTTTAGATGGGGATCTTGCTAGATTACCCATGTAGGCCTTAAACTCATGATCCTCCTGCCGTAGCCTTATGACTATGTGTTATTACAGGCATGTGACACCATGTCCAACTGGAATTCTATCTTTTCTTGTCATCCTAATACTTTATTAAGGTTTTCTTTGTATTACATTAAATAATGCTCATCTCATAAAAGAAAACTGAAGAATTAACAGGAAAAAGTTGTTAGTGACTTGAACAGACAGCATGCATTTGCCCTACAATGACTGAATGCTCATACTTAACACACAGTATTTCACATTGTCTTAATACATGTTCATGCTCACTTGAATGTGACATTAAAATGTTCTTAATTTCAAATTAATGAATCCTACATATTAACCACACAGTAACTATCAAAGATATTCATATTGTTTCCAATGCTTTACTGTTATGAATAATGTAGTGTGAGAATCTTTCTACTTCCCTGTTGTGTGTTGGCTGAGAAGTTCTGGAATACAAGTGTAGGTGAGAAATTACTAAATCGGGTGTGGCTTCATTGACTTTACTGGATATTCTGTTCGTCTCTGTCAATTGATGAATTAAGTTATGTGCCAAACAACAGATCCCAGGAATTTTCAGAAATTCCAAAATATGCAGGCATGTAGCTTTGCTTGCCTTGCCTGATCACTTGTCAGCGTGGTAAGTGTGAACTCACACTGTGCTGAAATACAATGTTGATTTCCCTTATTTCTGAAATTGAAACATATTTTATACATATACTAAGTATCTGTTTTTTCTATATCTCCTAATTGATTCTTTTTGGTCATATTCACTGCAAATAATTTCCCTGATTTACAGTTAACCTTTCAGTTTGTTTGTAGTGATTTTTGTTGGACTTGTGAAATTTTTTTTATCAATTTAAAAAGCTTGTACCTTGGTTTCATATTGTTTATTTTGGTTTTGGTTAGGATCACTAAATTCCTGGGATATGGCAAACTGGGACAGAGAATAGAAGGTCAAATTTTAGATTATATTCTTACCCATTTTATTAATATGTATATTTGTAATATATTATGTTTCTATTGAACCTGAGTATTTTGTGAGCATATATATTATGTCAAAATTACAAGCCCTTCTTCTCTCTCCCTGTTTGACCATCCCACAGCCTCCCCTCACTGCTCAGAGATACTATTAAACTATTACATGATTTGATTTAAATCATAAGATTTAGCAACACAAAATCAGAGAAGAGGCTTTCTAAAAGAACCTATCGCACTAAACTCTGGTGAGGATTAAGTGAGAAATAAACGTAAAATGCAATGTACGGTCATATTGTGTAGTAGAGGATATTGCAGTAGTTTTAGATATTTATTCTAGCATTCTACCTCATTCTTATTGTATAATCCTTATTGTACAAGCCTTCCAATCTGGAATATAATCCCACCTCAACTCAAGAAATGAAGGTGGATTTTTTAATTGACAAAAGTGCATATAATTAACCTACATATCTTGTATCAAAATCTGCATCCATTGGGTAATGGTTACCTTAAAACTTAATTGACATTTCTTATCTCACAGGTTTAGCAATTTTTCCTGAGATTTCTTTTTTTCCCCCATTTTATTGATATGTATAAGTGCAAAATTTGAGGTTTATCAATTTTTTGTGGTTCAATCTGTTTTCGTCTATAAGTTTCATTTTTTACCTTGAAGACTTTGTACCACCTGCTGTTCATTTGTGCAAGTGTCACAAGACATTTTATGGTCCCAGCCGTATTTCCTGATCAACCTATGGCTTCCAATATGCCTTACATATAATCAGACTGTGAAATGAAATGAATCTCTTCAACTATGAATGAGAATAGTGAGACTTTCTCATAGCATTTCTAAAATATGTATTTAAAGGTGGCTATCATATTAGCGTGCACAGAGTAGGTATCCTAAGAAGTTGGAGGTAGTAATTGCAGTTTCTCTTGTTGCCCATGATAGCAGGAGTTATTGATAAAATCAATGGCTGTGAGATTGAAAAAATAAAACATACCCAAGAGAAATTTCTAGGAAACCTAGAATTGGACCCTTGATATACTACAAAGATGGGATTTAGAGACAAGGCCAACCTAGAGTTTGAAGGACAGTTACACAAGGAAATAAAAACATGTTGCCTCATGGCAGTGTTCTCAGAGAGGAGCTCCAGTCTGAGTAAACGTAGCAAATTAGGGGTCTTGTTAAGAATGCAGACGTGAGATTATAGACCTGTAAGCTAATAAACTTTCATGTGTAAACCAGCAACCCATAGTTTGCCACCTGCCCAGGTGATTCCGAGGCCTGGTCAAATTGGAAACACTGTTCAAATCAGTAAGAGTAGGAGATGAAAATAGGAATTCAGATATTATGCTCCTGCGTATGTTCCCAAGAGAAATAAAGTCAATATATGAAAAAGACACATGCATATCCATGTTTATAGCAACATAACTCAGCCAAATCCTGGAAACAGACTACCTGCCTATCAATAGAGGAGCAGTTAAAGAAGATGTGGTGCCTATATACAATAAAATACTATGCAGCCATAAAGAAAGATGGATATGAAGCTTTTGAACAGAAAAGGGGCCACCTAGAGTCAATAATTCACAGTAAAATGGAACAAACACAAAAGACTGACTAAAGACGGGTGTCCCTCTTATGAAATGCGTGAAAATAATGGCATAAAAAGGTCCCAAAATGAGTAATAGGGTAGAAAGAGGGGTGATGGTCAGCTTAAGAAAATGGTAATCGCTGAAAAAGATAACCTCTGAAAAAGGTGTGGACATAGATGTTCATTGATTATTGATTTGTCAAACTCCATGTCTCTAATGTGGTACAGAATTTGAAATTCATGAATATACAAAATAAGTAAAAAGACAGTTGAAATTGTAATGATATTTTTAAATTTCTGAATTATGTACCCTTTGATGTACTGAAGTGAGAGACGTGTTTGAATTTTTCCAGATTATTGTATACTTTTTGATTTGCACACTTGTAAGTCATTGTTGCCTTCTTCATGTTCAACACTGTTCAAGTTATGACTTTCCATTAATAAAGAAGAATTTAAATTAAAAAAGAGTTGGAGGTGAAGCTGGGAAACCAGGTAAAAATTGTATATGAAAGATGATACCATTTAATAGGTAAAATTTCTATTATCTTTATTTGCTTTCAGTTGCTTTATTTTGATAAAGAACTGGCCAGTCTTAGAATCATAGCTCAGATATCAAATTCTCCTTGCAGTCCATCTATCTGACAAGGCAATGCCAGGTTTGCAACCATACATCAGTCTCTATTCTCCCTACAATCCTCAGCTGCACCATTCTCCTCCTGCTTTCTGAGTGGAGGCTCCCTGTGAAAAGTAATATGTCTGGCACAGTTTTATGTAACACTAAATACCTTGTACACTGACAGAGCCCTCTTAATAATAAATCAAGGTAGAATAGCCTAGAACCCAGATTTACATAGTAACAATCCCTGGCCATTAAATATAAAACAGTTATCAATATATGCTTAGCTGTTGACTCCCCTCGCCAGCACCTGAAACACAGCAGATTGCAAAAACTATGCTGTCTATACTATTTAACAGCACTTTTACTTTAAAACAATTTCACCTGGATTCCAGTAGGTGTAAGCAAAAAAGAGAAAAGCACTAGCCAGACACGGAAACTACTTGGCTATGTTCAGAATTCTACACCGTGTGTGCATGGAGCTTTGTAGCTTCATTAATTCTATGATGAACAGAGAAGGGGAGAAATAATGAGAAATTGTACAATAACCTATCAAGAGATCTGAGCAGTGTGACAGTTTCTTTCTCTCATAATAAGTGTCAATTTCAGCTGAAAAGGCTCAGCTCGGCTGTGGCCACCAAGATCAACTGTATAGACACCTGAGATGAGTAAATCAGCTACAACACGCTCCGGAACAGGGGCGCATAGGGACACCATCTGGATTTTAAACCCATGGTGACTGTCTTGCAACATCTGTGAATCCATGTGTGATGAAACAAAATCAATCTTCAGGGGCCTAAAATGTGTCCTTATTATTAATAATAAATATAAGGCATTAATTTTAATATGGTCCTTAGTTATTTTTCCTTTTATTTGATAATTACATGACATGCATGCAGACATAAACTTAAAAAATCTGTAAAAGATATAGAGCAGCAAGTAAACCAGATTAATAAAACAACTCTTGTGTTACCATTTTATACAACATATTAACAATCTAGACAAAACTATAGTTTTTTTTTAAATAAGCTTTACATTTGTCAAGATTTTAGATATTGAAACCACTGCAACACTTATCAGCTTAAAACCATATACATTTGTCTGTTCGGTTTCTGTGGGTCAGAACTCATGCACTACTTGGCCAGCCAGATTCTTGCAAAGTTCTAATGAAGGTGTTAACTGGGGTCACAGCCATCTATCTTAAGGCCCAATTGCAGAGGGACCCACTTCAACCTCTCATGTGTAGTTGTTGGGAAGACTTAAGTCTTCGGTGGTAAGCTTTAGAGTACTTTTTAATTAATGCTAAAAAGAGACTCAGATGTCGCTAATTAATGCAATTAGAAGGCAAATGAAACACATGTCCAAAATATAGCATTCAGTTAAAGTAAGTGAATCAGAAAATCATTTCAGTAACATAATGCCAAATTATACGTTTTAGAAGCAATTGTCCCATTTGGCCTTTCATCTATGGAGGTCAATTCCTAAGTGCATTGTAGTAAGTTCTCAGTCTCTCACTCTGAATGACCTTCATTTCAGCTGTATGAATATGTTCACAAGACAATTGTCATCATGCTGCCGCGACCTGAAAGCTCTCAAAGGACAGAGTCTGCTTTGAAGTCAGTGTGGCCTCGTCCTGTGAAGGTTATGTGGTGGCTCCTCACCGGAACTTCAGTACAGCAAGCTCTGAGACACTCAGGAGTGCATTAGGTTTTTTTTGTTTTTTTTTTTTTTTTTTTACTCCTACAGAAAAAAGAAAAAAATGGCCACAAATGTGGCTTAAAACAACCTGAATGTTTTATCTGTTTTATCTTACAGTTCTGCAGGTCGGAGTCTCTAAAATCAGGGTGTTGGCTGAGCTACATTTCTTTGAGAGGTTTTGGAGAAGGGTACATTCCCTGGCTTTTCTAGCTTCTAGATGTCAGTTCTGCAATATTTATTCCTTCAACCAGTATCAACTGAACAAAAGATATTTAGAATTCTGTAGATACCAAGCTGAATGAAAGCTGGAAGTCTCAGATGTTGTGTTTACATTTTAGTGGAAGGAAGACCAGAACAAACCAGTGAAAAAATACATGTTTATTAGGAAAGTAATATACATAAAATGAATAAAACTAAGGCAGGAAGGAGGAATTGGAAATAATGTATGAGACGCCATTTTAAGTAAAATGCTTAGCAAAGAGCTACCTGATCTTATTATGAGGGAAAAGATACTGAATACAGTGAAAAAAAAAACAAATCAGGGCATCTGGAAGAACACTCAGGCATTGAAACTGAAGACGTCTTAACGCAGGATGAAGCCTGAGATGCCACAGTAAGGATGTCTTTGCGTCACTGGAGAAGGGAGAGGTCATAGAGACTACCCAAGTACACGTGACCTATTGTATCACAAGGACAGTGATGAGGACATGGCTTTTGCTATTAGATAGTCACCAGAAGTGGTTATATTTTAAAGGATCACCAACTTCTGGAAGAGAATATAACACCAGAGGGAAGGTCGTACTCCTAAAGAGTACCCCAAAGGCAATTTCAATTATGTACAAAGGAATTCATGCTGGTTAGGGTTAGAGCTATATGGTGCAGGTGCATAAAATTGCCTAGATTCTGAATGTATTGTGAAAGCAAAATGAACAGATTTAAAGAAAGATCAAATGACATGAGGAGGAAAGTCCCTTTCAAGGAGTTACTCCCAAGGAAAATGGTCGTTTTTCAAAACAGAAAGGAAAAGAAAAAGAAAAGAGAGAGCAAAGGAGAAAGGAAGGAAGTCTCCATTCAAGCTTTAAGTGGGAAAAATTTATATCAGAATGATCAGTTTTTTTCTAAAAAATAAATTCTACAACTTAGGGAAGTCCTTAGGTATAAGTTAAAATAATGGATCTAAGGTAAGCAAAACATGCACCAGACACTGGAGGTGGTGAAGGCAAATTGGACACATGTAGCTGCCTCAGCAAGATCTATATGAAGTAGTCTTTCTTTTATGATTCCAAGTTGATGCTGTAGCTCCTAACATTATTTCAGCATGATTTACTAATACCTAGTCCACACTTGAGTAAAATGGTATTCTTCTCTGAATGGAATAAAATTTCTCTTGAGTATCTGTTTTAATAAGCCCGCATGAAGGTCACATTTGCTGTCACTCCAGTGCCTCCAACTAAGGAAAAAGACACTACTAAACAAAGACACCAGCCTGGGTTTTGGGGTGAGGGGGAGGAGTCTTTTTCAACAAAGGTGCCAGAATTTGCTAATATTATTTACAAAGACCCATTATCGATTTTCTTTCAAAATGTTAACATTAAAGCATTGAACAAAATATAATTAATAATCATACAGATTATTCATCTACCCTTTGGTACATAAGAACATTTTACATGAGTGATATTTTTACTTTTTCTGTTGTTTCACAGCTATATCCTAAATCCTGAGCCACACCAAAATGAGAACAGATATTGAAATTTTTGTTATAGATTGCCAAGTTCTATTTTAATTCATCACTATGTTGATTTGTGTGTGTGTGTGTGTGTATGTGTGTCTGTGTGTCATTGGGTATGAAGCCTAGGTCCTTGACTCCAAGATACATCTCTGGCTTATTTGTAATTTTTGGTGACAGACAGTGTCCATCTGAGTTGCTAAATTGCCAAAGATGGGTAATTCTCCTGCCTTGGCATCCAAGAGACTTGGAATTACAGGCCTCAGCTTTAATTTCTAATTGCTCTAAAAATATAGCCACTTCCTCTGGACTCCCCCCACCTCTTCATCATAATCACCACAGTCCTTAGAGTCATCTGTAGCCCAAGCTGCCGCAATACTCTGATCTGATACTATGTTCACCTTTATGAAGTTCTAATCCTTCTCCTCAGAAGAGCAAAGACAGACATCTTAAAACTCAAATCAGGGGCTGGAGGAATGGCTCAGTGGTTAAAATGTTTGCCTAGCATGTGCTAAGTCAATCACTAAGTACCCAGGTTCGATTCCCCAGCACCACACAAGCTGGTTGTGGCGGTGTACGCCTATAATCCCAGCACTTGGGAAGCTGAGACAGGAGTATCGCTGTGAGTTCAAGGTCAGCCTGGACTCCATAGGAGTTCAGGACCAGCCTGCAGAGTGAGACCCTGTCTCAAAAAAAAAAAAAAAAAAAATCACCTCTCAATGGTTCTCAATTGTCAAAGGATAGTGAGGAAGCACCTGAAGGATTTACAGAGCCCGTGTCCACCTTTCCCATCCTCCACTGTGGCAGGACCCCTGTTCTCATTGTGTCTGCCTCTCTACCCCTTCCTACACAAGGCCTTTGCACAGGCTGACTCCCTGCCAGGACAACCTTCCCTCTCTTGCCCTCTAATGTTTATCCTTCAGGTCCCTGGCCATTCTCCCTTGCCTAGCCACCCTGCTTCACATCACCATGACCACACATCCCTGCTCTATGCTCTGGTAATCTCATGCTTCTCCAGTTCACAATAACCTTAAGTTAACATGCGTGATTATTTGATGAATGGCTATCTCCCTCACCAGGTGGCCCCTGAGCTTTCGTAAGTGACAGTTCAAACACAGATGTGCACTCAGTAACTATCTGATGATGAGCAAGTATTTCTATATAAATTATTCATAAAATAGAGAAGGAAATTTAATAAAAGATAACATATTAGAATACCTAAACAAATGAAAGATACACAAACAGCTAGACATTTAAATAATAAACCATAATAGGGGAATGGATAATTAGAGGTGAACAAGCTTGGCAGATTCAGATATTTTGCTTTTACTCACAAGCTATTCATTTTTTGACCTGCTGCCTCCTGGGCTCTGAAACACCTTATAATTTGTTTTGCTTTATGTAAACAACTAAACCACAATGGTAAATATTAGGATTTTTCTGATTAATGCTAAAAAAGAGATTCAGATGTCACTAATTAACACAATTAGAAGGCAAATGAAACACAGGTTCAAAAAAATACAGCCTTGAGTTAAATAAGTGAATCAGAAAATCTTTTCAGTGACATAGTGCCCAAAATTACAGGTTTGAGAAGCAATTGTGCCATCAGACCTTTTAACGTTGGAGGGCAATGCCCTAAATGCATTGCAAATATGTCCTCAGTCTCCCAGTCTGAATGACCTTGATCTCAGTTGCATGAATATGTATACAAGATAAAAGTTGTCACCACTCTACAGCATCTTTAAAGCTCTGAAAGGACAGAGTCTACTTCTAAGTCAGTGTGGCCTCCTCCTAGGGAGCAGGTGAGGTAGCTCCTCCTCTGGTCATCATCAAGACTAACAAGTACGGGAAGCTCTCAATTACTCAATGAGCAATAGAAATCAATGTTGCCTTAAATTATGAAATACACAAACATATGCATCCTACCCATTCATGAAGCAGATGCAGGTGGATCACAACTTCAAGGCCAGCTTGGGCAACTTAATGAGATTCTATCTCAAAATAAAATAAAAAGGACTGAGGCTGTAATTCAGCACTGCCTGGGTTCAATTTCCAGTACCAAAAAAAAAAAAAAAAAAAAAAAAAAAAAAAAAAAAAAAAAAAAAAAAAAAAAAAAAAAAAAAAAAAAAAAAAAAAAAAAAAAAAAGAAAAGAAAGAAAAAGAAAAAGAAAAAGAAAAAGAAAGAAAGAAAGAAAGAGAAAAAAATTTCAAAAATAATGCTGACCTTCAGAATTCAAGTTGATCTGACAACTGTCCATGTATACAATAAGAATTATGAATATTTTTCAGAGGGAGTGAATCCACTTTCAGTCACCCATTCCAATTATTGTTTCACACTTTATAAGACCAAGCTGAGAAATACAATTTGAATCTCAGGAACAAATTCAGTGAAGCAGGAAAAAAAAGTAACAAAAATTTCAGCTTGACGTCATTGTCCAAGTGCTTAAATAAGTGAAATAATGTGTCAGTAAGAATACGATCACCTTTGAAAGGGATGAAAGTCATCGCATGAACATTCACTCTCAAGTCCCGCAGTTGGCAGTTTGAACCCACATAAAGGCAAGCAGCATCGCAAGCCATCAAATATCTACCTGTTTCCCCTCTGGGCATGTGACAGGATTGCAATTATTAAAGTAGCATGACTATGAGCTTGCTTTGACTAATTAAATCTCAGGAGAATTAATGACAGTCTGTTATTTATTTATTTATTTATTTATTTATTTATTTATTTGAGACAAGGTCTTGCTCTGTAGCCCAGGCTGGTCATGAATTTACTATGCAGCCCAGGCTTACCTTAGACTCATGGCAATCCTCCTGCTTCAACCTCCCAAGTGCTAGAATTACAGGCGCGCGTAATGAGATATAATTTGTTTTGATTTATGTGAACACGCAGGTATGTGTCACCATACACAGTTTAAGCGGTGCTAGGGAATCGAACCTAGGGCCTTGCACTTGCTAGACAAGTGCCTTAACCACTGTGCGATTCCTCCAGCCCCAGTGACAGTCATTTTTGAGTAAAAGCTCTAACAGCCCACACTTTGCCAAGTTTTTTCTCATTGTCACCATGTTGGTTTTTGCTGCAGATATTAGTATTTCTCTGATCTTGGTCTCTGATTTTAAATATATGAATCAAGACCCTAACAACTCACTGTGGATATCTATCCTGATTGAAAACAAAAAGTTTGTTTAAGCCTTTAAAAGCTGAAGCTGCTCACTTCTGCAGCATAACATGTCCTATCTAGAAAGATACCTATTTATAAATTCAGGCCATCAAAATAATGTCAAATTCCATTCCATGATGCTGCTATGGTTTGAATGTCGATGTCGCCAGAAAACTGACTTGAAATTTAGTCCCCAGTACAACAGTATTCAGAGGTATGCTAAGTTGAGAGGCAATTAAGTCATGAGGACTCCACCCACAAACACAGAATTAGAGTTCTCCTTAAGGGCTTTAAGTTAAAGGGAAATCTCTCTTTGTTTCTCCCTTGGCTTTTTTTAGTGTGAAGACACAATAAAAATGTGCCATGTCAGAACAGCACAGTCCTCAGCAGACACCCAGGACAGTTATTTGATCATGGACTTCCCCATCTACAGAACTGTGAAGGATAAATCTGTGTCCTCTATAAATTACCTAGTCTGTAGCACTGTGTCTTAGCAGCACAAATGGGATAAAACAGATGACATAAAATAAAGGGACCAAGAGAAAGCAAAGATAATAGAATGCCATTATATTTCATTAGAGTTGCTTTATTTAAATTGCTCTTAAATTTCTTCTTAAGCTCTTCATTCTGAAAAAGGATAAATGTTCATATTTCTAAAATTATCTCAGAATAAGCAATACACTTTTTTATCCTTCTTCACAGGTACAGCAACATTTACTTGTTTCTGGAAACAATATCATTTGTTCTTATAATACGTTCTCTGTGAAAGTAAAAATTGACTCAGTGGCCCTATCACTGTCTAACATTTACATTGACACTATCTAAAAAATTCAATTATACACACTATCAAAAAGAGCACATACCATCTTGAGGAACTGATCAGATCATTCCATTTCCATGCAATTTTTTCATCAGTGCTTTGTTTACAGTGGAAACTTCACGAGCCAGTTCAACAAAAGGCTGTACTCACCTACATCCACATCTTTTGCCTGCTATTTGATGATGTCCCTTTGGTTGAGTAAGAACTCAGAGATACAGAAAATATGAAAATTTAGTTCATACACCTACACAGTACTGGTACATCTGTTTTTCTTGCTTCCAGATAGATGCCAACAATTTTTGTGTTCATTAAACACAAAAGGGAATTCAAACAGAGGTTTAACGCTCCCTGCACTTTGGGTACTCTTCTAGCTATTTCTGTGCAGACTCTTCTTGGATGGCTCTGTACACAGATGAGAGCTCACTGTAGCAGAATCGAGCGGTTTGCTTCACCACAGTTGCTTTCCTCAATCAAGAGGAAATGCAAGAAACATACCCAAATGAGAGGAGTTCTCTCACGTGTGACATGGGGCTAATACCACTTACAACAAGGGACCATGCAGATTAGATAAGCTAATCCATACAAAGTATTTAGCATGTGGTAGTGGCTCAATAAAATTTAACAACTGTTAAAGTAATGCTTTTTACCCAAAATAACAAATAATAGGAATGTAATATTTTTCAAGCTCCATCCTCAACCATCCTGTTTTTTCTTTTCTCAGACCCATTCCCTTCCATGGAAATCTTACTCAGCTCTAGTTTTTCCTTTTTTTACATCAAAATAAGATTTCTAAATTTCCTGATTTATGCCTAGCTTCCAGACTATTTCTAACTTCTTCTAAAATATGTCCAATAAGGTGTCTCAATTTTCTCAAACTCTCTATTACATTGCATATTATATCCTCAACCTGGTACGCAGTGTAAATTTAGGTAAAGAGCATTCGTTGAACTATTGACCTGTTTAGAGGGTTCTGTTGTTGACCCCACTATTTTTTCCCAAGAGGTTGTCCTTCTATATAGACCAGGCTGGCCTCCAACATTTGGTCCTTCTATACCAACCTCCTGACTGGGGTGATAGGCACTCTTCCCTGTGTCTGGTTCCAGCTTTTCTTTATAATTTTCACAGCAAAGATTAATAGGATCAAGTGGCCTCCTTACGACATAGCTATTTCACAAACGCTCAAATTTTTGTGGACAGAAAAAAAAATTATTGTAATAGTAATAATATAGAAATCAAATTTCTCTATTATCTCTATCAGATTTAGAACATAAAATATTTGATTCATGAAACTTAAATAAAGACTTATAATTAATATTTCTATAAACAATGCTGGTCAATTGGTTGAATCTTTCTGTACATGTTTGGATAATTAGCTGCTCTCCTTTTCTCTTTTTAATTTATGATTTTAACTACTAAAAATCTGGATGAAACATTTTGAAACAAGGTTGAGGATGGAGCTTGACTTAATGGATAATCAACCATTTGAAAGTCAACAAAGGACAATATTATCATTTTCTGCCTTCCTACAATTTAGGATTTTATTTGTAAGTAACCAAATCGTTGTTTTCTCAATAGGAAAAAGAATGGCAGCTGCATGTCCAGTGACCTGCCCTGGCATTTTTAGAACTGGGACTGTCCCTTTCTGAACTTTATTGTAAAGCTCTCCTCAGAAGTTAAGAAATTCTGGCAATGACATGGGAGGCGGAGAGGAGCATCTCAGCCATCAAGGCTGAGAACTTCACTTCTATCCTGGCCCTCCTCTCATTAATGGACTGGACTCCAGGCAGCTGACATTGATTTTTTTTTTCTGTTTTGCCTCTGGCAAGAATCTGCCAGGTCAATTGGTCAGGTCACTTAAACTTTTTTTTTTCATTTTACCTATCTCTTAAACGCATTGATTTTCACATCTAAAACTGCCTTTGGATATGTGTACTACAACTCTAGGAAGTTAAGGCTCACTACAGATCCCAATTTTAGGAATCAGTTTATAGTGTGTGTGTGTGTGTGTGTGTGTGTGTGTGTGTGTGTGTGTGTGACATCATTCACGAAGATACATGACATTGGAAAATGTGGCAAAGACAAAACACAGCAGTTGTCAAGGCCTAGCCACTTGCATGATGAAATGAGATCTATGATACTACTCACTGACCCTCTGGGTACAAGACAAGGGCTACTCAAGGAAATAGATATGGAATATCAGGTCTTAAGAATCACTACTTACTTTGTATAAGAGTCTAACTCACAGCTAACACATGTATACTTTCCAGTATATGAACAACTCCCTGCCCTTTTCTCACCTACACTTTTCTAAATATGTTTTTCTTCAGAATTACTTCCATTTATATCAAAAAATCTTTATCTATTTATGAAGGTCTTTCTAGGAATACATATGCATATCTATAGACAAAAGATTCAGTAACTATTCAAATGCCTGCCTATCCCAGACCTAACGTGGTAGTAAGCACAGAGGTGAACCTTAAAATACAATTCAACAAATAAAATAATTATTCTTAGTTAAAATAATTTGCAGAATCAAGAATTCTGTTTTACTTTGTCTTGTCTTTTGACTTTCACTGCTATTCTACAGAATTTCAAACAGTTAACTTTATATTGTATTTGTATTTTTGTATAATCTTACTGTTTTAAATGATACAGAAAGTAGCCAATCAAGCATTGTTTTATCTCATGAGTTCAAAATGAACAACAGTTTTACCTCAGGAATAATTCTCTATATCTGTGTTGTCTAGGTGCTCGCCAGGTGGTCTAGACACACCTTACCTGTCTTTGTTTACTAGGTGTTCACCAGATGGTCTAGACACACAGACACACCTACCTGTCTAGGTACTCACCAGGTGATGTAGCCACACCTGCCTGTGTTGGCGAAGTGCTCACCAGGTGTTGTAGACACACCTGCCTGTGTTGGCTAGGTGCTCACCAGGTGGTCTAAAAAAGCTTGCCTGAGTTTTCTAGGTACTCACCCTGTGGTCTAGACACATCTATCTGCCTTATGTTCCTCAGTGCTCACCAGGAGGACTAGACACAACTGCCTGTGTTGGCTAAGTGCCCACCAGGTGATCCACACACATCTGCCTATGTTGGCTAGGTGCTCACTCTGTGGTCTAGACATACCTGCCTGTGCTGGCTAGGTGCTCACCAGGTATTCTAGACACACCTGCCTGTGTTGGCTAAGTGCTCACCAGGTGGTGTAGACACACCTGCCTGTGTTGGCTAGGTGCTCACCAAGTGGTCTAGGCAAGCCTGCTATTTTGCATATTTCCTTGAATCCTCTGCAGACATTAAGAAAAATAAATAAAATTATGGTATCTCTTTTGAAATGAATGTTCATAGCACTCGGTCTTAGGCCAGAGAAGTCAATAATTGACATTTGTAAGATAAATTTTACAGAATAGGTTTAAGATGTTTGGATACACTCATAATCTAGTAAAAGTATTATGATATTAAGTGATTGTTGTTAATATTGCCTCCTGTTAAAATATGTTTTATTGAAAGCAAATATACTGCTATAATGTAAGAGTTATGGAGGACATAAAGTAATTCCTCAATGTGGAAATCTTTAAAAATATAGAAATTCCCCTATTAGCTGAAGAATTTGACTATGCTGACCATCAAATTAATAGTGAGGTAAGAAGGCCTGAAATTGTGCACATTCCCCTGACACAGCACGGCATCTGACTTGAAAACCAGCAGTCCGTGCTCAGCTCACGTCCACACAGGCCTTGAGTGGAGCTGTGCTGGAGAAAATGGGGTCATAGAGTAGCACCCTCTCTTAATGGGATTTCCCCACTCTGCCTCCCACTCTCCATTCAGAAAGAGTATACAGCGAAGCTGCGACGTAGGTGTGAATAGAAATGATGAGACATTACCAAGGCATTGTATACTGCATCTATCAAAGCCTTTCACACAACCAGGGCATCCACGAATAAAATCACAGGTTTGATTTCATCATGAAAGTGCATAGACCTGGTCACTTTGACTCTAACTTCAACAAGTTTAATAGGCATATGGAAGCTTGGGGAGCATATATCCGAACTAAAACTTGTGAGTCCTGGGTAATCACTAACTGTAGGTTTCCAGAGATGGCAATGCAGAGGAAAAAATAGAAAGTGAAAATGGGAAGACAAGATTCTTAAAGAAAAATCAAAGCACACTTCTTGGAGAGAAGCTGAAGAACTATGCTTAAGATTTTCCCTGGGGGAACAATAAAAGGAAAATAAAAGTCCTCTAAGAAGACAAGGAAAGCGTGAAAGAAAATAATCTCACCACAAGAACCTGCAAAAAATAACAAATTATTGCAAAACGATGTCAAGTTGGAATATGTAAAAAATATTCCAAAATTTACTTTGATATTTTAATATGATTTCCAAAAGAAATACATAGAAAGCTGGAGTAATGTAGAGCACAGGATGCAAGTACTCTGATTTTAAGAAAATGTACCATTCCTAACACTTTCTTTATCTTTAAAAATGTTAGATTGCTTTGTACATTAAGAAATAACAATAAATGTCTCATATCCATCGGAAGGTTTTCGAACACAAATATGGTCATCATTCACGACCTTGGTGGGACTGGAATCCAACAGCACAGATTGCCTCTGGTGACTACTCAGCCCCCACACCTTTTATAGAAGTGGATTCCGATACTCCTTCATTGTGAGCATTTTAAAAACACTGAACATACTCGACAGCCACTGCTAAATTGGTCAAATCCACATGATAAGAAGGACAGCCAATGATCTGGAGTGTGTTTAAAAAAAAGGAATTCATTAAAAACAATTTGCTGAAAATTCTGTGACAGAGCAAAATCTATAAAAATAATGCTGACATTCGAATTATGCTCTCCTACAGCTATCAGGATTATGTGCACGTGAGTATGTGTACATATCAAAACACACACTTATATGTGTAAGAGAAATTGACAGTTATGAAGCTAAACACTTGAAGTATAATCTTCTAGGCAAAAAATCATATTTATCTTGTGTAAGCGCCCATAATATTAGGCAACATCATTCTTTGTAATATTCTAAGAGGATACCTTAAATGTATATGTCAGTTGAAGAAAATATGACTTATGCTAAATAGAACATGAGAGAATTTGAAGAATTTTCTTATTACAAACATTAAGAAGGTCACGAATTTTACTTCAGCAAACAAACCACTTTGAAATTTTAATACTTCCAAGATAAGCAGTATATTTTCACATTGCCAGCAAGGCAATTTCTTATGAATCCTAAGAAAAATAGGAACATTTTCCCCAGAATTGTTTCAACAAAACAGTTTTCATATTCCAATATAACTTCCTTCAACTTAGAGATTGAAGAAAGACATTTATAGTCTTGAGCTACACATTCTCTTACCAAAGAAGTAAAAGAGAGAGAATTAGTTCCAAAAATAAATAAGAAAGTGACAATATAGAGGCTAAAAATTTAATCAATGACAGTTAATAGAGCATAAAATTTTATAAAATATCTCAAAAGAAAAAGAAAGTATGTAAAACTTGATCTTGACCATATTCAGACTTCTTGTTGCATATATGAAAACAAGCTACAAATCACACCACACACACACACACACACACACACACAAACACACACACCACCTCAGAGAATGTGCTCCTTTGTTAATCTCCCCTCCCAAGTAGTAAATGGGGACCAGAACTGTTTATTTCTTCTCAAAACAGAAGGTTTGGATGATCTCCAGGTTGAAAACACAAGACTGGCTTCAGGCTGCTCACACCAACTGGTAGATCTTTGCTCTATCTGTTACCCAGATACCTGGATTTCTGAGGAAGTCATAAAACAGGCAGATGGCATTTATTTTGCCTATCTATGTGATGATATAACAATAACCCCCCAAAAACGCTCCCCGCTAATGTAGAACATGTTTTGAAAGCACATTTGAATCAAGGATTTTCCCAAGAAGAGCAGCTGTGCCTTTGATGATTTATCTAGCCAGTCCAGTAGGTCAGTTCTGACAGCAAACCAACTAGGTGGATGTCATAGTACTGGAGTTCAACTGCATGAATGAAAAAAATTGAGAAGCAGTCTTGGTGGAGAACACAATGACAGATGTTTCTGCCTCCTTTATTTTATCTCCCTTTATTCCTTCATTATTGAATATATCAGTGAATCTCCTAATTCCTTCTCTGGTCCTTCGATGTTGACCATAAGAACCTAGTGACAAGATGGTTGGAAAAAGGAATAAACTCACTAGCCCAGCTCCAATGTGAAGTGCTTTTTGCCATACAGGCAGAGCCAGAGATAGTCTACATATCTAGAGAAAATTTATTTTATACTAAAAGGAACTAATATATTGAACATATTTTAATACCGAGGGGTGGAACATAATGCATTTTATGTAAAGGCATGTAAAGTGTGTGTATACACATACATTGGTCAACCACATTACACAAACACACGCATAATTTTATTTTATGAAGGAAAATGTTGATCTTATGTACTTTGACAAATCACACAGATAATAGCTGATGATGCCTCATTTGGAGTTTCTGGAAATTTCAAAGACAATATTTTCCCATTATGCATTTCTACCTCTTCCTTTCTCATTGAAGGGTGATATACCCCAGAGTTGAACTACCGGAAACAGTAGTTGTACTGTTTGTGATGTTAATGAACCAATTCCTGTATAGCTCTTGGTAAAGATTTCCAAAACTAGTGTCTCTCCAGGCCAAATGCAACAAAATAAAAATATTGAAACTAATATAAACACTTAAATCACATGCAAGAAGTCTTCCAAATTAGTGAAAAATATTTAGATTTAATTTTTAGCTCAATTAATTTTCAGAAGAGTACAGTGAAGCATTATTGCTCTTTTACAAAAATGAACACTGAGCCATACAGGAGTCTTTACATAACCAGAAGATTTAAACCCGGGAAGCTGATGATAAGGACCAAGGAAGATGTTAGGTAGTTCCAAATGTCTACAGGGGCTCTGGTTGGCTAACACTCCTGGCTACTGCTTTGAACTGAATTCAATAGAAGCTGGTAGGCAGGAGCCCACAAAAGATTGGGGCTGCTAGGAGAGCAGTTTGATGCCAAGGCACAAAGCCCTACTGACTACCAGAGCCAATCTAATTCAGAGCCCCAAGAACACAGGTGTTCTCTTTTTTTTCCTTTGACCATGTTATCGACGTGCCATCTCACAGCTCAGAATCTATCGTTTTATTCTGATTTTGCAAAAAAAATGAAGATAAGATTATCAAATATAGAAGGTCACGAATTTTACTTCAGCAAACAAACCACTTTGAAATTTTAATACTTCCAAGATAAGCAGTATATTTTCACATTGCCAGTGGAGAAAGTCCCACGCTCTGTGTAGAGAGCACCAGGGAGCGATTACTGGAGCCTGGATTTGCCTGGTTTTGCTCTCACTTCTCCTTTGCTTGCCCAGCTGGCTCCTATGGTACAAGGACTGGCTTCTCCCTCACCTGACTGCTATAGCACGCACGCTTCCCTGGCATGCACCTGTAGCACACATGTGTAGTGTCCTCTAGTTTCTGCAGTTATGTGCCTCTCTCAGAGCCCAGTTCCTAAATTATAGGAAGACTCTCAAGTGCTTAAAAACTACATTATTGGCTGCTTCTCCCACGCCCAAATCCAGAAGACCACTGTGACCAATACTATACACTACTCCGGAGGATTACCCTTTGATAATCCACTCAGGTGTTTTTACAGTAAAATGTCTCTGAGGATATACCTCCCTGCCAACAATTTCCCCAAGAAAACTAAAGCAGGGGTTCCCCAATCCCTGGGCCACGCAGTGATAACAGTTTGTGGCCTATGAGGAACCAAGCCACACAGCAGGAAGTGAGTAGTGGGCAAGCCAGGAAAGATTCGTCTATGTGTACAGGTGCTTCCCAACTCTCTTCTCTCCTCACTTCCTGAGCACTACTTCCTGTCACATCAGCAGTGGCTTCTGACTCTCATAGAGGCACAAAGTAACTGCAATGTGTCTGAGTCATCCACACTCTCACCCTCATCAATAAAACAATGGAAAAGCCGTCTTCCATGAAACTGGTATCTAAAAAGGTTGGGACCTCTGCTGTAGGGTGTAGACTTACAGTAAGTCACAAGAGCACATATCCAGCAAGCTCTACCTGAAATGTATCAGAGTAACTTCTCAGCCATCTATGATCACATCTTTGTTCCAAAAAGTCTGGATCTCAAGCCTGCGTTTGGGAGAGGAGAAATTCTCCTTGGGTACTCTTTTTCACTCTTAGTTTTGATTACCTCTCCTTTGTATTATTTATACCATGCAAGTTACATGACTTTTTTTTTTTACTAAATCATTCACTATGTACACTACACTAACAAAGGTCCTCTTGCTACTCTATTTTCCTCACAGAGATCAAAATCCTTTTAACTTTTCTCTGTGCAAATTACTGTGTGGTTTCTATTCCCTGATTAGGCTCAAAATGATGAAAATTCAAAAACTTTCTCCCCTGGTATAAGATAATATGGATTGCCTTTACCAGACAGTGAATAAATTGTCTCATTTTTTAATCTATGAAAAGTATGTAAGAAAAAGCAGTGGATTCTTTGACTTTCATGTCTGATACCAAATTAAAATTTCTACTAAGTTTTAAATAATCCTTTTTACCCCTAATCAAGAAACATGAAATAATTGCTGAAGGCTGTATCTGAAACTCAATTCAGGAAAAGAAGTCAAATATTAAAGAGTATATGTTCTGAAATACTTTTCCCTCCTGGATCTACAAATTACTTTTGCCTTCCAGAACCGCACCTCTTCGATACTTGTTTTTCTCAATAATCAATTCCATAAAAATCTCATTTTCCTCTCAAATTGGGAATACTGTAGAGCAATAAAGCCATTTTGCCAAATCCATATCACTAGATTGTTGTCTTAGATACATGTAAGTCAGTAGGATTAAATGAGATATTATACATACCAATGAAAATCCAATGAATGAATTAATCTTTTGCATAAAGTAAGCACTGATCATCTTTCTTCAAAATGAGCAACAACTGGTTTGATTATATAACTGTATTGATGCATAGACACAATTTAAATGCATCTTGTTTACAGTCACTAATTAAAGCATAATATTCTTACATTTAAATGCATTAATCTCAAGAGAATATATTACATTATTAGTCACATTTCAAATTTTTCATTTCAATCACCGAAGAAATACTACTTTCAATAAATTTTATAAAGTACTTTGCTCAAACTATGGCTTACCTCTGCTGTTACTATACTACCTCTTAGCTAACTGCAAATTTGGTAAATATCATTGCTTCTATTTTCAAGTAAATGAATTTTACGCAAACTCATCTTCACCATCACACAATTAGTTCTACCATTAGAATTATAATCTCTTATATTTCTGGATGATAGGCACATAATGAAATGGAACTTTTATTTCTGATGGAGCTAAATCCATTAGAGAAACTTCAAACTGTGTAGCTAAGAGGTCATTTTACTTTATTGTAAAATAAGTGTTCTATTTTTTTCTGAATTTTACAATTTGATTGTAGAGTCAGCATTTTTTAAAAGCTTCCATAATGATGCTCAGTAATGTTTGTTCTCCTTCATTGCATGGTTTTTTTGTTTTGTTTTGTTTTCCTCTTTAAATCTTCAACTATTACCCAAAGTACAAATTGCATAAGATTTTATGTGGCCTTATTTTTAACTTGGAATGTCCTTAGTCTCTATGTCTTACATTGCCACTGAAATATACTTCAGAGGTAAGAAAAAGTCCTCTGTTCCTTAAAAATGAAATTTGAATCTGCTGTTTGAATTGAGATGCCAAGGACATGAAAAATATTAAAGTAAGGCAGAAAGATCTACCCCTAGAGGAACTCTTTCAACAGACAGATCCCAAGAGCCTCCTGTGTGGCTGCTATAGCCTCACATATATGAAGGCATAAGACGTAGGAGAAGGAGATCCGTATGAAGAGCAAGTTGTATGGACGTTTTCTTTCTTGCAGAGAACTGGGCTCTATGACTGAAACAGGAATGTAAGTGGACTGAGATCTGATTTCTTCCTGCAAAGTCTACACATAGAATCATGGTAAGACTGATGTTCTTGGTAGTAGAATCCGAGGTGCCACTGCAGTGCTGGAATCAGCCTGGCTCTGAAAGCTCACCAAAATACATTCCTGAGTGTGCTCTGTAGATCAGTTGTGGGGGTCTGCAAGAGAGCAAGCCTAGAGGTGCCCTACCTTCTTCTCAAGAGGAAAGGAAAATGGTAACGAAGACAGAAAGACAAAATGGGACGGGCCGTGAGCTGCAGCGGGGTGAAAGGAGCACGTTCCTGGATCATGGAAGTCAACATCAGAGATATTTTAAAGAATCCATAGAGGCATCCGGGAGAGGAAAAAAATCTTTCAAAAATAAAGCAGATTATAATGTTATACCTTGGGAAAGAATGCCATGCCCTTGTATGCCTTCCCTGCCTTCCTGCTTTAACTTTGACAGGAGTCTAGAGAATGAAGGCAGAGGGAAGGCCAGCCAAGGCCTCCCACACTCAATTCCCTACAGGTGCGTGGGAAACTGAATTTGTCCCAGCAGAAGAACAGAACTGAATGAAGATGGAGCCTTGACTAATATATTGGACTAGACAACCTGGTTTCAGAACCGAGATGGTATTTGTATAGACAGTGACCTCAAGACTTCCTATTACCCAAGAGTAATGAACCTGGTGAAGTTTGTCTCCGGCAATACAGAAAAAGTTTCTATTAAATCTTTCCAAAGGCTACAAATGAAATTGTGCATTTTATGGTTCAAAGAGTTGCACTTGCTCAGTTATTTACATTGTTTATATAAATCAATGAACCTGATTATTGACGTGTAGGGAAAAACCATGAATAAATGTTTTATACAAGTTTATCTGTACAAATACCAAAAGAATAATGCATGTATTAGGATAAACAACACATATTAATTTAAGGCACAATAAGGTAAAGATCCGCGTAGTGTACAGAAGTTTTATATTTAATAACAAGAGCTAATATAGGCTGCTAGGTACTTATTGTATGCAAAACATTGTCCTTCGCCCTTTGTAGTAGCAACTTACATAATCAACTCTATGGGGTCAGCAAAGCTATGATCCTCACTGTAAAAGGAAGGTAATAGATGCACAGAGAGGACAACTTAAAACTCACTAGAATCACTGAGCTACTAATAAGTGACAGAGATGGATTCCAACATTAAGATTTCAGCCAATATTTATTATAAATAGAGAGAAATACAGGCAAAAGGTATTATTAAGGCCATCCTTTGCTCCTGCTATGCCCCAAAAGGACAAACCATGTGTTGACAATGACCTGTCCATCCCCAGTTATGAGAGAGAGCCTCTTTTGCCTCCAATTACATTCCATTTTCACATACTAGTTTATCTCATCTATAGAAAAAACAGGAGATATGAGATTTAGTATAGGTACACAAAAGAGTTTGTAGGTCCAGTAATTGGGAGTGCAGATTTCAGAAAAAAAAAGACAATTTAGGCATTCTTTTACCGTCAGTTCATTCCAACTAGAAATTACTTATTTTGAAAGATTAAAATACCACTGATAGAATACTTTAGAACACAGTATATGGCCCACAGTGAGAAACACAGTCGTCCTAGATACCACAGGGAATATCACAAATCAAAATCCCATATTTTCAGTTCTGATATGGCATACCTGAGCCAAAAGAATTAAAACACCATGATCACACAAAAATGTTATAGTAACCAAAAAGGATAGTGAAAACAAAAAGTTTTAAATGCTGTTTGGTAATAATGTTTAATAGAAACATGAGAACCTCAAATACTATTCCAAGGTAGAGTCTTAATACCTTTTGATGATTTAAGTTTTTAAAAAGCCATACAGTCCAAAGTAATGCAACACAGACAAAATATATCTTTGAGGACAGAAAATACTATCATTGAAGGTAGTGAATTCATGCTATTTTTTATTCTGTAAAAGTAACTAATGCATCTGAGTAATATTAAGAAGCAAAGACTATAAGAATCACCTGTAAGTTCACTCACATGTAAACATTAGTGATATTATATGCCCTTTTAAGAAACATTAAGATAATATTGTAGTCATTTTACTTAGATTATTTCAGTTAACTTATTATTTTGCATATTTGTTTCATTCAAGGTTCTTCAAAATCTTACTTTTGACTCTCCAATTCCCATCATGTAGCAAGGCATATGCTCTTTATTTCTCTACTCCAAGTTCTAGTGTTTTTTGAAGACAACCAGAACAGTAAAGAAGTTCTCGAAAAGCCAGACAGATACATTCTAAAAATACAGAAAGCTTACCCCAAATCAAATATACTGTATTCAAGCAGTATTTCTGGAGTGTCCTAGGTCAATGAGAATTCTAGGCAGACTCTTTTTAATATGAAACATCTGGCTAAGTAGTAGTGGGTATATCCTAACCCTTTCATCATACCTTGGGGATCTTTCAGACGTTTTCAAGGATGGTTCAGCTTCTGAATTCCCAAATGAGGCAGGATTACCCAAGCAAGAGTTAAACATCAAATACTTATAACTGGCTCTGGTACTCTGCACTAATTTTCTGCAACCCAATTAGCAACATTTGGCAAAAGAAAAACGCCCTTCATCTTGTGGATCACTAACAAATTGGACAGCAAAAGAAGCCAAATGGGCCATCAGAGGTCATTGAGTTTACAATCCATTTTATATCTCAGGAAAATCAAAGACCATGAAGGTTAAGTGACTTGGCTAAAGTGAACATGTGCTGAGTGAGGCTCAAAACCTGGCTGACAGAAAAGCACACACACACACGCACACACACCCATTGATTTTACATTTTCTAAAAGGAAAATGATCTTCAGTTGGAATTTACATTGGAAAAAAAAAGTACCCCTCACTTTCCATTGTATCATATATTCCTAATAGGGCCTGCAAATGTGGAAATCAGGTATGCTATCTCATATCTGAATCTCCTTGAGACTAAACATTATGAGAATACACAATAACAAAACATTATCCCGATCAAATTTACTTAGCAAAACCCAACTTCATTCATTCATAGTTCCCTTGTTTACTTAAGAGCCTGAGTTCTTAACGATCAAAGGGAAGGCAACTTCCTTCTTCTTGGAAAGGGCTAGAAGCTAAGGATCACCATAGCATTCATCACATGAGAAGGGAAAACCAGCTGTGACTCAACAGTGGGAACAGCTCTGAAAGGTTAAAAAAAAAAAGCCTCAAACTTCTCTCCAATCACAGCCAAGCAGGAGAAAATGCAAGTCTTCAAGTCGGTGAATACCAGTCACAGCCGAGCATCGTGGGTGAACCTTGAGGCTGTCATGTGTGGAAATCTCTAGGGGTGATGGAGGGGTTTAAGCTTTCCAGTCAGTGATGGAACAGTAGACAAGAAAAATTCAAAGATACCAGAGAATCAAAAACTATAAATGCATAAATTTTTAAGCAAGGTTAATTTAAGTGGTCCTGTCTTATAGAGGGAAAAAGTATGACATGAGAATAAAATATCAAAATGCGCAAAGGCACTACTGAAAAAGGAAATTTAATTGTTTCTGTAACCATCTCTCCTAAAGAACTTTACTTGAGACCTTTATCTGGTGTTGATAAACACTTTAGTATGGAAAAGTCATTTTGATCAAATGTTTTAGAGATACAATGAAGCTTCACTACAGAATCCTTGAAATGTAAATCATTCCAGAGAACATATTTTCAGAAAAAGGGAAAGGTTACCTTTTTAAATACCAAATACAACATGTTGTGTAGATATATATATATATATATATATATATATATATATATATATATATATATAGAAAAAAATGGATAGAGAGATATAGATGCAAGGAACATTTTAACAGAAAAATTATTCTAAATGTGTTAAATTTTAGGAGGCCTCTCTTAAAAGTACATTGTGCACAATATAATTTTCCTTGATGATCCAAATTCACCATTATGAATATTATTATACTATTTCATAATAAAATGATGTCTCTGAGGACCTCAGAAAGGTACACTCTTTACTACCTTTAAAATTATCGAATGTCAGAATTAAACAAGATGTGAGCACTTATCCAGCCTTCTCAATTACTGATCTCAATCACACTACTGTCAAGAGAGGGGAGATGTGACCTAATGAGGAAATACAAGGAGTAGCACACTCCATCCAGGTCTCCCAAATTAGGAACCAAAGTTTTCCAGTGAACCCACAGAGCACAACACCACAGCGTAGTTCTACCTGCTTTTTTGTAGGTTTCCTCTCATTTCCTTGGTTGCATTTTATACTTCCTTACTATCATGGGAAATTAAATCTTCTCTTGACATACTGTGTACCCTGATGACAGCTGGGGCAGTTCTGGCATGTTGGAGATTCAGGTAGCCCCAGATCAGATGGAAGCAGGGCTGGAAGTGAGGTTCTGGGCAGAGTCCACTAACATTCAGAAGAGTGCTCTGAAGCCTACAGGCTAATCAAAACTGAACCGCAGGTAACAGCTCTAGTCAGACCTTGGAGTTGAGAGTGGAAATCCAACGGACGAAGCCCACGGGAAGCAAAACACCCTGGGGCAGAAGGTGCTGGAAGGAACAAGTCACAGGCGAAGCGGGTCAGTCCCAGGGAGTAAGAATGCCTGCACCTTCTTTCAACCCCATTCAGGGCAGTTATGTACTGAATATAAACAATAAAAACTAAGCAAAGGCAGAGTGTGTGTGTGTATATATATATATATATATATATATATATATATATATATATATACTGCCTCTCAAGAATCCTCATTTGAAGCTGGCTTAGAAAAAAGCTCCTTGGATGATTAGACCAATGTCATGGAGACCTATGCAAGCAGCCCTGGGGGATAAACAGGGAGAGGGAGGCCATGGCAGTGCCCAAGTCTTATTCACTGCTTCCTGATAAACAGCTCCTTCTGGCTTCCTCTCAGAGCTCCAAAGGTTTTGAAGCAATTAAATTCCAGGCAGGTGAGGTGTTATTTTGTATTTTTGGTTTCCATGCCAATAAACAGATAAAGCAACAGCTCACTAGATTAGGAACAGGAGGAGCTGGCATTCTAAAATCCAGCTGCCTTTGTGCCTTCCTAGCAAAAAAATAAAAAGGGGGGTTAGTTTTCCCCTTCAGAAAGAATTTCCTTTTGTTTTTAGAAATGACCTGTGCAATGTGACACAACGGCAAGGCCACCGCATGTTATTAAAACTGCATGAAACTTTCTCAACTGCTCTCTATTCTAGGTTCACGAGGACTAAGTCCTACAAATCCTGCCCGGTAAATAGCCTCAAAAGGTCCACTTCTCCACATAAGACCCTGGTGCTCTAAGTGCTCTAAGTGCTGGTCACAGGTCAGGTTTTACCAGTTCTGAGGCTAATGCTTCCCATGTGGTGGGCAGAGAAGATTCCATGGCACTCTGTGCTCACTCTTTCCAGTAGAGGCAGAAGGCTGCACAGCCTGGAAGACAAATTGGCTTTCTCTGTAGTCACAGGCAGGATGATTCACGCTGCGTGGTACATAATTAAGGTCTGTGAACTTCAAATGAATAAACCAGGATGTTAGTAATCTCAGTAGAGGTATGGCTTGAGAGGGCCGCCATATCTTGCATTTTATTTTAACCTCTTTAAGGTAGGACAACCTCTCTGAGATAAGGAAGTTTACTTAGAAGAAAAAATTCTTTTCAAGTTCTGCTTCTCTGCCTCTTGATCTCTCAATTCTATCATGACAGACATACATATATATTTTATGATTTTTTTTATTTTACTGCCAGTGACCCAGAATTTTCTCTTATCCCTGTACTTTGAAGTGTTCATTCGATCCAAACAATTGCTAAGGCTCTACAACGAGCAGACCGTGCACTTCAAAGCCACATGTGGAGACAACACAGCTCTTGCTTTATAGTCCAGAATCTGGACAAGGAGACAGAGAGGCACACATTACATTGCTCTTATCTGGCTGCGTCGTGACGGGCGAAACCTCAGTTACACAAATTCAGTCTCCCCTAGTGTAAAGTGGCAATAGTAACACTGCCTGTGCATTCAGGCTGTGGGTGCAAAACAACTGATGCACTATGAGTAATGATGAAAAATACTGTGAATGCTTAAATAAAACTAAAAGTGCCAGAGACACTGCTATTCATTGCCTTCAAAGTAACCCCTCACTCTTTGAACACACTTATCTCACCATCCCTGCCAATCTCGGAAGCAGATCTAGAATTCTTGCTTTGTGAATGTCTTTATGATATGTGACCAGAAATATAGTGAATGTTGCTACAGTATGACATCCAATAAAAGGCAGGCTTGTAAAAAAATTAAGACGTGTCCCCATCCAACTTAGTGGATCTCTACAGTGGGAGTTCCGGTTCTTCCTCAAAGTCAAAATGATCACGAAACGTAAATGTCCTGGACTGATTTGGGGCATCCAGGCAGCCACAACAGTGCAACTGAAGGCGTTTATAATAAAGGATGTGCACAACTTCAGAAAGTGGCAATGATGGGAAGTGTGTTCAAAGCAAAGAGAAGAATTTTTTGAGGGTATTAATGGTAATGTGTCTTTGCTGCAATTATTTATTTAAACACATTGCACTTAAACATACCTCCTAATTCACTGAGTAGTTTTTGTGTCTGCAATGTAATACAAATGAGGAAATGATAACACAAACTATCAAGAAATGGTAGAGTCATAGAAATGAAGGAAGGAGGCAGACACAGCCTGGAATGCGTAACATTTGTTACTTTACAAAGCCCACACTTATTATTTTCTGAAATGAACATTTGTTGCTTTATGGCTGCCTAGCCAGCATGCATCCTTCCATTGGCACACCTTCACATTTCCTTGGACATGGCCCCTGTCTCCCTTGCTTAGTCCATGTTTCCAAGGGGGTTACTCCATTTTTTGTTACACAGCATGGCAAGCAGGCTTTTCAAAGCTTTAGCGGAGTTCAAGCTGATGCAGCACAGTGCACTGTAAAAATGGAAGAAATTAACGGGCACATTTTCCTGTCATGATTTCTTTTCTGAGTCTGCACGGAAGGGAGAGGGAGGATGGTGAGACAAAAGAGGAAGCTAAATCCCATGTTGTAAAAATGTTCACAGGGTTTATCTTTGTCAACTTTCCTGACCCTGAGACAAAATACCTGACACCTGTCTATAACTTTAAGGAAAATTTTATTTTAGCTTACAGTTTCAAAGATTTCATTCTATGCATGGTCAGTTGGCAAAGGCAGAAAAGCCTGGCATGGAGGCAATCTGCTCGCAGGGTGGCAGCCAGGAAGCAGAGAGAGAAGAGGGAGGATAAACAGACGAGGATACACCCTTCCAGGTCATGCCTCTCCGTGACCCGTCCAGCCAGGCCCACCTTCTAATAGCAAATTCGGCTACTGAGTTTACCCATAATGAATCCACCCATGAGTAGAGCATCCCATGATCTAATCACCTTCCAAACACAAGAAGCTTTGGGGGGAACACTTTAGATTTGAACCATAAAAAGATTTTAAGGTAAGGATTCTACTATGAAATGGCTCACACTTCTGTGACGTAAGTCCTATGCATTTCTTCAGATCTTTCATAATTTGTCCAACACACCAAGGTCCACTGTGAGGGTTCCTGTTTGTTTGTTTTGAGAAGCAGGGTTATTATGGGCTCAGCTGCCACAGCATGTTATCCTTGGCAAACCAACTTGTGCACAAAGCCAACTGAATGAAATAGAGGCTCAGTGAGACACACAGCCAGGAGAGTATCAGTTACATTTAGGAGACTTTAGTAAGTTGGATGGAGAGCAGAGTGAGACTTCTCTGATAATGATTATTGCCAGTTTTATCTATTTTGACGGAGGCATATGTGGCAGTTAATCTAGAATATTCACTTGATCGGACTGAGATCCAAATGTGTGATTTGTAAAGCGCACTTCCAGGTATATAACCTGGGATACTACATCTGGTCCCTGGGTCCCTCCTCTCTGGTACTGGTCCCTTCTTGCACCATGAAATGAGCATCTTTTCCCCACCACATTCTTCTCCCATGATATTCCTGCTTTGGGGCCAGTAAAACCATAGATTGAACCCTCAGAAACCATGAGAAAAATTACATCTCTCTTCCTTTTAAGTTTCAAGTGTTTGGTATTTTGTACCAGCAACAGGAAACTAACTAGTACAGACTATCCTCAGTGACCCTGGTACTTTATTTTAGATGTGAACCAGGTTAATTTGGACATTGGTGTGATAGATGTTTCTACTTGTATAACTTCTTGCCATGGGTCTGAATCAGAAGAATATACCCGTTACCCAGTAGAATAGTAGCCACTGATTCAGCATCCACCAGATAGGACCTATGATTTGTACCACAAACTCATAGGAAAGACACAGAAGGTATCCTGAAATGACTTTACAGACTCCAAATAAGGAAGGTATTTGAGATTGAAAGCTGTGGCAGAAAACCAAGCATATACAATGTAATATAAGCTCTCACGAGCAGCACTTCTTAAATCCTGCATGTGAGTCAACGAGAATGCTTGCTACAGTGCAGAGTTTCATTAGAAGGCCTAGAGAGGAACCCGAGTTTCTTTATTTATAACAAGTTCCTTGATGATACCAAGGTTCACAAACTGGGATGGAATGACAACACTAAAGTCCCTCATGAAATGGCAAAGGGTAGAGGAGTTTGAAAATTATTGAATATACTCATCTCATCATATACAAAATTCTTGAAACTCAGGAGATTTTTGTGGAAGAAAAAAGAAATCACTCACTGAAACCCTGAACTGCTTGCACAGGGTTTCAAAGACACCAGCTTTCCACAGCAGACTGGTGATTCAGTAGGTCCTCACGTCTTGATAGGGATTCTAACAACACGCAAAACCAAGAACACCACAGAACACAGAAAAGAAAGCAAGAGTGACTCTGAGAAGTAGAATCTAAAGAATAAAAGTTATATTTGGTACTTACTACCAGGAACTGTCCAAAGGCTTTTATCACTTTAATTTTTAATTTTACAAAAACTCTATGAGATAAAAATGGCTTTTGTTTCTAGGGAAGTGGAAACTTAAACCACTGGGGCAAGTTACCTATTGAAAGTCACACCATGATGGGCAGGGCTCTCAACAGTGGCATTCTTTTTCTATAGGACAACTGTGCATTTTCCATACCCTCCTTGTTTCCTATCTCCAACACACCACCAAAATAGCTTTTCTTTATTTTTCCTTTTTAAAAAAATTTTTCAATGTAAATATTATGTATTGCATTTATACATATCAATAAAATAGGGGAAAATTCACATGATATAAAATTTAACATTTTTGTAAATACATGAATTCCAAATTCTGTAACACATTAGAACCATGGAGTCTAGGGAATGAGTGAGCATCTATGTCTACCCCTTTTTCAGAGATTCACTGCTTTCCTATCTGACCATTGCCTCTCTTTCTACCTTGCCATTCATGTTTGAAAATTTTTATGCTTTTCACTTCTCCACAACACAAGATATGTGGTCCTTTTATTTCTTGAAGCAAACCTGGAGGCTGAAGACCCATCCTTTCCTCTTTAATAATTAATACTGTGTCCTGATTTTCAGGGAAGCCCTTCTCTCTTGGTTTCTCTTCTCCTTTTCTAGAAAGCTTCAGTTTTATTTTGATTTATTTTTTCCCCTTATCTGGCCACTGAAAACTGAGATTCCTTAGGACTTAAGTCTCCTGTTATCTCATTTCCCTCAATTGAAATCTACACACACACACACACACACACACACACACACACACACACACACTCAAATTGACATGTCTGTTTGCATAGGGCTGGGGATCTATGTCAGGGATCAGGTTGCTTGTTTAGGAAGAGTGAGGCGCTGAGTTAGATCTCCCAGCACCACAACTGGGAGTGGTGCCACACACCTGTAAACCTCCAGTACTCAGGAGGCTGAGGCATGAGTTGGAGGCCAGCCTGAGCTCCACAGTGAATTCAGGACCACCCCGAACTACAGAGTGAGACTGCCTCAAAAAAAAAAAGAAAAAGAAAAAGAAAAAAGAAAAGAAAATGCGGTAAGCCCAAAAATAAATTCCCCATCCTTACCCCCACAAAGTACACTGTAGCACAGACTGCTGTTTGTGCTCTATCCATTGCCTGTTGAATTTATTATTTCACCACACACTCCTAATTTCTGCCTGCTAGTACTTGCATCTCTGTCTGGCTGTGCGTGTCTCGTGGTAGTAGCCAAAGTGGGAGAGAAGAGAAGACTGCTGGTCAGTAATAACTGGCAGGAGGCAAGAAGGAGGACACGTATTCTGTCTCCATTCCCTTCACAGGAGATACCTCTGAAGCACATGTTACATGCTAGCCACATGCATAAATTCTGGTACTGCTTAGGAGTAAATTCCTTATTAACACACCTTATATTGCTGGCTTCCTTCTTGGTCTCACTGCCTCATTAGTGTTTCCTGGGATTAACACCAAATAAGCCAATTGCCTTAAATCTATCTTGAGTCAGCTTCTGGAGACATCATAATAAGAAATACTCTCCCCTAGCTTGTCTTCAAGCATTTCCTTCTTCATATACAGGTGCACCATCAGCCCAAACCCTCTGGTTACAACTCTAGCATATCTTTGACCTATCTACTATGTTTTACTTTAAATCAAACTAACTCCTACAAATTCTTCCCAATAAAAACCTTCAAATGACCCCTTTTTCATATTCTCCATACACCATCTGGTCTAATCACTACCACACCCCAACTAGAACAGAAAAAAAATCCCTCTAACCACTCTAGCTTGGCCCTGGCAACTACTTTGGAGCCCTCAGATCACCAAGAAACTAAGGCAAACTTCCTCTCTCCCACTTTATAAGTACTCCCTACTCAAACATCTTACTGGCTTTCCAGTTAATGAGGCACAAGCTTAACCAGGGCACAAGATACCGTGAAACCTGTTTTTCCTTTCTTTTCACTTCCATATTGCATCAGGCTATCTCCCACACTCTGGAATGCACCTACTTTAAAACTTCAAGCAGTGTTTAAACATTATAATAAAGGACTAAGAACAATTTTGTTGAGCAAACACAGAATATATTTTAATGAGAGAAGAGAAACAGTCTAGAATGTTGTTAGAATTTTGTTTTCAATTATATTTCTACTGCATGATAATAAAAAGCATTAGGAATAATAGATCACAGTCAACAAGAGTTTGAAAAACGAAATTTTAAATATAGCATGCTCTCATGGACTGCTGAGCCTCATCAGGGAGTAAAAAACATGAAGAATTCAAACATCAGCAACTGGATGGCTACTAAGCACACCAAGCCAAAGGAGATGGGTTGGAGAGATCAGGAAGGGGCTCAGCCCAAGAAGTCACCCATGCCATCAATGTAGTCTACAGCACTGCTGCAGGCCACGCGGGCAGTGTGAAGAACACACAGGAAGCTGACAAAGCTGGGGCGACATCACATTTAGAAACAAAGCTATTTCAGCAGCTCAGATGAGCATAATTTGTAAAAACAGCAGCTGTAGGGCTGCAGAGGAGCAACCATGAAGGATACTAAGGAGAGAGGATCTATAAGATTTAATTACTATGCAGTCTATCTCTTGTATTTATTAGACACTAACTGATGGTAAATGGGCATTTTACAGTTGACTTATATAGACTCTAGAGCCAACTTTAATAGGTAAATACCTTGAGGCTGATTGAAAAAAAAATTAAGCAGCATTCCTATGTTTCTGCCTACTACCATCAACTATGTGTTTAGAGACTGTGTGTGTGTGTGTGTGTGTGTGTGTGTGTGTGTGTGTGCGTGTGTGTGTGTGTTTCTTATTTAATTACAAAGAAGAGTTCTTAGCTGTGGTTGCCCAGTGAGGACACAGAGTAAGAACTACAGGATAAATTTTACCCTTCTACTGACAGGAAAGGAAACTGAGGCACATCACTGTCTTATAAACTAAGAAGCAAAGCCACCAGAAGAGACTATGTCTTCACTAGCTAGAGGAAGATCTGGTCCACTCTGCTATGCATGGACAAATGTGACTTCTGGATATGATCCAGAAAACATGAGTCTCCTGTTTCCATACCAGTAAGATGAAGAAACTTCTTTGGCCTACGTACTGCATGCCCAACTGTCACAAAATCCACGAGGATACCACTGCATCACACCTCAGTAACTAGGGCAGCCCACTGCTGAGTCCTTGAGGGAAGTTCAAGATACACTTATGTGGAGAAAAAATTATTATTTGTTTGTAAATGAGGACAGCCATTAAGGTAACTTAAATAAAATAAAAAGCAGTTATTCAAGACATCCAGGTGGTAATGTGAAAAGACATAACCTTTGAGTAGTTAAGAAAGATAAAAACAAAGAGGCTTATAGGGAGAAGGTTAAGACTTCAGAGCCTAGGGGAAAAAAAAAAAAAACCAGTGCTAGTGACCAAGCAGGGTCACCTGCTTTGAATAAGCAGGTGGGTCATGGAAAGAAAGAAGATTAGCTCATTTTAAGATATGTTATCTTTGCAAAGAGGGCAAGATATGCACGTAGAGATTTTCTGCTGATGTGTTACTTGGAAAGAAATGTTTTTATATCACTAAGGCAGGTTTATTTTCACTTTGAGTCAGAAAGACAAGCTTAGCCGTTACAGTCAGAGGGATAACAGCCTGAAAGAGTGCACAAATTGCAGGGGAAAATATCGACTGTAGGTTTTTTTTTTTTAATCATCTAAGCTGATACCCGGGAAAACTGTACTCTCTCCTCATATACGAAGCAAAAGAATAAAGGAGACAGGGCTGAAATAAGCACTTTGTTCTCTTTTCCTGATGCATCGAAACAGATTCAGTACAAAGATCCTCCTCAGAACTGCCCTGTTGTGATCACTGGAGCCCAGCACCCAGCCCCAATATCATATATCCAGTCAGGTTTCCTCCCAGCTGCTCAGCCTCAGAGACACGCTCAAAGAAGCCACCTGGAGAGGTACAGGGAGCAAGGGTGAGCATCTTCTGGAGCGCTCACTACTGCAGACGCAGCTGGAGGGAGCATGGCAGCATTCACAAGAAATTCAGAGAAAGAATTGTGGAGAGGAGAAAACTAAAACTGAATAGACCGAGGAGATGAAGTAAGGTTCTTCTGTTATGATCAACAGGGATAACAGGGTAAGGGGAATGTTCAAAAGCTCCTTAGCTCCCAGAAGTGGTGCTTCCATGAAAGTCAGATGCACTGCAGTTCATTCCTTCAGAGAATCAGAGAGGCGCAGAGTCTTGATATAAACGAAGCCACCACACTCAACTGAACACAGCCTCCATGGAGGAGAAAGTGAGGTCAAAGAGGTGACAAACTTTGCTGGGAGACCCACAAGTAGGTGCTGGTGGCATAGATACAATCAAGACTGCAGATGCTGGTATGGTAAACATTAGCTCCAAAACGGTAGCAAGGCAGTCTATGGATCTAGGAAAAAGGAGAGAGGATTTTAGAAGTAAGAATAGGGGATACTTGCATCAAAATGTGGAGCCCAGCATGGGTACTCAGCTCACTGGCCCATTTTACCCATTGTGGCCTGCTATGTATATACCATGTATGCATTGTGTAGCCTACCCCCACACCCTCAATACCTACTACAATTCATCAATCTATCTCAAATAAGTGACTCTGGCAGCATAAAATCTGGAAACTAAACGTTAAGGGAAATGGGACATCATTTTAGAACAGTCATTACTAATAACACTAAACATGAAGGCTGCAGGTAAAGAGACTGTCAGTGCCTATGTAACAGTCAGTGTGCACTAGGGTATGACATGCCTGAATCACCTGAAATCTCAGAGGATCAACACTAGAGAAATGGACATCTCCTCTTGGTGTACAGTTCGTGGATGGTGGGAGACAGCAGAGGATGTGCTCTGTGAAGGAGCCAGAGACCTGAGGAGTGGAGGCCTCCATTCTGTGAAGCTGCTTCACAGAAGCCTGCATCCTTCTTGACCACCCAGTAATTCAAGAAACTGGAGAATTACAGGAAGCTTCACTGTCTCAGCTTGAAAAACTACATACTATTTCCCAAGAGTGGACATGGGTCCTGCCTGTGGGAAAGGACCCTGAGAAAGTCAACTTCTCTGTGTATCAGAAGAGAACGAGACCCAGAGACTGGGGATGGACGCACCACTTCAATTTTTACAGCTGCTGTATTAAAGACCTGACACACTCTCAGTTGCTACAATGCTTCTCAATTCCGTTGATTATAGACAAAGTGGGTTGCACCATATTTGATGGAAGATGCAGTAGTGATGGAAGGAGCAGGCACCAGGAGAACACGGGATGTGAGCTACTCTAAGATGACTGCAGGACTAACAAGATGTGAAATGACAGTGCATGCATGGTGAGAGTAGGAAGCGATCTTCCATTTATTTCCCTGTTATGTTCTTGTCTCTTTATTCTTGAGACTTGTAGGGAACTGCTTCATATTAATTTTTAATGGGTACCTCATGTTTAGTGAATCAAGAGAAAAATGGAATATTTACTCCTCACTTTTACATGTAGTGGTGAAAAATATTCAAAAGTTTATAATAGTAAGGGTGGCTTTTTGCAAAGCAAGTTTTAGCATTTTCATGTGACAGTCAATTTGCAAATAGTAACATCATAAGCATCACTTTTCATCAATATTGTGATTTAATTCTACAGCATCACCCGTGCTTCTATATATAATTAACTTGTAATCACTCCTCTTTTCAGGTAACTTTA